>BMAR01000035.1:600000-893818 GCA_021605115.1 Astrephomene gubernaculifera
CTCCCCTGCTCCCCTGCTTCCAGGTGGAGTGCATCAACCTGTATCCCGCCTCCGATGTGGCCAACTTCGCTGGAGGGCAGCTGGTGAACCTGGCCGCACCCAACTTCACACACACCTACCTACGCCAGGTGGGGGCGAGGGAGGGGCTACGGGGCTGCGGGGGGAGGCCGCTTGGGGGGGGCCTGAGGGAGGGGCGGGTGAGGCGGGAGAAGACGAAGAGGGACTTGAGCAGAGGGGTTGAGGTCTGTGGGGCCATGTGGGTTAGGAACAAGCTCAAAGAAGCAATCCTCATACTTTTTAGTATTCTTGTGTTTGCCGTTTTGGTAGCTCGGCGCACGGGTCTAAAACCACTCCCCTGAAAACGACCACCCCCCGCGCCTTCCCTTTCCCTTTCGCAGCGCAAATGGCCGCCGTTGCCGCCACCGGCTCAACCGGTGCCGTAACCGCCAGCGCTTGCGCTCGACATTTTCGACAAGGGCCGGCCCCGGTCCGCAGTGCCAGTGAGCAGTCAATGCCACGGTCACTGTCTCCTCGCTGTCCGTTTTTGGTTTTAAGACAACACTGTGTCACTCAGCCGCGGGGCTGGGCGCTGTTGGTTGCTGTGTGAGTGGCCACGGCGGGCTTGTGAGACGTCGGGGGCAGGGGGGCTAGAGTGCGGCGTGGATTTGCTGCAGGCAGGCGATCAGAATGGATTGTCGCATGGGGGGTATTGTTTCATGAGGTGGGGTTGTTGGAGAGGGAAGCAACTGGCTCGGGCTGGGCGCCATCTCGAAGGCAGATAGCTGGTGCATGAACTCCGCCCTGATGTTGACGTCATGAATTGGAAAACCGAACGAGCCGTTGGGGCTGACGTGCAACAGTCCAGGGTTGCATGTCGCCTTGTAGTCATGGAGCAAACCCATCATGCAGGGTGCATGACTCATTTGCTTGCATTGCATGGCCCCCGTGCATAGGATTGCATTGCATTGCAGGAACGGGAACGGAGGCGCGTGCACGTGAAATAAGGCAGGCCCCGCTCGACAAGGGGCACACGGTATTGCGTTGACACACTCTCGGCTGTGTTGACACTTCAGCCCCGCTTCACACTCACACGTCGGCTCCCACGCGTGCTGACCGGCAACACAGCCTTGTAAGCGCCGACGCCCACCAATGATACCTCTCTCATGCGTGACGCATGTCTTGGTGTTGGCGCTGCAACCTCCTTTGAGGTAGGACGGCAGCCTGTTATCTTCATGGTGGGCGGAACGGGCCAAAACTCCTGGCGTTGCATTGGGAAGGTCTACGGTGTGATGTGCGTGTGTAGGGCATATACGATACACCAGCTGCGCGCGATGTGCCACACGTGTTGGTGTACGGTGCGGTACACGTGGGTTGCGTACATTATGGAGTCACAACGAAGGGGTACAAGTCGTGTGTAATAGAGGTGCAACGGCACCAAGACTTGGTGGCACGACTACAGTACAGGACTGAGTCGTGCTGGCCTTTCCACGACCAGTGTCAGTCGGCAGGAATTAGGACTCCCTCCGGTACTGCAGTCGTGCAGATCGATCCGTGCATCGATTCGTCCGTCTACTCGAGGAATCACCTGTCGGAAGGGTCATATCACATCGTAGTTCGTATGCCATGTGTCAGACCGGGAACTTCCCAGTTGGAAACGAGCGTTACAACAAGATGAGTAGCAGTTGGAATTTCAAGCAAGGGTGACGTGTAGCCCTCGCGCCGAAAAACAGTACGGCACACGGAAACGCGCACCGCTCGTACACCAGCTGTCCAAGCTCCAATGTGGGCCCCATTCCTCCGAATGCGCCTCGCCAAGAGACCAACCTGCCAGCCGCACGCACAAGTGTCGCAGACGCCGCCGCCACTCCCCCTTCCCACGCCAGATCCTTACTGCTACCGGCCTTGCCTGTAGTCTCCCACTGTCCTTCCCCAGTTCAACCCCGTGCTCCTCTGCATTCCAACCAGCTCCTCCTCACCTCTTAGTCCTCCCCCATACCTCCTCCTCCTGGCCCCCCCGCCCCCATTCACCCCTTTCCCTCCACATCCACCCCCCTTCCTCAACAGCACCACCCGCCCCCTCCCCCTTCCTCCACTGCTTCGCAACAACTACCCCCCCAACCATCTTAAGCCACACCTCTCTCCTTCCCTCCTCCTTCCCTCCCCTCCTTCCCTCTCCTCCTCCTCCCTCTACCTCTCCAGCAGCATCACCGCCTCCACATGCGAGGTGTGCGGGAACAGGTCCACCGCAACCGCCTTCACAGGCCGGAAGGGAGTGTACGGCACGAAGGGCGCCTGCGCCTCCTCCCGCTGGTAGCTGTAGCCGCCCTTGGCACCCGCGCCGCGAGCCACGTACGTGCCGCCCTTCTCCCGGCCGCTGCGGTTGTCGGGCGGGTAGCAGAGTGCCGAGATGTTGGCCACAAGGTTATCCGGGTTGCAGCTCACAAACACCAGCCGACGGATTTTCTCGCAGCCCAGCAGGGCGCGGATGACGGAGCGGTGCAGACCCGCACGCGGCGGGTCACACACCGCCACCACGTTGTCGTACGGAGCCGAGGTAGTGGAAGCAGCAGCAGCAGATGACCCATGGGTCGCGCCCTTGCCGGCGTTGTCGACGTATGTTGCTAGGATGCCCGGTAGCGCGTCCTCGGCCTTGCCGGTGACAAAGGTGGCGTTGGTGATGCCGTTGAGCGCGGCGTTGACGCGCGCGTCCTCCACCGCCGAGGCCACGGAGTCCACCCCTACCACCTTGGCGACCTGGTGGGAGGCGGGATGGGGGTGAGGGAGGGTGAGAGGGGGTGAGGGGGGGTGAGAGGGGGTGAGGGAGATAGGGAGGAAGGGGGGAAGAAGTGCTTGAAGGGGGGAAACAGGTGTCAGGTGTCAGACAGGTGGGAGCAGGGCGCAGGGCGAAAGAGAGGGAGGGCCAGCAGCATAGGGCTGCAGGAAATGCACCCCTCAGCAAACCCAATACGGTACGGATGAAACTCCCACAAGACAAGGAACTCCCCCCTGATGCTCCCGCCCCGCCTCTCCCTCCCTCTCCCCCCCCTCTCACCCGGCCTGCCATGGTGAGGCCGATAGTCCCCGTTCCGCAGCAGATGTCGAGCAGCAGGGTGGCGGGGGAGGGAGCCGCCCACTCGCCCACCACCTTGTACAACACACACGTGGCGGGGGAGTTGACCTAGGGGGGCGGGGGCGGGGGGAAGGGTGAAGGGGTAGTGGAAAGGAGGAGGAGGGTGAGGATGGGCTCTGTATGGGGGTAGACCAAGCAAAGAGCTGCAAGGCGGGTACTCAATGCAGTGCACGGAGCAGCTCTTCCCTGCTTCCCGTTCCCGCCCCATCACGGTACATCATGTACTACCGGTATAGGTTTTCCCTGCTGCCTGCCCTCACCTGGAAGAAGGCGGTGGGTGAGATGCGGAACTTGAGCTCACACAGCGAGTCGTGGATGAAGCCCGGACCCGAGGCCGCCACCACCGCCGCCTCCACCTCACCAGCCTCCTCCGCCACCTCCTTCTTCTCCCCCTCCTCCTTGCCCTTGCCCTTGCTAGCTGCGGCCGCAACCGCCTCAGCCGAGGGGACCTCCGTGATGGGTGCGTCGTACGGCGCCGCGTTGCTGACCCCCGCGTGGTACTGCACCCGCACCGTAGTGAGAGGCAGGCCGGCGGCGGAGGCGGCGGAGCGCAGGGCGGCGGTCATGGCGCGCAGCTCGCGGGCGGCGGCAGCGGGGTCGGACTGGGCGCGAGGGAACTGGGGGTTCACCTGTGGGGATGCGGGGAAGGGGGATGAGGCGAGGGAAGGGGGGGAGGAGCAGGCGGAGCAGACAGGGCCAGGAGACGGGCCGATTGGAGGGAGGCGTTTAGTTACATGGAGGGTGGTAAGCAGGCGCTGTCGTAGTCGCCTCAAAGCCCTCCTTTCACACAGCCGCAACAGTTGATGGCCCACCTCGACCGACCCACGGGTCACCCGCACCTGCAGCATCACCATGACCTCATCCGGCGGGGGCTGCTCCGCCTCCGCCTCCGACACCTGAGACACGTGCATGCCGGCAGCACCGCCGCTGCCGCCCTCAGCCGCCGCCGCTGCTGCCTCCTCCATCACCTCCTCTTTCACCGCCCCCTCCTCAGCCGCCGCCGCTGCTGCTCCCGCCTCCTGCGCTGCTGCTGCTTCTGCCGCCGGCTGCTGCTGCGGCTCAAAGGTGACGAGGTAGGTGAAGGGGTCCAAGCTGGCAAAGGTGGGGTTCTCCAGCACCGGGCCAGCAGCAGCAGCAGCAGCCGACTCCTCAGCTGCGGGCGCGGGCGCGGGTGCTGGCTGCGGCACTGGCAGGAAGGTCTTGTTGCTGCCCTCGCGAACTGGGGGAACCGAGGAAGGAGGCAGGCGGTGGAGGGACGGGGCGGGGAGGAGGCACGGAGCAGATGTTAGCAGAGCAGAAGGAAGGGACGGGAGAAGGGAGGCGCGAGGTTGCATCCTAGCAGCTCCAGGCTGCTGCCCTTCTACCGGTACTCTTCCCCACCCCTCCCGCGCCCCCTCCCCCTCCCCCAGCCCCCACCTAGCACCAGGCGCCAGTAGCCCTCGTGCCGCCGCTTGTCGTACACAGGGAAGGCGGAGGCGCCCCGAATGTACTCCGCGGCGGCGGCGGCCAGCGCGACGGCTGCGCGGCTGGTGTGGCGGGTGGCGGCGGGGCTGCCCACGCAGGTGATGCCGTCCTGGGGGTGGGGGGAGGTGGTGGTAAACAAGGGGTGGAGTAAGGTAGAGCATGACCCATGGGTCGTTACCGAGCTTCAGGCGGGGTTGCATGGCTCGTGGTATCCTTAACGCCTCCTCTTACACCTCCTACTCTTATCCTCTGCCCTCGCCGAATCACACTGCCCTCGCCGCAGCGCCCCCCGCCCACCGCCCCCACCATTGGATATTATTCTTTCCCCCCGCCCCCACCTGGAATGCGCCCCTCAGGAAGCCCACACTGGGCTGCTCCGCCTCGTCCAGCCCCGCAGTGAACTCGCTCTTGTTGCGGTAGCGCTCGATGGCGGGGGCGCGCAGGATGCCCAGCAGCGGGCAGCACAGACCCGAGGCAACACCGCCGTTGGGGTTGACGCTGCCACCGCTGCCGCCCTTGTTGCCGCCCCTGCTGCTGGCCCCGCCCTTATCACCCGCACCCCCAGCAGCGGAGTCGGCCTTGCCGCGAGCCGCGCGCACCCACTCGGGCTTGGCTGCTCCGTACGTCCTGCGGTCCACCTCCGCCGTGATCTGCCGCAGAGCCAGCACGATGCGCTGGTGCTTGTCGGAGAGCTGGCGCGGGTAGGGAACCCGCCACCAGGGGCACACCGCCTCGCACACGTCGGGGACGGAGCGGGGGGCCTAGGGGGGATGGAGGGAGGGGGGGAGGGTTGGGTTCGGTGGGATTGTCACGCGGACGCCGGGCTTGGATAGGCCTGGTGTCAGTCCTGGACTGATGACGTGTGTCCCAACCCGCAGCCAGCACACCAGCCGACCCGCATCCCACACCTGGGGACCCACATGGTTGCTGTCCAGCCTGGGACGGTGCTCCCGCCCACCCACCCCCCGGGCACCCGCCCGCACCTCCTCCCCACCCCCCTGCCATCCCCCGCCTGCACCTACCTTGGGTCCCCGGCTGGCCCCCACCACCCCCCTGCCGCCGCCACCCGCAGCAGCAGCAGCACCGCCCGCAGCCGCCTCCTCCTCGCCCTCCCGGCCCCGCTTGCGAGATTGCTGAGAGGGGGGGGGGAGTGTACAGCGCGAGGGCGGGGAGCATGCAGCAGGAGGAGATCAGCAGCTTCAAGGGAGTGTGGTCAGGAGGGCTGGGAGCTAACGGGGTGCAAGCGGGTTGGGCAGGCGAATGCAAAGTCAGCTGTGACACCCTTGCCCCACACTTTCCCGCTTCATTCCTCTTCTTCACCCTTCCCTCCCTCGCCGCCCCCACCTTGTTCGCGTACTCGGGCGCCAGGCCCTTCTCCACGGTGACGGTGGTGCCGCGCACCGGGGGCTCCGCGGTGGCGAGCAGGTCGGCAGCGGTGCTGGGGGGAGGCGGGGGGGTATTGCAGGCATGGGAGGAGAGCATGCCGATCTGGAAGGGAAGCAGAAAGGGTGAACATGCACCCTACTCCACTCTGCACTCTAGCCTCCGTCCTCCCTCTGCCCCGCCCCTCCGCCCTCCTCTGCCCCTTCCCTCCACATATCTCGACTGCATGAGTCGGGATATGGGATTGGGATTTGTTGTTTCACTTTTATATAATTTTTTCCCTCCCCCCTAAACCCCACCTGCACTCCGCCTCACTGGCGAACCGCACCACCCCCACATCCAGCGCCACCTCCTTGGCCGTGTACTTGATGCTGCGCTGCGCCAGCCCGCGGCTCTGCAGCCACTTCTTGAGCGCGCGCCAGTCCCAATCACCGCCGGTGGGCAGACCGCGCAGGGTCAGCTCGGTCTCCTGGGAGGGGGCGGGAGGAGCGGGGAAGGGTGTCAGAGGGGTGGGGGTTGGAAGGAGGTAGGGGTGAAAGGGTGCAGGGGACGTGCGGAAAGAGTAAGCGGGTTGGACCTGCGGGGAGGGCTCGCAAGGGCTGCGAGTAGGGGAGGTGGAAGTGGGAGACAGGATACCGGTATGCTAAGAAGGCCCGGATGACGACGGGCTTTGGGATATTCTTCCTATGTTGAGGCTTACCCCCTTTTGCATGTTGCGCTTCGTTTCTTCCGCAGCGCGCGCCGCCACCCTCGCGGCGGCATTGGCTGCAGCCATCATTTCGTCAACGCTGCGGCCTGATTTAAGGAGCGATTTTACGAACTCTAGCTCGCGCCTGTGGCAGGAGGGGTGGTCTGAGCTGAAGTCCTGATACTCGCTTGCAGGTAGCACCCATTTCGCACCTCAGCGCGGCTGCAGCCGGGGGAGCTGCAGTTTCCGCCATTGTTATGAGTTTTATCGTCCTCCTTAGTTAACGGTTTTGATAACGTTGCTTCTAGGGGTGCAAGCCCCGGTTCAGATGTTGCCACGCCCAAACCAATAGCATGTAGGTTAAATGCGAGCGACTGAGAATATGCAAAACGTTAACTAATGAAACGTTGGGTGGCCTTTCTGGCTTCTGCTAGGGACTGCTGCACGGCATTGTTGGACGAGTCACATCGCTAGTCCTCTTGCAAAAGGACTGCAAACACGTTTACAGGGAATCCTGTTCATCCGCAATAGCCTAGATCTAATTATCGCCCTCCTCTAATTGATAAAACACTTGGAAATTTGACAGGTCGTTGCAGCTATCACGTACCATACTGCCCTGCTTTCCTGCGCATCTAATATTATATGTTGTTAACTTCACGATAAGCCCACATTAAGCAAAACACTGTGCTTTGCGGCCATATCTCTGCCAAACCCTTTTAAAGACTTTGCATTACGTACGCTGAGCTGAACCTGACCGTCACGGACGCGGCGAGAGGAGGGCACCATGGGTGCCCTCATGTCCACGTTGTGGGCGATGTGGTTCGGCGCTAAGGAGTACAAAATAGTTATGGTGCGATGGGTCTGCGTGCAGCTGCTCTCTTGTGTGTCGCCTTTGTCGCATTGTTTCCAAGCCCGCGGCCCCTGCGGAGGTACATTAATGTTAGTCCGCGGCTCCTACCGCATTCCGGCCGATATGACGTGGACCGGCCCTCATCCCTAAACGACAGGTTGGCCTCGACAACGCCGGCAAGACCACAATCCTTTACAAACTCCACTTAGGCGAGGTAGTACAGGCAACCGCGACGGTTGGGAGCAACGTCGAGCTCATCCGATTCAAAAACATCCAATTAGAGGTGAGAAGCTTACCCCAGCCTCGGACCCCCAGCTCCCTCATGCGCCCCAACTTGCATGGCACTGCGCCCGCTGAGGCTCTATGGACCACTAGTGGAGAAGTAAGGCCCACCCAGACAGTGGCCGTCTGCGGCTAACGCCATCTCAAGCTCATAGCTGCATATGAGCACAGTAGCCCGTCAAGCGGAGTGCAGCTAGACCCACACCACCACCCTTGCGGCGGCGTGTTCCCCCCTCCTAAGGCAAGCCCTCACCAGCTCTCATTAGCCACAAGTCAGTCTTCGCAGCGGGACCGGCCGCGGGTCCACAGCCACCCACTGTGTCCCATGGGTCACACCTCATGCGGGCATCACGGCTTCGGAGGAGCTGAAAGCCGCCAGCTTGCCTTGAACGGCACACATCATTCTTTCAATGTGACCTCTCCCCACCTTCCATCCAGCATTGTATCCACCGACGGCCCCGGCAGCCCAGCACCAGTCCCACAGCACCACTTGCATTCCCCCTCCGCTGTGTTCCCAAGTGAGCGCCCCGTAACCCGCTGGCTGCCCCAACCATCCATCCATCCATGCCCACAGATCTGGGACTTGGGGGGGCAACAGAACTTGCGACCCTTCTGGGCCACCTACTTCAAAAACACGGACGCGGTGATCATGGTGGTCGACTCCACGGACCGAGCCAGAGTGGGCGTCACCAAGGTAAGGGGGCCCCTGTGATGCCGTCGTGTTGCTGACGGCACAGGTGTTGCTGACCCGGGTGATGCCATGTTGTTGGCCCGAGCAAGCGGGGTGGCCCATGGGTCGTTCTTGTTCAGAGTCGTCGGGGTCCTTTAACCACACGCCTCGTTGACCCAAGGGTCGCTACTGATCCAGCCGCTAGTGATGGCCCACGCAGCCGCACTGCCCTTGCTGCTCGCCCACGCTGCCCGGGCTTGCATTGGCTCCATGCCTCCTTGCACTCATGTCTACACCCCTCACCCTGCCCCCCACGCCGCCTCACCCACCCTGCCCCCCACGCTGCCGTGCTGCCGGCCAGTCGGAGCTGTTCAACCTGTTGGAGAGCGAGGAGCTGGCGCAGACACCCATCCTGGTGTACGCAAACAAGCAGGTGTGTGCCTGGGGGAGGGGAGAGAAGGAGGAGGAGGGGTCGGGCAGTGGGGTGGGAGGGGGACACAAGGATAAGGGACGGGGGAGGTATGCGCATGGTGGGTGAGCAGGGAGCATCAGCAGGTTGGTAGCGGCAATGCTGCCTCGCTCATACCCTCCTCTCTCTCCCATCTCCTCCCCCCCACCACCCCCTCAGGACCTGCGTGACGCCATGAGTGTGGAGGAGCTCACCTCGGCGCTGCAGCTGCACAGCATCCGCAACCACGACTGGCACATCCAGGCCTGCTGCGCGCTGACGGGCGAGGGGCTGCTGGAGGGCGTCAACTGGGTCTACCAGCGGACTAAGGGCAACGCGGCGTAGCGGCAGGAGGGGGGGAAGGAGGAGGAGAGTAGAGGGGGATGTGGAGTAGCAGCAGCGGCGGTGGCAGGAGGAAGAGGGAGGGGAGGCCGGCTTAACAGGGGCGAAGCTAGGCGGGCATCGGAGCGGTGGCGGGGGCGGAGCAGCAGCAGCAGCAGCAGCGGGAGTCCCGACCGGAGCTTGGTGGGTAGGGGAGGGAAGGGAAGGGGAGGGAAGGTGGACGAGGCATGCATGCAGTGCAATGCGAGGTCGTAGTGATTGTGATGGTGGGCGTGGTGGAGGAGAAGGAGGAGGAAGTCGACGGAGGTCCTTGTGGTTGGGGGCGTGCTTTCATTCGGTTGCGGCTGTCGTTCTGGGTCGGACCTCTTGCTGGTGGTGCCCGCTGCTGGTGCGCCTTCCTCACAGCAGCTCAGTTTGTGGGGAAGATGAAGAATGAAGCCATGACCCGTGGGTCAGGGTCTTTGAGAAGCAGTTATCCCTCTATGCTGGAAGAACCTTTCGACTTCCGAGCCACTATTGGGGGCAGGGCGTGCATGTTAATGAAGATTGAGTGAATGCACTTATGAGGATGTTACGCCCAAGTTTGGGCGCTAGGACGGTGCTAGGACAAGGAGGTAAAGCACTCAGTTCCCTGGTGGCTCCTTGGTGGCGGATGTTGGCAGTGCTGCTGTTGGTGCGTGGTGATGGGGCAGGTGGTGGTGATTCCGCCCAGGGAACACTGCTGCATCCTGCGTGCCGTGCCGTACTCCCCTGGGACTGCCCCCCCCGCTAGGTGGCCCATGGGTCGGTTTGGTCACCTTCCGCAGCAGTGCAGAAGAAGTAAGCAGAAGAAGTACCGTAAGCAGGCGTTGCTGAAGAGGCATGTAGGTCACACGCCGCGTATGAGTGGCGTGCGATGCGGACCATGACCCTTTGTGAAGCGTGTGTGCGTGTTCTGTACCGTTGGAAAGGAGGCTAATGCGTGGACCGTAGAGCAAAGCCCCGGTTTCCAAGTTTTGGAAGCACGGGATACGACTCTCGACGAGCCATGTATACCGCACTGCACGCTTTGCTTTTCTGGCAATAGGAGCAGGCCAGGCCACCGACATTACACCGGCAATACCGCACACCGACTGGAGCCGTACACCAGCACCGCGCTCGCAGACTCTGCTGGGCCCTCCAGCCAGGGCGCCCCGCCCGCAGCTGCTCGCAATGCTGCTGGTAACACCGCTGCTGTAGCACCGCGCCGCTGCAAGCGCGAGGGGCCAGCAACGCTACACTCAAACCAGGACGAACATACCTCCTCTATAGCCCCTGCTGCGATCCTGGCAATGGAGGACATGGATTGCAAATTGCAAACCGGGAAAGGAGCAAGGAAAGGCGGCCCATTGGTATGGGCTGCCCAGCTGCCGGTGCGGATATACCAGTAATGCTGGTAGGTTGCCCACCCGGCAAGGCCCGAATCCCTCAGCCACCATCACCCTTCAGTACCGGTAACATCCATTGCGACCCAAGGTGGGCATAAGTGTAGCCGCCAAGTGCCCAACAACTGACCCATGGGCCGCGGCCGTGTGGCGTACCTCATTGGGACCATTCACAGCCCACAGCAGCAACCTAGCAGCAGCAGCAGCAATGACCGTGATAAGAAGACCAACACATCACCATCAGCAACACCGATGCATGCATGAAGCAGATGCGTTTAACGCTCACAATGCTTGCCGAGTTCATAATTCAACCTTTAACCAAGATGCCCCTCACATGCATTGCAACCCACGCGGGCAGTTTTGCTTTGTCCTGCAACCAAGGCGAGGTAACAACTACTTGGAACAGCACGATGTGCTCACCCAAGCACACCAGGACCCTCCCATCCAACATGCCTCCCATGTGCAACCGCTGTCTTTCTCTAAACCCCAGAGTTTGCATGCATCGCACACGCGTCAACCGCCCCCACCATGCGTCAACCCCCCAAACCACCATGCGTCAACCACTCTCACACGCACTTCCACCGCCACGGCCAGACTCCACTCCAGCCCGCCCCCTCACGGTACGCAACCCCCCGCGCTGACATCCAACCCCCTCTCCTCCTCGGCTCCTCCCGCCTGTCCCTTCCTCCTTTCTCCTTACTCCTCCTTCCGCTTCCCCTCCGCTCCTACAACCTCCTCCTTACCATCCGCCGTCTCACCCTCCTCCTCCTCCTCCTCCTCCTCATCGTCCTCCTCCTGCACCATGTCCTGTATGCGGCTCTGCACCTCCCCCCACTGCGCCCTGTCGGGCAGCCCCTGGGACTCCTTGAGCCGCTGCAGCAGCGTCCCGCCCACCTCCAGGCATACCTGCGTTCAGGCAGCAGCAGCAGCAGAGGAGGAGGGAGCCGGAGGCTGTTGTAGCATGCCACATCTAATGTTATTGTGGATGCGCAAGTAGCGTAAACCGCGACGGAACGGGGAGAGGAAGCGCTGGAACGCCATGAGATACCGGTACCAGTAGTTAGGGGAGCCCCTAGGGGCCCCTCCCTACTGCAACTGTCTTCTCTTGCACGGCTCTCGTACCCAGATCGGGTTAGTGTCCCCCCTCTCCCCCTCTCCTCCACGCCACACCTGCACCGTGTACGACCCCAGCACGCTGCCGCTGGCGGCCCATGCAAGGTTGGTGGCGCCGCTGATCAGCGCCGAGGTGGCGAGCGATATGCCGTACACCACCCGCTCCTCCGCGCAGGGGGGCGCCTCCGCAGCAGCAGCCAGCAGGATCACCTGGGCGGAGGAGCATGTACGGCAGGGGGAGGATGGCAGCTTGCAATGGCAGGTGGGACTAAGAGGAGAAGAAAAAATGCAAAAGGCCAAGGTACGGAACCGGTACGGTAATGGGGGTTGAGGCGGGTGGGGTGGGGTGTGGGAGGTGCATGAGGCCATGTGTCAAGACTGTCATTCACATAGCCGGCCCCCACGTACCTTTGACTTGTCCGGTTTTCCCTTTGCATCATTGCCGTGCTGCTCCTTTGTTTCCTCCCCAGCACCTGCCTCTTCGTCCACCCAATCAAGCTGCTTCACCGCTAGACGAGTGAAGCGCGCAGCCCGGGAGGCCGCGGTGGTGGATATGCCCACCTGAAGGGAGGGCGATGGAGGAGAGGGAAGCAAGGTAAGGGGTGAGCCGGGGTAGAGGGAGTGACCCATGGGTCAGGTCAGGGCGGGGTTTCGATTCTGCGCATGTAGTGGCAGGGCATGGTAGGGGCTGGCGTGGGCTCTGCACGCCGTGTCCTAGGCGGCTAAACCTCTCGCGTTAAAACCACTGGAAAAATACATTTTAGGATGTGGGCTTGGAAGATGCTTGTACCACTACCAGCACAGCCCAAATGGCGACAGCAGGGATGGAAAGCAACTGAGCACTCTGGAATGAGCGCTCTCCCGCCTACCTGTACGACACACAGTGTGGCCGCCGCCAGCCAGCTAGGGGTGTCCGGGGTCAGCAGCTTGAAGACCTGTACGGCAATGCAGCCGGGCACGCTTGCAGGTTGCCTCATGTGCGCTTGTGTACCGGAGCTGCAGCGCACCCGCCCCCACCGCGACCCAATCGCTTCCAACCCTACCCACCGGTCCCCCAACCCAGTCAGCATAGCAGTAGACCGGTAGCAACATGTTCCCCTGCTGCTACCCACCTTTGCCCAGCAGACTGCTGCTACCCACCTTTGCCCAGTAGAAGGGGTTGTTGACGTCCGTGGCCCCCGTCAGAAGCCCCTGGTACCACCCCGTGAGGAGGGCACCTGGCGGGGGAAGCAGCAGCAGGGGGGGGGGAGCCAGCAGGGATGGTAAAGAGGAAACAACTAACGGCAGGGAGGGGGTCCAGGCAGGGAGGGGGTCCAGGCAGGGGGAGGGGGTTGGTGGCGCTCGCCGCACTGCTATCCTCCTGTCACTGGACCCAGCGCAACACATACAGCGGCTGCACAGGCTCTTCCTCCCCGCACCCACCCAGGTAGGCCCGCGCGAAGAGCTCCCGAGAGGCTGCCACGGCGCATGCGGAGGCGAGCAGGTAGGTGGTGGAGGGCAGGTCAAAGTACTCAAACCTGCCGGTAGGATAGGGGCGAGGGCGGGGGCGAAGGAGTCGAAGGTGGAGGATAAGTAACGAGAATAAGCAATGTTACCGTCAGGGCTCCTCCGCAGGGAGCGCCCTGGGAGCAGGCGGCCAGCCAGCATGCCCCCCATGCACCGGCATGTACCGGGATGCAGGTTGGGCAGTTGCGTACGGCGGGGAGATAGGTAGCACCGCTTGCCTTGGTTGCATTGCAGGGATGCAGCCCGTTCCCTGCCCGGCACCCGTAGCCCGGAGCCGCCCCTCGCCATTACCATCTGACCACGTGTGAATAATGTCTAATGCATTCCTTTCTGTGCTTTTTGGTGCAGCTCCTCCTCCTCCTATCCGCCAACCCCACTCAACGGTTAAGGAGCCGTACCATGGCTTGATCGACTGCATCTGGTGCAGCCAGAGGCCCCGCTGGAGGGACGCGGGGGTGAGGGCGGGCTGCGCGGAGGAGGGGAAGGAGGGTGGAGGAGGAGGTTGCTGCGGAGCGAGTTGGTGTGCGGCGGGTGTCGTCGGTGCACAGGAAGCTATAATGTGGAGATGAAGCATGGGCGAAGTACGGAGATCCCCATGAAAACCTTCCCAAGCTAACCCCACCCTTATCGTACCTGGCAGCCCGACAACAATACCAGCAACAACTGCAGGGGCAGGAGCTACGACAGCCCTGGCAACGGCAGCGATTAACGATCACACAAGCACACACACACACGCTGATTGTGTTGTTGTTAGAGAGGTACTGACCTCTGGTTGGAGGTTGCGAGCTGCTGTTGCGGGTGCTGCTTCGTCCTCGATCCCGAGTATGGGCAACACCTGCACCTCCTCTTCCACGTCCAATTGGGCCACCCTAAAGAGCTGCTCCGTGCTAAGGCCCAAATCCAGGGAGGGCAGCAACAGCAGCCCCGTAACCGCAAGAGGCAAGGCCGCAGCCATGGCGCCAATTGTGAAAGGTGTGCCGTCGCCCCAGTCTAGTGTTGCTGTGACGTCCACGCCTGAGAGGCTGGCAAGGAAAAGGGTTAAGCCGTACACGATGGTGGCGCCTAGGACCCGCTCGAGGAATGTGTTCGCTACAGAAAACTCTTGTGCTGTGATGCCCATGGATTGAAGTTCATCGGCGGCGAGTGAGGAATTGCTGGTAGCGCCGGCCTTGCGGGCATCGCTCTTGCTGCTGCTGCTGCTGAAGATGGCTGGTTCTGTGGTCGACGTGTCGACCTTTGTAGGTTGAGACACGGCATCTTTATCTGGCGCTTGTCCTGCATATATAGCTCCGGCGCGGCGCCCTGGGCAGCGCTGCAAGCAGCAGAGTCGGCAGCGAAAACCGATGATGACATCGCTTGCAAAGGGTTGGCTCTTGGCCGCGCGACGCGAACAGGAATTCTTTGCTTCATAGATTAGCACGTCGCCGTTTAGTCGCCTCATCGCACCGTGTTTGTGGAAATGCAAGCCCAGCCGTAGACCCGACGAAGCAAGCCGCTTTCAAGGATCGGCCTAATAGTCTGCGTGCATCTACTATCATTGACGCATGGGTAGCTTTGTCGCGCTTGTAACCGCAGCGTCTGGGCCATGACGCATGGGTCGAGGAATTACGAAGGCCCTAAGAGAAGCAATCCAAAACGCAGCCAGAAAGGCGAAAGACTACAAGCGATTTCTGACTATGTTATTTTGCCATTTGCACTGCCTTGCAAGCTCCAATAGGTTTCGGAGCCATCAGGGACGAATGCCGACAGGCGACAGGGCTTAAGGCTGCTGCCGGTCCTTCAATTCTGTGAAGGCTAGACCAAGCAACGTATCAATGCCTCCTGCTTCTGGTTCCGGTAAGGATCCAATTTCTTGATCCATTATCCAGCTGTCATGCGGCCTTGCACGTTCCAGTCGGTTGCAAAGCCAAACATCATGCCACAACTTTGCCCAAATTTAGTCCTTGTTCAGGAAGGCTAGTGGCCCAGATGAATTGTCGATAGCGTTTCGTGTCGTGCCTTCCTCCAGGCCTCCTTGGCACCAGGAAGGCCGGCACCCATGCGCTTTCCTCATCCTGCGTGTAACTTGCCGCCATGCCAGCAGCAATCCTTGCTAATTCGCCCGAACTGCATTGCACTGTACTTTTTAATTTCCTACTTAAATTTGAGCCTTGGAAATGGGCCGTTGGGTTTTTACACCAGTACGCCCTCTGTTGGTTAATACGAACATTTAGGTTGCTGTTAGCCTGGACACATACCGACAAAGATTACGAATTAATAGCATTCTCTGCTATGAACATCTGCCTGAAGTCCATCCCATGCCTGAAATGACCCTGGGTCGGCAAAGCAGCACGTCCGCCATCCTGTTCCTACGCTATACTGTGCCTTCAAGGACATTCCCTTTGCAACACACGCGTGCCGTGCTGGCAGCACAAGTACGCTGCCGTAATGCGCGCTGGAACCAGAGTCCCATTCCTCCTCAGCAGCTCAGAGCCGCGTTGCCATTAAGCCAGCCAGAGTATCATCATTTGATACAAGTATCGTCCTCGGGACCACAAAAACATATTGTCAATTCTCGTATCGGTACCTTCGCTTCAACTGTAGGGCAGGTCTTCTAGTACATGTGCAGGGAAGTGGTTCCACCAGACCCACCGCAACATCTCACGGCGAATGCATTCACCAATACCTGCATGCATTAGCTGGCACACATGTGCACGGCCAGATTTCTTAAATCATATGCGCATGGACCTGACACACACCGACCAAAATGCACAGGCGCCGCCAGCCTTTCAGGCTCACATAAAACATATGCACGCTAACCTACGCAGCTTACACTATACTGCGTGCTTCGGTCGTGGCGCAGGGCCGCTGAGCACCTCCGCCTTAATTTGCCGTACGACCGTTGCAGTGTGGCCAATGATGTTGGTGATGGCCTCCTTGTGGGCTATGAGCATCTTACTGGCCGCCTTGAGGTCGCCTTCCAACCGGGCAAGCTCGGCCTCCGCATCCCTGCATGAAGCAAAGAAGCAGGTAAAAGAAAATTTAAGGGGATGTTCGCGAGTGCGCTCGCTGGCGGACCTACTTCATGGCAGCTTTGCCTAAGGTGGTACTGGTACACTCGCACACTAGGAGCTGCTCAAGCGTGTCACCGTATCATGGTGCCCAACTTACCGCTTGGCTTGCTCGTAAGCAGCCTGCGCCCGCGCTAGCTTCTCCTCCATGTGCTCCGTCCGGTTGGAGGCAGCGCCACGAAGGTCCTCGACCTGAGCCTTGATGGCGTCAGTCTGGGTAAGCGGGGGGCACAGCATGCGCGGTCAGCCTGGTCGCTTGTTACAGTACGGGGGATCCTGCTTGTACGGATTGGAGCCGTAGCTGTTGTATGCATGAGGGGCAGCCAAAGCCCTAACACGAAAGGATATCATAGCAGTAAGAGAGGTGGCATGGAGAGACCTACCTGTGCGACTAACCGCCGGCACTTCTCCTCGAGTGCTTCCTTGGCTGACTGTAGCTGCGACTCAAGCTTGGCAGCCTGCAACGGGGCAGGTTGGCCAGACCGGGGTTGGTCAGTGCCGCTGCATAGCATTAAACGCAGTGCATGTTGCATGCTGCACGACCACGCGACAGTCCATATGCAGCAGTGCATTGAACCCCAGAGCCATGGGCTGGACTAGCTGACATGCGTGCAACCCACCTCCGCCTCTAGTGAGGCATTCTCCTCCTCCTTCTCTGCGTTAGCCTCCTGGCGCACCACGCACTCCTCGCGGAGACTGACCAGGTCCTGACTTAGCTGGCTGGCACGCGTCCGGTAGTTGTCATGCAAGCTTTCCAAACCCGGCTTGATCACGCCTTTCAGGTCCAGGTTCGAGAACTCCGCCTGCAAAGCAACGTTGACGTGTTAGGATTGCACGCGCAACACACAGCCTTTCCATTCATACAACGTAAGTTGCACACGGTCACGAGCAACCTATGCCTTGCCTGTGTTGATGCATCCCGGTTGATGCGCAGCTCATAGTTCTTCCCATCCGCGCGCTTGGAGGTGGCGGGGACGAGCTTCAGGCGGTGCGCCAGCTTGTTGTAGCGCTCCACGGTGGACTCCAGCGCGGTCAGGCCCCGAACGATCTGCGGGTTGGTTTGGAGGGACCAGGTAGGAGGGGTAAACTCGAACGCGCTTCTTGTGCAGTGGACGACTTGCGTAGCGAACCCCGTTTAGCGATTGTGAACGCGCTCTCGACGCAAGGGCGCCGCTGAGCCACGGTTCGCCTGTCCTCACCTGCACCTCCTGCTCATGCACTTTGCGCTCCATCTCCTCGCATTTGGCCTGTTCAGACTGGAGGGCCTCCGCTTGCTTCTTGCTGCAACGGGCACAGGAAGGGTGGGTACGTTGAATGGGCCCATGCGGCATCAAAACATGCAGCCCTCCCGCAGGTTCTACAGCTTACCGCTCCATAATCATGCGCTTGACATCTGCCTTGTTGACCGTCTGGCTGGCGACCCGCTGCCGCAGCTGCTCGACCTCCGCCATTGCCGCTGCCACCTGGTCCTGCCTGGCCTGAAAGTCCGACTTCCGCTCCGACAACTTGCGGGTGAGCGACTGCTTCATGCCCTGCATAGTGGGTGCAGTCGGGACCATGATACAGCACAATCCGCCATCATGATAAGGCCGAGCTAAGGTTCTTGGCATGAAGGTATGCGGTGACACCATGGCCACAGATACAGCGTTGTGGCTCTTCTATCCGTTGTCAAGCATGTTCAAGCCTTGCTAACCCTTTCAGTGTTAAATACACTATGAGGGCCTACCTCCTACCCAACCAACCGCAGGCGCATACCCTTCCCAGAGGGACCCAGATGGCAACAGCTCGCAGCGGGTGCGCCTCGTACCTGCAGCTGCTGGATGAGCGACTCGAACTTCTCGTTGTCGGCGACCTGCTCCGCGCGCCGCTGCTGCGCCTCCTCCACGGGGTCGGGCAGCGCACGCAGCCGCTCCAGCTCCGCAAGCACCTCGGCGTTGGCCTGAAGGCATGGATGACGGGGGAAGCAGGATAAGAGGTATGAAGGGAATAGGATGGGGAAGGTGAGGCATTAGGGAAGGTGAGGCGCCACGGATTTGGGCCCTTACGGATCTGAGTCGACTAGGATGGCAGAGTAGGGCCTTGTGAATCGAGGTCAACCAGGGGCTACGTCAAGAAGAACACAGGGTCTAGGTAGAGGAACTGGGTCACGAAGAGCCAAAAGGAACTGTCATGTAGTGGCGTCCCAGGGGTCCTAAGCAGTCAGTCCTGACTCGTTCCCCAGCAGGCCGCGGCATACTTGCAGCTGTTAGGCCCCACTGCAGCCCCACGTACCTTCCTGAGCTTCTCACAGCGTGCGTCCAGGTCGCCCTCTTGGGCTGTAATTTTAACCGCTATTTCATCGTCCAGCTGCTGGCAGCGGTCGTCATTGCCGCTCATGAACGCGGTGTAGCCCTCTGCGAGGTACTTCAGAAGGTCCTCCTCCATCTGCGAGGGTAGGTGGTACCAGGTTACGGGTGATGGTGTTTCACATCCCTTCATCTTCCCCACCCAAACCTGAATACCTTGTTGTCGGCATCAAAGGCTGCGTTCGTGCCCTCCTGTGCCTTTTCCGTGTAGTTGAGCAGCTCCACCAGCCATGCCAGCGCTGCTAGCACCGCTGGCCAAGAGTGCGGGCTGCCAACAGCAAAGAGTGCGCTCTTGCTGATAGGGAAGGGATAGTTGAGCCGCTTAAACATTTGTGGAACCTCGTCTTCCACCTTCCCTTGTAGCCGGAATGTAGGATCAATCTGCTGGAATAAGAAGCCGACGATGGTGAAGAAGTCCTTGCCGGTAGGGCTTAAAAGCGTCTTTTGCGCCACTTCAGTCTTAAATCCGTGTGATGCAAGATACTCAATGACTGTGCGGGCGCAATTGCTCTGGAAGTCCTTGCTGTTCAGCGGGCGCGGGTCGTGCTTCGGACCGCCGGACGGCTTGGCACCAAACGCGCTTGAACGCCGGTCCAGGCCTGGAGCATTTGCTATTGATTTATCCATGATGACGCCGACAGCCATGCTCTTCCTGGCCTTGGAGGGCAGCCCTGTGCCATCCTTGGCGGAACGGCCAGGCCCTCCGTTAGCGCCTGACTTGTTCAGCTGGGATGGGCTCAGCCCAGCAAGCGTTTGCCTTCGATTCATTAAGTATTACAGCGACCGAAAATTGCTTAGCTTAGCGGGTTACTATAACAGTGGGGCCCCCGTCTGTCACAACAGCTTCGATATGCAACTGGTGTAAAATGTATTTAATTTCCTGCATAACGGTATCATGCGTCTAGGCACTGACAACTGCCGTCCTTCGCTGCAAAACAATAGGCCTTGGATCTTGCAGTACAAACCGCTTACATGTTAATCTTCGAAACCACTCTTAAGGCTCTCGCAGTTTGTCCATTGGTGTCTTTTATGTGTATTTTGGATGTCCATATGGTGCATCAGACACCAACATACAGCCTGCAAGATGTCCTACGTGCTCACGTGTTAACGATATGGAATTAGCGCTCGGTATGCTGATACGGCGCATGTTATTTATCGGACGTCCACCACGTTCATATAGGGCCACATTGCTGGAATGACGACTGTCCCAGATGCACGTCCCAGCAAGGTTTGTGCCACAGCCGAGACAGAGCGAGCAAGTTCGGACGTCCAAACCAAATTCAGTATAACAGTTCAATGGCATGCCCTATAGTATGTCGCCTTCTTACGTAACCAGACGACCGCAAGTACCAGGGACCGCATGTCAGGTCATCTAGCGCCCCGCCTCCCATCAGCACATACAGACTGCATACACGCCTTTATCCAACAACGTTCGGGCTTATCCAAGAAGGCGCAGCCCAGCGCCAATCATAATCCTGCCAAGGTAAACTACGGTAACCAAGGACGATTGATCCACAGCAGCAACACCAACTTCTAAGTTTGGGGTCTATGCTCCCCAACCAACTTATTGAATTGGTGGTCCCTTGAGCAGCGACGAGGTGAGCAAGAATCTGTCTGTACTGCACAGTTATATACCGGTAACCCACGGCAACCACAACATGGCCTCAACCCAAAGCCCATCAACCTGGAAGGTATCTCCCCCAAGCCATAGCCAGAGAGGCCAATGCATGCGCCCGGTAAGCTTGCCGCGCAAGTAACCAAGCGTCATTGCCCCATACTGCAACACGAAGAAAGGCAAGTTTCGGTACTGCCCGGCAAGACCATCTACCACATAGGTTATGGAGGCAAAAGCGGCACGGGAAAACGAGCCGGCACAATGCGGGATGTTTGTACACCACTACGTCAAACATACATGAAGACCCGTTTCCTACATAATTACTGGTACATTACACCACGCCATCACACAAGGCAAACGAGCGGCACCTTTCCCTTCCAGCCAGATTTCAAGATTCCTTGGACTTGGTGCCCCATCACACGATACTGGTAGCAGCACCCCACATTCGCCACACCCACATATTCGTGACTTTGTTCCTTGTTCATACCACCCCGCATCCGTCCGCACTGCACCTACTTCAGCAGCTGCTCCACACGCTTGGTCGCAATGGTGCTGACCACCTGCGCCCGCGAAACCGTCTCTCCAAACGTGCCCTGTAGTACAGACGCGGGTGCCGGCGCCCCGGTCCGGGCCACATGAATACCAAACCATAAGTGGGTGCAAGACGAAGGGAATAGGAGGCGGCAGGGTGCGCCGGTGCGGGTCTCTCAAGGGGTTCGGCATACGCCAAGCGGGAGGATTGCTGGTTAGCTCGTGAGCCTCGTAAGCAGGTGCACCGCCCAACAAGACCAGCATGCTCCTCCTTAGACCGTACACCCCTGCCGCGCGCATGCCACCAATCAGGGTAATCACACACCCCAACAGCCCAAACCTTTCCGGACCGCAATGCCGTACTTCCCATGGGGGGCCCACATGGCTAACGCCTAACGATACGGCAGGGCCTCCCTCACCTCACCTGCATTTCACGAACCTCCGGCAGCCGCGTCCCGAAGGACACCGACAGCAGCGCGTAGATGAGCGCCGTGGCCCCGAAGCCCGCCAGCAGCGCCGGCGCCAGGCCGAACAACGCCAGCCCGATCACTATGACGGAGGTGAGCTCGGGGTTGGCGTTGACCCAACCCAGCACGGTGGTCACGAACGTCGCCGACTCCTGGCGTACAAGTGAGCAGCAGGGCGCGCCGCATCCGCGGGACGGAACGGGTCGGCGTGAGGGAATGGTGATGGTGAGGCTGGGTGGGTGGGATGGGGGACGCGTGCTAAGCGCGGACCGGGGCGCCGGTTACAGTACGTCATTGATCCCACTGCGGAAGAGGACGTGCAGACCAGATCGTACATGACACCACTTTCTGCCGTACCCATACAGCCGTTTTGCAGCGGGGCCCATGCCACGTGTGCAGGTGGGAGGGCACCCTCAATGCATCATGACTTTGTGAGAACCTTACCAGGGTTTGGCATGTCAAGAACCTCTCAGGAATGGGTGGAGTGGCGCTCACCTGGGGGTTCTCCAGGGAGTAGAAGGCTACCAGTGCGATGAGGATGGGCGCCGCCAGGTAGCGCAAGAAGGCCTGGTGGGGGTGGGGAGGGGATTGGGTTACAGGGTTTTAGACAGCGTGTAGGGTCTCGTGGGTGCCTGTGTGGCCGAAATGCATGCAACCCAGCGTGCATGCTACCCTGCGTAGGGCTGGAACTGGATGCCAGATCTCCGCAACTTCTTAGCAATCGGCGGGCTGCGTATGGGGACATGCACGCAGGAGCTTGCTGCTCCTCCAAACCATGAAAGCCCGCAGAGATTCACACGCTTCATGACATCCCCTTCCCCTGTCAGATTCTTGTGCTTGCGCAACGAGCGTGCACTAGCCGTCCCACCTCGACAAGCTTGGGCACCAAGAACAGGGCCAAGACCGAAACGGAAAAGGATGCCACAGGGTGCTCCAAAATAAACTCGGACGCATCCCGAATTGATAGACTTGGCAGCAAAGTCGTAGCGTCAACTTTGGTCAGGGCGGTTGCAACCTCCACAACCTCGCTCGCGGCATGGGCAGCGACGACTGGTGCCTTGAACCGGCCTGTCCGCGCTCCCGTGCGCAATACCATTCGCGGCTTACTCGAGTTAAAGAGTATGCCATTGCGGTTGGTGGCCAGGCTAGCCATAGTTCAAGATTAAACGGGCACCAAGGTTACCGCGCAACAGTTACCGCTCGCACGGTTGAATACCGGATTGAATATTTCTTGCCTAGCTTACATCCAAGCCTGTCAAGGCGCTATGGAAAGATCTTGCAATAGAAAGTTAGATGAGAGGAAATGGGGACCATTACAGTTTGATGGTCCACTGCCGTACGTTGTTTCCCCTTCCAAAGCCCAACAAGGCTATGGAGCGCGTTTCCCGGCGCAAACACAGCCAAGGAACACTTGTCGAAAACTGTTGAGGGCCAGGGGTTTGCGTCTTTCCGCCGTACGGCATTGCGTTGCCTTTCTTCAGGCTCTTTCAGCAAAGCGGGTGTCCTTTTCACCACGCTTACAGTGTACCACCCATAGGCGCAACTTTACACTTGATCTTTTCATTTGCACGCAATTCCTCCTAAATAGAAGGCGGCGGCTTCGATCTCGACTTGTATCTTTAATACAGTCTTCTGCTGCAGCTCCAAAAATGTCTAAGTCTAAGCCTCAGCTTCGGGAGCAGGTGGGAGCTGGAGAGCATCGTCTTTGTCGACTGGCGCAGCTATGCTGTCATGCCCAACCTCTGGTACTCTGTACCCCGGCCCTTGCAGAACCTAGAAACTCTAGATGCGGCGAAGCTTACGCCTTTGTCTCCGGAGGTTATTAGCCGTCAGGCCACTATCAACATCGGTGAGCACAGTCTTTTGTAATTGTAATCGGGTGCAAAGGAAAAAGCAATTTTGCAGCAATTCATCGGGGTGTATCTGTCGCCTCGATACATTCTTTCGTCTTGGCAAAGGGGCCATCGGGGTGTTCGGGTGTTGGCTGGACCCCGTTTGGGGTTCCCCGCTGTGTTTACGTCAGCCTAGTGCTGGTTCCCCGCCGCCGCTGACACCAGAGCGACTCGTGCGATAGGGATTGACGTGCTGCAGTGTCTTGTCACGGGTTACTACCTGGTCGTATTGTGCCCTTCATTCTACTGCCGCCCACACACACCTCTACGGGGCACCGGGGAAAGTCTCTCATTGCTTGGGGATTGATTTGATATTAATCCCTCCCTCTTCGTCTACCCCCTTCGGCTGTCCTAGTATACGCATAACTTCTCCCGTACATGGCCGACCGCATGCTCCAACTCGCAGGCACCATCGGCCACGTGGCCCACGGTAAATCCACGGTGGTGAAGGCCATCTCCGGCGTGCAGACCGTGCGCTTTAAGAATGAGCTGGAGCGCAACATTACCATCAAGCTGGGTTACGCGAACGCCAAGATCTACAAGTGCAGCAACCCGGGGTGCGAGCGGCCAGCATGCTACCGCGCTTACGGCTCGGCCAAGGAGGTAGGGAGGTAGCGCGAGGATTTGGGGAAGCCCCGCGAGCGAAGCCGGGACAGGGGTGGCAGGCTAGCGACGCAGGGCTTATCCCCCAACCGTACCCTTCCGAACCCCAACCCATCTGCCTTTAAACCCTATCAACAACTCCCACCCCACCATAGGACAACCCGCCCTGCGAGATGTGCGGTCAATCCATGGAGCTGATTCGCCACGTCTCCTTCGTGGATTGCCCCGGCCACGATATTCTGATGGCTACCATGCTCAACGGCGCGGCGGTCATGGACGGCGCGCTGCTGCTGATCGCCGCCAACGAGACCTGCCCGCAGCCGCAGACCAGCGAGCACTTGGCGGCAGTGGAGATCATGCGGCTCAAGGATATCATCATCCTGCAGGTGCGGGAGGGTTGTGGGGGTTGTTGGTACGGGGACGGGTGCGTGGCTACGGGGGCGCTGCATGCGTTTTGGAATCCCCGCCAAGGGGTTGCGGGGGTGTTGGGTGTTGAGTGTTGAGTGCACGGGGGAAGCATGAAAGCGAAGCGGACCTTGAGCTGCCGGGCGCTGCAACAACAGCACAGCCTGTTTTGGCGGCAAGCTAGCAGCAGCCGGCAGCTAACCTGGCTAGCCTTGCCAAGCGTATATATCCACCCGCGCGGGATCCCAGGGACTCCCTCAGTGGACGGCCCAAGCTTTGTTCTCCTCGCATTAGTCCAGCTAGTTCGGTAGTTACCACCGTACCACCGCCCTACTCCTACTGCTGCCCCCCACAGAACAAGATCGACCTGATCACGGAGCCCAACGCCATCAACCAGCATGAAACCATCAAGAAGTTCATCCAGGGCACCATTGCGGACGGGGCGCCCGTGGTGCCCATCTCGGCGCAGCTCAAGTACAACGTGGACGTGGTGTGCGAGTACATCGTCAAGAAGATCCCGGTGCCAGTGCGGTGAGTTGAAGGGACGAAGCTCCCTAGGCGGCAGTGACCGTCCCCACAAACCACCCCACCCCACCGCCCACCCGTGAGGCTGTGTGACCGCTCACATGCCCACCTGCCTCCCTCCATCCCGGGTATGTCACCCCTCGCTCACCCGCCCCCTCCGCAGCGACTTCACGTCGCCGCCCCAGATGATCGTCATCCGCTCTTTCGACGTCAACAAGCCCGGATCCGAGGTGGACGAGCTGAAGGGAGGTGTGGCGGGAGGCTCCATCCTGCAGGTGCGCGTCCGCCCGCCCGCACGCACGCCTGACCCGCGCGCATCCTGGCTGGGAAACGGGTTGGGAGTTCAGCAGCATAGTGATGCTGACGGATGGAGGGAAAAGAAGTAGGGAAAGTGATGGAGGGAAGAGAAGTAACGTTCTAGGAGCGTTGTTTACTCAGGAGTTTGCAATGACACGGATGCCCTGCAGTGTCATTCAGCTCCAGTTGGGATGTTCAGCTCATGCCGTACGCTTGGTATAGTTGGCAACACCGTGGCGGATGCCACCGGGCACGTTTTCACGGCATCCCGCCTACCGCGACCCCTGTGCGCCCCCTGCAGGGTGTGCTGCGCATGGGTCAGGAGATCGAGGTGCGCCCCGGCATCATCACCAAGGACGCGGAG
The DNA here is from genome assembly GCA_021605115.1 of Astrephomene gubernaculifera. Classification (NCBI taxonomy): domain Eukaryota; kingdom Viridiplantae; phylum Chlorophyta; class Chlorophyceae; order Chlamydomonadales; family Astrephomenaceae; genus Astrephomene; species Astrephomene gubernaculifera. The sequence goes on from BMAR01000035.1 coordinate 625,374, forward strand.
GGCCGCGTCAAGTGCATCCCCATTTTCTCACGCATCGTGTCGCTGTTTGCGGAGCAAAATGAGCTGCAGTTCGCCGTACCGGGCGGCCTCATCGGTGTGGGCCTCACGGTGAGTCGAAGGCAACATGCAGGAAACCCCCGGGGGGCTTCACGAGGGGTGGGATGGCTGGAAGTCACTAAACAACCGCAACCGGCTTATCAGCGGCAACCGCTGTGCACCATGCGACCCCTTTCCTGCATGTCTCCCTCCTCCCCTCCTTTCCCCCTCCCTTCCCAACCCCAGGTGGACCCCACGCTCACTCGCGCGGATCGCCTGGTGGGTCAGGTGCTGGGCCAGGTGGGCGCGCTGCCGGACGTGTACTCGGAGCTGGAGATCAACTTCTTCCTGCTGCGCCGCCTGCTGGGCGTGCGGTCCAAGGAGGGGGAGAAGCAGGGCAAGGTAGGGCTGCTGCAGGGGAGGCATGGGCGGGCGGGAGGGTGTGTTGGGTGCGGATGTTTTGGTTCGGGCGTTGGATATGGTTGTGCGGCCTGGGTTGCGGTTGTGTACTAGGAGCTATCCCTAGTAGGCTGAGGGAGCTAACATGGGAACACCAATCATAGAGTTAGTGAGGGTTGCACTACGCACCTTGAGCGCGCAACGTTTGGCCAATGACCACGGCTCTCAATGTACAGCACCCACGGTTCCCCCCCCACTCCCGACGCTAGGGTTGCTCTCCCCACCCGCTGTCCCTTCCCACCTGCTTGGGGCGCCAGTGCTTCACTTCTCAACCACTATGTTCCCCACCCTCTCCCTCCACCCGCCCGCCCGCAGGTGACCAAGATGAGCAAGGGCGAGGTGCTGATGCTCAACATCGGCTCCATGTGCACGGGCGCACGTGTGCTGGCCGTCAAGGGGGATCTGGCGAAGCTGCAGCTCACCAGCCCCGTGTGCACCAAGGAGGGAGAGAAGGTGGCGCTCAGTCGGCGTGTGGAGAAGCACTGGCGCCTCATTGGGTGGGGGCAGATCCAAAAGGGTCTCAAAATGGACCTGCCCACCCGCACGGCGTAAGTGGGAGAGCCCAGCAGCAACAGGGGCAGCAGCGGTGTAGGAGCAGGGGCGGTTGCCGAGGGGTACCGTTGAGCTCTTGTGCTTGTTGTCGCGGCGGATGTGCTTAGGATGTGCTATTGGTGCTGGTGGGTGGGGAGTGTAGGGGTGGGGAGTGTGTGGAGGGTGAGTGTGTTGTGACCTGGACCCTGGGAGGGGGCTTGTCGTAATTGGGGCATGTGACGCCGGGAGGGCCCGTGGATTGCGGGGGAAACAGGGGTGGCAGCTGGGTTTGGTGGGGGTTGCGGTGGCGAGGACAGATGCACGATGGAAGCCCGTGGCGTGGTCGCAACAGCACTAGCCGTGTGGCCCGGGAGGCAGGTATAGCTGAGATACGAGCCTTGCGAGTGTCACAGGACACGACTGATGCCAGGGCGGCTGGAGGGCTGAGGGAGGTAGGCGACTCACGGCACGATGCACTTGACAGAGCCCGCAGGTTAGCGCTGTGCGTCTCGGTCTCGCGAGGACGGTGGCCATGCGCTGTACGGTAGTTTTGCTTTGCTGGCGGGAAGTGGGCAGCAGCAGGATGTGTACAGAATTGTTGGAAGGGTTTTGACACAATGCTCTAGGTCGAGGGCCCTCAAGTCTCCGCATTACTGTGTTATGTTTTTAAGGAAGGCGGCGGACGTGTTTTACAACGGCGACAGACGGCGCGCAGTTGCCCACATGTTTAAAGTTGCCTACGCTAGCCTTAGGGCAAGGCTAGCTCGGGGTTTGGGTGAGCTATTGCGAACGCACAACTAAGGAGTCGTGTTAACCTTGCATTTTGTAAGCGCATTCGATGCTCTTGGAAAGTGCAATCATTCCTACATTCGTAGCAAGGATGTGGGGCCCTGGACAGTTAGGCGTTGGGATAGGAAACCTCAGGCGCGTGATACGGTTCCAGGACTGCGTCGGTGCGTTACATTATACGGAGGCATGGCACAACTCGCACAGGGGATGTTTACCAGTGCAAAGCTGTTAGCACAAGGCGAAAAAGATGGGCGTGTGGACTTCAGTGCATGCGTACATGGGACCGGCTGTAGCAAGGCTGTTGCTTCCTTGTAGACGAGCTTTGCGCTGGAGTGAAGTGAGGCGTTGGCTAAGGAACGAGTACAGTCGGGTTGCAACACGTATTTTGTGCAAATGAAGCCAGCGTCCTTTGTTGACTGGGTACACGTCGAGCTGAAATTTCCGAGTTCGGGATGCACACTTTAACGCTATTGCATACTATTCAATAACCAAACGACCAGGTCCTGGCTGCAATAACCCTAGCCCAGCTCCCCAGCATCATTTCGGTGCACCTTGTACGGACAGGACGAAGCCAGCTACCGCGGCTCTTCGACTTTCTTTGCACAGAAATTATACACAGCTATAAGGTGAAGCTTCAAAACTGAATAACTTCTACATACTGTCATTGATAGGTTGTGCAACTCCTCCTTAACCCTGTTAAATTCGCGGCCTCGGTTTTGTTGCAAGCGCCTTTAGTTTTACGTATTAACAATTGGTGAAAGGTTAGGGGCCAAACGCAATTTGAGTTGATAGGTTCATGTCTATAGCTGGTGAAAAGCCTTGCTTACAAGCCATGCGCTGACGACTATGACGGAGGGAGCGCTGCCGAAAGATAAGCTCCTGGCATCTGGGCGAGAAGCCTCGGCGCCAGCTGCTAAGCGGGATGCAAAACGTCAAAATCCTCTCGCATTGTCAAGGCATCGCCTTGCAGCGTACTGCGCTCACGCCCCGGAGCCGTATGCTGCGATGGCAAGCCGTGGTGACTGGAGTACAAAGCTATGGGACATCTTCGGGCAGCCGGGCGGGGCCAATATGTGCTGTGAGTTAAGGGTGTATTCCGTGTGCCTTGGCGAGTATGCTAAACTACTTTCGCGCGTGTGTTTGAGACAAGCGAAACACCCTTTTCTTAAACGCCTTTGCCACCAGGCTAGTATTCCTCATCTGTTACTCCTTGCCCGTTCAGGTTGCACTGCTGCAGCCGCCCCTGTCCCATGCGTCCCACGTTAGCTGCGCCTTGGACTCCATGTTATGATCCCCGCTATTGACCAGGACGCTGACCCTCTGTGATTGGTCCGCAGGTTTGTCCTTATGGTGTCCATGCATCCAGTACGGGCTCATTTTGGAGCAACTCCCGCCGGTGAGGAATAGTGCGGACGTGACACTGCCGCATCTGAGGGATGCAGACGAGGGGCATGGGACCCGTTTCAGCAACAGTTGGCCCCAGCCTGCAGAAATCCCACCGACATGAGCATTGGAAGACGTTGTCTCACTCCTTGCGCCGGTTGGCGTGCACTGCGCCTGTTGTTCCATTCCATTCTCATTCCGTATTTGGCCTTAACCTTCGCCTCCGCCGCTGCTGCTGACACCATAACCTCCAGGGCTCAGTGACATGTGCTGGCAGCGTCGCGGGGGGCTGCGCGCTGTTCTGCGCGTTGTGGCTGCTGGGAGACGTGTTGGGTACGGCACTGCTGACCAAGTACGTCATGCTGCCCTGCTCGGCGCTCGTGCACTGCCAGACACGCGGCTTCATTCGCCGCAAGTACGGCATTCAGGTACGACACGGGACAGCAGGGGGCCTAATTATCCTAGTATGTGACCATGGGAGCCTGATGCGGATGGCTATGCCCTAAGGGTTCGCTGGTCGTTGGGTCAACAATCGCCCTGCGCCATATTGTGCTTTGCAGCAGGGGGCAACAGCAATCCGATATGTGATAGCTAGCTGCTGGGCTTAACTGCTCCGGCAGCTTTTTCTTTCACGTCAAAGTCATATGAAACCATGCAAACCCTGCCTCCGCGCCGGCCTGCCGTCTTGTCCCCGCCCGCAGTCCCACCCACTGCATGACTTCTTCATTACATGGTGCTGCATGCCGTGCGCGCTGTGCCAGGAGGCCCGCGAAATAGTCGTACGAGAAGCAGCGGAGCGGGAAGGTACGCACGACGCATGGGTCACGGGTCGAGACGAATTTGCGGGACGGGACAAGATAGCGGCTTCATGCGAGCAGCTGGCTGCAGGGCGACGGCTTCTACTGATCTACTGATGAGTGGCAACAACCCACCCTGCAGGTACCTCGCCTTCTTCCCGCGCCCTGGGCCCAGCACGCAACGGCTCCCTTCATGCTGGGGACCGCCACAGCAAGGCCGGCACGGGAGGCAAGGCGGCGGGGGCGGCGGGGGCGCCAGCAGGAGCGGCGGGGAGCCCAGCTGCTGGGAGTCCGGGACCAGGTATGGAGCTGGTTTCGAGAGGGCCGCTGCCGGGAGGAGCCGGGGGAGCGGGGGCGGAGGCAGCGGCACTGGTGCAGGCGACGGTGGCCGCAGGTGGGGGCGAGGAGGCGAGATAGGAATGAATGCCTACATATGCCTATGTAGAGGTTATCAGGTACCCATTCGATGAGCAGGATGGGATGGGTGCCCCCGTTCCTTCGTAGTTTGAAAGGGTAGTCCTGGCCCAGCCTTGCTAAACCGCAACCCTTGTTGTCTGCTTGCCTCGCAGGTCACCCGCATATATCCACCTTGAGCCTGGGGGCGGGGGTAGCGGTGGTGCATACACACACGCTGCCTCCAGAGGCACGCGCCGCCAACTCATGTGCAACGGTCACGCCCAGCGGTAGCCCCGGACCCGCAGGGTTGTTGCCCGGGGCTGGGGTGCACGCAGCCTGCACCGTGACGGGTGCCGCGGGGGCGGGTGGGACTGTGGATGAGCGGGAGACAGTGAAGACGACCAAGTCCTGATGCATGCGCATGTGGAGGTGTGATGGGCGGGGATGGAGGCTCTGGCTGGTACCGGATCGCGTGTGTGGGGGATGTGACTGTGCCGCATGTGAGAGGCGCATGTGAGGCAACGTGTGAGCAGGCAAGAATAGTCGTACGTAGGATGACGTGTTTGGTAGCATGATGTACGGCAACGCACATGAGGTTGGCTGCAGCCCAGATTTATAGTGTAGGTGTAGGGATGTCATGAGGCACAGTGGCAGGCTTACAGTGGCGAATGTTGGCGTGCTTTGGGCGGCAGAACATCGAGATAGAAGTTAGGAGCAAGGTCGACGTTGTAGGGAAAGGGGAAATGGACGGCAGTAGATACATAGGGTCCGAGAAATAGTCATACACAGTTTAAGTGGGGCAGATGTGATCCAAATTCGAAGGTAGGTACGCCGGACGCAGTGCGCAGTACCGGCATTGCGGATAGCAAACGCATGAGGCGATATGGGTGGGGGCTTCGGTCGCTGCAGTGCCCCTTGGGTGCGAGTGCTGTAGCGGCTGAACTACATTGACATGGCCCAGGGCGAGATACAGTGTGGCAAATGTGGTGTGGGGGACACAAATTCTTATATGTTGGCGCGGAGCCAACTACCGTAGTGTGCAAATGGCCTTTGGCTCTTGAAGCTTGTAAGGTACCAGATAGCCCGAGCGGGTGTTAACGTGCAGGGTATCGCTAACACTCAGCCCGGTGGCCCATGGGTCGAACCGAACTCACAGAGTCAGACATTGCAAATTCAGACGACCCTGGCACCCATGCATGTTGCCAAAGCGGCAAAAGTCGTGAAGCTCCATCGGCCCACCAGCATGCGTTACATCGCTTACATGCAACCTCAAAGCGGTGTACATCCGGTACACGTATCTTGTCCTGGCGAATGAGAGCACTTGCACACAACGACTTGCTGACAACGAAGCCAGGCATTGGCGGTATCACTTGTAATCACGATGAACCACAATATTATTTCACCGATAGATAGGGCAGGGCGTCAGTCACACAAGAGGGATCAGGTTTCACGTACAAGAAAGATTGGCGGGGGCCAAGGGCTGGTAGGGGGCAACCCAAGCATTTTCTTGTTCCACCCAGGCTCAACCATTGCCAACAGGGCTACCGCGGACGTCAAGTATAAGGCAACAGGCGCCCCTTCTCGACCTCGACCTGACTAATAGAGCGCACAATGGCCAAACTGCAACTCCAAGCTGATGAACATGCAACATTAACCTTCCAGATGGGAGGGAAAAAACAGCAGATGATCACTGTCAATCTTAACACGCAGAGAGCTAGTGATAGCAAGCAGCACCCCGTCACATCGTGAGCAACCCAACGACAGCAACACAATTAGCCCTGCAGTGCAGTATACCCCCGTTGCATGCGCCCAGCATTCCTGCAGCACACCTTGCCGTTTACAGCCACACGCAAACACCCCTGCATGAAGTCGCTTGACATTACCTCCACAGCATGCCACCATGCATTGCCTCACTCGAGGAGTGTGCCTGCCGTCCTGCGGCAACCCAGTTCCTGCCATGATATGATCCTAAACATCAGCAACATAGAGCCGTGACAGACCTCGATACACGAACATGCAGTGATCACACGAGCCCAAAACAATGCATTCTTTCATACATGCCCCAGAGGCATCCAGCGATGGGTGAATGCAATACAATGTGGTTCCCTACCTTCCGGTGCAGCCGTCTAGGACCTCAATCCACCCATCCCTGCTCGTGCCCACCATTCCAGGGCCCGCCACCGCCACCTCCCTCCCTCACTGCAGCCCGAATCCCTCCGAGTTGTTGATCGCCAGCCGCAGCAGCGCGCCCAGCTTCTCCCTGCTGCTGTACTCGGGCAGCAGCAGCGTGTTGAAGCAGGTGTGCGAGGTGGGCAGCTTGGCGCAGTCGGGGCCGTCGCGCTGCAGCACGGGGCGCAGCGAGCCCAGCCCGCCGATGGGGCTGCGGTCGCTGCCGGTGAAGAACTTGAGGAAGGCGCGCTGGTCCTGCACAGCAGGGGAGGAGGGGAACGGGGTGAGAAGGGCTGCATATTCGGTGTGAAAGGGAACAAGGTCAGAAGGCCACACGCCTGCGCAGCTGTAGCTTAGTACCGGTACCGTAGCCCCGCTGCTGCTGTTCGCCCCCACCGCACCGCACCTCCTGGCTGAGTTCGTTGATGACAATGTCCCACAGCCACCGCACGACGGCGCTGTCCCGGCTGAAGCCGCCCTCGTAGCGAGCCGCGTCGCGCAGGGCGGCGAAGTCCAGCCGGGGGTTGCCGCACACCAGCCGCTCCAACTCCTGCAGGCGGGGAAGGAGGAGGAGGCGGGGGCGGCGGGGGCGGGGGAGAGGGAGGCGAGCATGAGGCGGGGGGACTACCGGTATTGCATGTAGGGCTGCATGGGAAGGGCCTTGCACATATATGGCGCATGTCGGCATGCACACCCGTCCCCTCTCTCCTCCCACCTGTGCATTGAAGAGCGACATGGCTGGCCCCTGGCACAGCACCCTGAAGCCCGCGGCAAAGGCCTCAAACTGCTCCGCCACCGCGCCCTCCATGTGCCAGGCCGCCAGCAGCGACACGTACTCGGCGCGGTTGTCCTCCGTCACCGGCAGCGACTCGCCGCCTGGGGGAGGGGCGGGGGCGGGGTGAGTGGGGACATGGTGGGGGAGGGATTAATGAAGTAACGTTGAGATAGCGGCAAGATTGTGGCGGGGCAAAGGGACGGAGCGAAGGCGGAGGTGACCGCAGACGGTATTCCTGTGTTCAGAAGGAAGAGGGAACACCCAGCCCCGCTCCTTCCTCCGAAGCAAACGAGGAAGCCGTACACAGACAATCCCGCCGTGCTACCTGGCTTCAGAGGTAGGGACTCCATGCGACCGAAGCGGTCCACGTCCACAGAGAAGGTCAGACCAAACACATCCGCCATGGGATCAGGTCCGTCGTACTGCCGTACAAGGACGTCCGCACATTCACAGCGCGGGAGGGAGAGGAGGCGGGGGGCAGTGGGCGTGAGAAACAATTGCGAAGAGGTCTTGGGGTTTGAGCCAGAGAGTGACACGGGAAAGTAGCACCCTACGTTGCTGCTTAACAAGCCTATAAATCATGCCGGTATTAGAAACACGCACAAAGCGTATTCCAGAGCACCTCACACCCTCCTTCCCCTCACCTCCAGCAGCGCCCTGAGCCCCCTGGCCAGCTCCGGCTGCCAGCCCTCCAGGTCCCTCAGCCCCAGCTCCCTGCCCCCCCGCAGCTTCTGGAAGAGCAGCAGCGGCGCGCGCAGGTCCAGCAGCACCCGGTTGTACACCGCCAGACCCACCACCAGGCCCAGCAGGAGGTAGCTGGAGGGGGGCTCCAGGGAGGAGGGGTGGAACCTGGGGGGACGGGCGGAGGGATGGGAGGGGCAAACGGAGGGTTTAAGGAGGGTGGAATCGGGAAAGGACGCGCGATCGGCCCCTCATCAATCCTCCTTCCTATCCTCCCATCCGCCAGCCACAGCACCTCCCCCGCCAGGTCCTCACTTCCCCACATCCCTTGAGGTGCACAAGCAGCACCTCAGTCCAATCCAGGTGCATACCCCCCTCCTCAAACCCCCATGCCGCCCGCCACCCCCTACTGCGGCCCAGTCACAACACCCCCTACCTCACCCCCCCTACCAGTATGTCCTGGTTGTTTCATCGTAGGCCATCATGCCGTAGTCCGGGCTGAGCAGCCGCTCCAGCAGCAGCGCGAAGAACTCCTTCTTCACTCCACCCGCGTCAATACCCTCCTCGCCGATAAAGTGAACCCTGGGAGGACAAACACGGCATTGGTGGTGGGAGGAGGAGCAGGGTGCGGAGAGGGGGAGGGAGAAACGGGGAATAGGGGGTTGGTCGTAGGTGGAACGCGCCTACAGACAAGCGACCCTTTTGCCTGTCGGCATCCCTCCCTGTTCCTCCCTCCCTTCCTCACCACCCTCTTTACCATGCAGCCTATGCTGGGCCTTGCCACGTCGCCTTGTCACCCAACCTCTCCCACCCGTCGACATACTGCCAACGCAGCACAATTTTCTCCCGCCCAGTGCAGAGCATCCATCTTCTCCTCTGACCTCAGTATCCCCAGTACCCCACCCTTACCCCAAGGGCTGCTTTCCCTGACCCCCCCTCCTCCACGGGGTCAGGAGAGAACCCACGGGGAAGCCTCGTCATACAGCTCGTCAGTTTCTTCTTTTCACCCTCCCCCCCACCTGAGCGGCTTGAGCAGGTCCCTCCGCGTCTGCCGGCCCACCTCCGCCAGCGCGTCCTCCACCAAGTGGGTCCGCCGCACACGCAGGATGCACATGTCGCTGTGCACACCCGGCATGGGGCACTCGGAGGGGCTGGGGAGCTGCGCAGGTGCATGGCAAGGGAGGGGGTACGGGGTTACGGGTATGCGCTACGGGCAGAGGTAAACGCTGCAGGATAGTAGAGGAGCGAGGAGGAGGGAGGGCAGCGGGGGCGGAACGGAGGCAGGAGGGAAGAGGGAAGAATGGCCAAGGAGCAATGTCCAGTGAGCCCCAGTGCGCCAGGGACGACCTTCCTGCCATGGCAGGGGCGAGGCCCAACCTGCCTCCACCTCCACTCTCAGCCCTAACTCCTCCAAGGGGCCCTCACCTCCAGAGTAGCTCCTCGTGATCGCGACCTAGCTCCCTCCGCCTGCCGCTGCTGCGCTGCAACCTGTGCGCCACCGCTGCTGCTCGCCCTACCGGCACCACCACCGCTCGTACCCCGACCAGCACCTGAGGGCGTGACAGCAGCAGCAACAGCAGAACCGGGGACACCGGCGCTGCCGGCTCCGCCTGCACCGCCGCTGGCACTGTTCCGGCGGCGAGGCCGCAGCAGCATACCGAACAGGCTGCGAAGGGAAGTCCCCATCACACTACTGCTGCCGCTGCTGGTTCCAGGGGTCGCACTGCCGCTACTGCTGCCACTACTTGCGCCACTGCTGCTGGTAATTGCGCTGGAGGAGGGGGAACAGGTCGAGGAGGAGGGGGAAACGGAGGAGGGGGATGCGCCTGCAAAAGAGCCCCGACGGGCCATGCGGGCGCCCGAGGTCGCCCTGCTACCAGAATTGCTGGCCCTGCCGCTTCCTGCGCTGCTCCTGTCCCCACCGCTGCTGTTGTTGCTGCCGGAGGCATCGCCAGGTGTCTTGACGAGCACTGGGCCCTCCTCGGCACGCCTCCTGGCGGCCGCACTGCCGCCGTACAGCTGCACCTCCATGCGGGCATGCGCCACACTCTGGGGAGGGAGAGGGGCAAAGTAGATGGAGAGGGTCTAGATATGGATAAGTTCGGGCATGTGTTCGGTCAGCCTTGTGAACCGGACTCCCATGACGTAGGCACGGCTTGAGATAGATTTAGGTAAAAACGCAGTAGCGTAAACAAGCAATCGCTATTTGGCTTACCGGTATCTCCAACGGCGCCCGTTTCCGTGCCCATACCCACAAACCTCCTTCACGTCTTCGCACCCGCTTTCGCAAACCCCTCCCACGCCCTGCATGGCCCCGCGCCCGCCCCCTCCCCACCTGCTCCATTTGGAACCTGGCCTCCAGGTGCAGCAGGTGCGACTTGGCCCGCGCGTTGAGCAGGAAGGGGTAGCTGCAGAAGGAGAAGGGAGCCTCCTTGGGCGGGTCGCGACCCGCAGCGAGCTCCTGGGGGAAGCAGAGAGGGGGAGTGGTAAGCTATCGTGATGGATTACCAAGCTAGCTCTGCCAGTGACATGCTTGCAAGAGGGTCCAAGCCCCCTCCATCTCTGCCTTCAGTACACCGGTACACCCCCGCACCTGCCCCTGCCTCCACGCCGTGTAGTGGTCCTGCACGTCCAGCTTCTCGCTGATGAGGGTGTTGTAAAAGGCCTCGGGCGGCAGCGAGCGGCTCAGGCTGGCAGCCTCCTCCACGCGAGCCAGCACCTTGATCACGTTCATGACGGGGGTCTGCATGGGGGACGGGAAAGAGGGGGCGGGCAGGGGAGGGGAGGGGACCAGAGGATGGGAAGGAAGCAAGGTAAGCAGGGGTGGGCTGGGTGGAGGCTGGGTGGAAACCGAGTTGAATTGAAAGCAAGCACGTGGGAGCGAGGGATTCGGTGAAGTGAGCAGGTAGTGAGCCCTCCTTCCTTCCCTTCCTCTCCCTGTCCCACCGTCAGCTTCTTGGTTGCCCCCAGCTCCCGGGTGAGGAAGGCCTGCAGCGGCTGCACCACACGGCTCTCAAGCAGGGGGCCTGAGGGTGGGGGGGTGGGGAGGCGAGAAGAGAGCCAAGGCTGGGGGTATTGTCGCGGAGTGGTGCGGAAGAGGAAGCCAGCCCCGGCAGTTTGTGGCCTTTGCCCATCCCTTCAAACCCCTGCCCGCGCCAGTGGACATGGCAAACCAACGGCCTCCGCATGCCCGTGACAACTGCATCCTTAAGTCCCTCACTCGCCCCTCCCTGCCCGCCTCCTGCCGCTCCCCACCTGGGTACTCTGCCCACCAGCGCACCAGCCAGCTGCGCACCAGGGGCGGGGCGGCCATGACGGTGGCAGCCAGCCGCGGCAGCAGCTGCCGGGCGCAGGCGGGCTCGGACAGCAGCGGGTGCTGCAGCGCGGCCAGCAGGACCTGGGGGCAGAGCGGGTAAGAGGGGGGACAAGGGTTGCGGGGGAAGAGAAGAGGAGTGGCTTACAAGCGGGATGCAGCAGCGGGTTTCACATCATTGAGGTAGAAGGCTATGCAAAGGATTGGTCCTCCCATTCGCTCCTCCTAGTTTCGTCACCCCCACCTGCGCCCTCTCCGGTGTCCCCAGCAGCCTGGCATGCGCCGCCAGGTCCTCCACCAGCGCCGCCGCCGCCTCCTGCAGCGCCCCCACCACACTGTACCGGTGCAGCTCAGCCACCACGTGGGCGGTGGCGGAGGAGGAGGAGGAGCCGCGGGAGCTGGAGTCGTCGCTGGGCCTACAGGGGTGCAGAGGTGCAGAGGCGGGGGGATATAGCTAGGTAGGAGAACGGTAGGGTTGGGAGGGTGAGGGGGAATGCGCGAGCCCTCGGGAGACATACATGCGGGATTGGATTTGAAGGAGCAAACACGTATGATTTGTGGCTGGCGAATTGTACAAGAATCGTGGCCGAGCTACCAGCATGCAGACCTTCTCTCTCCACACCAACAATGGCACGGTAGCCCCCACCTTGTTGCAAAGAGCGCGCTGACGTTGCTCAGCACCTCCTCCAGCAGCGGCCCGTCCAGCCCCATGCCGCTGCGACGACCGAAGGCGGCGCTGATGGCGGCAGGGCTGCTCAGAACCAGCTGGACACCTGGGGGCGACATCCGAGCAGGAGAGAAAAGGTCATTGCTTCCGTTTACGCTTGGCTGTTGGTATTTGCTTGAAAACGCAGTCCTGCCGCTGCCCCCGCCCTGCCTTGCCCTCACCCGCAGTGACCGCCCGGAGGCTGGCTGACAGGGTGGCCGGGTCCACTCCGGCTGCCCGGGCCTGCGCGGCGCACTCAATGGAAGTGCGCAGCCGGGCGAGCAGCTGCGGAGTGGAGGGGTCCAGGGCCTGCGGGGCAGCGAAAGGAATGCACAGATGAAGCATGCTAGATGAAGCTGACAGAACACGCTTGAGGGAGAGGAGTAGGGGAGGAGTTGCCGAGGTCTGCATGGGAGACGTGGCGCCTTTTCCATGTTCGGCCTTTCTTCTTTCTTGCATAGTTCACCACTTTTTCCCGGTCGTTGCTCACCTGCGGCAGCTCCTGGGGGCTGCACATGAGCAGTGCGCTGCTGCCGCCCCGAGCCACCACATCAAACACCATCGGCGCAACAACACCCCTGCCTCCGCCTCCGTCCCCACCACCGCCCCTGCTGCTGCTGCCAGCAGTGCCAGCGCCACCGCTTCCGCCGCCGCAGCCCTCACGGCTACGAGCCGCAGCGGCTGCTGGCGCGATGCCGAGGCGGATGCCTGCTGGGGACAGCAGACCGGCACAAGGAACGCTAATGTGGCGGTTGCATGCTAATGACAGACCGAAATGACAGCTCAAGGGGTAGGAAATTGGTAGATCAGGAGTAGGCAGCTATGGAACGGCGTAGTTGAGTAACGGTTTAGGAAGGGGAAACGACCTACCCGTCTTAGTGCCGGTACTTGCGGAACCCAAAGGCAGCGCTGTTAGGTCAAGCAGCCGGGGCACGGTGGAGAAGGCAGCACGACCACCGGCCCCATCGCTGCCGCCACCATGCACGCCGCCAGCGCCAACTCCATGGCCGTTTAGTGAGACCTCGTGGTCCGTTCCCCGCTTCCCCGAGGAGGAAGGCATACCGCCCATCGTGCTGCCGCGCCGCAGGTACAGGCTGTTGCTAGCGATGCCTGGGCCGTTGCCGCCACCAGCGACGGCAGCAGCAGCCTCTCCACTGCTGTTGCCGCTGCCAAAACCATGGCCGTAGCTCATGGTTCCGCACCAGAACACGCTTCCGTCCTGCGCAAGAAACAGTGTATGCTGCGAACCGCATGCCACCCGTTGGATGGCTACCGTGCCGCAGGGATCGCTGCCACCGTCGCCGCCGCTGGCCGCAGCAGTTCCTACACGTCCCTGTCCTGCACCTGCGGCTTCTGCGCTGTTGCCCAGCCGGGAGCGCACATACGCCTGCCCTTGCTGCCCATGACCATGGGCCCCCATGTGTCGCGAGATGGCACCCCCGCGCGTATTCGGCAGCCCTGATCCCGCAGGTCCTGGCTGCATTGTTGCTGTCGCTGCTGCCGCTGAAGGCCTGTGGTCAGATGCTCCGTCCAGACTGCCCAAGATGCCGGACCCCAGAAAGATGTCCACCTTGCAGGGCATGTCGCGGTCCTCGCAGTCCCCCAGCCCCAGCGCCCCCGAGGAGCCATCGCCCCAGGAGTACACGCCGCCATCGGTGACGGCGACCGTGTGGCGAGCACCGGCGGCTAGCTGCCGTACACCCTGCGGGTGGAGAAGTCATACACAAAAGGGGTTTCACCACGGGTACATGTAACACAAGTCACAGGACACGGGTTACCTCTCCCACACGCTGTGTCTGAACTGGGTCGACTCCATCCTACCCCAAGAGATGCAATCTGGGCGTATCTTGGGAATGGAGTACACCCTTATAGGCTGCTCCTTTTCGCACTGTACCCACCTTGAGCGGCACACGACGCGGCTCAAGCACTACCAAGTCGTCTTCACTCCATGTGAGCTCCTCAGAGGCCCACGTGCCAGCCGTGTTGCCGGCACCTGCGGCCATGACATCGCTGTGGGTCCCTGCATGCCCCGCAGAGCCGCCGGGCCCCTCGCTGCCCCCCTCCTCGTCTGAGGGCTCCTCCAGCAGAGCGGAGCGGTCCGCGGCGAAGAGCCACTCCGTGGCAACTGGACGAGGGGTTAACAATGTTAGGCAGCGTTAGCGGCGGTCGCCACCAAACAGATGGGTGTTTCAGAGGGTAGGTGCTAGGCGGAGCAGATGTAGGAAAGCTGGCTGGGATTCGAAGGTAGGGTTGCAACACAGATGATCGGGAATGATCCCTTGCGCCGTTCAGCGCAACAACATATCCACCCCATCCGCCCACCTTCCACGCCCGCGTTGCCGGTTTCCTCCAAAGCGATCTGCGAGGGTACAAGGCACAAACGTCACCGGGCGCTCCTCAGACCCACGAGCGCTACATTGTTGGGGTGGCCGCCATGTCGTGTTCACCGCACTCAAAGACTTCAAAGATGCGTCACCTTGCGTCGTCGAGAATGCCAACAAGCCGTGGTCAAGCGCACTCCTTGCCGTCTGTCTGCGTGTGTGGTCCCCTGCCCCTACCTGCGCCTGCCTTCCACTTACCTGTGCGTGTCTGCGCGGGATGCCCATCTCTACCATGGCCAGCAGCCACTGCGGGTTGGGCCGCCCGATGACGCCATTGCTGCGCCTGTGGGTAGACAGGAAGGCTACTTCAGAAGCAGGATCCGGACCAGGGGTCAGAACCGCAAGCTAGCGCCATTCAGGCTTGACTGCTTGCCCTTCCCTACGAGAGGGCCCGGTTCCACACTGGTCCCGACCCACACAATGCCCTCCTTCCCAACGCACCGCATAGCAGCCCGCCGTATCGACGCAGGTGACCGCGGCGTGCCCACCCCGGAACACGGTGTGCGAGGCGACCCGGACATCCCACGCGAATGCGGGAAGCCATGGCGCCCGTGCTGCTGCTGTGGCACTGTGCTTGGGTGTCGCTGCGAGCCGCCATGCATGCGGCCCACCATAGCCGTAGCCCCCATGACGCCCCCGTAATCACCGCCGCCTGCACTGCCTCCGCTACCAGAGGGCTCCTGGTGCTGTTCCACCCACGGCTCCGGCAGCAACCCCAGCTGGCCATGATAGTTGCTGCCCCACACGAATGCATGGCCGCTACTTGTCACTGCCGCGGAATGGGAGTCCCCAGCTGCAATCTGCACCACAGGCAACGCCCAAAGCCCCTCCACGCCCACCGGAACGCTGCGAGCACGGCGGTCTCCCAGGCCCAACTGCCCGGAACCGCCGCACCCCCACACCAGAACTTGTGAGGCTCCGGTGAGCGCCAACGAATGCGCCTTACCGGCCGCCAGCTGACACACCGGCACCCGCTGCAGCGCCGAAACCAATGTCGGTTTCCAAATGGTACCAGGCGCATCCTCGCCCAGGCCGCACTGCCCCAGGCGGTTGCAACCCCATGCCAGGACCCCCATGGTGGTAACCGCGAGTGTGTGCTCACCGCCGCAAGCCACCGCGCGCACACGGACGTGCCCGCTGGAAGGAGGAGCCGTCGGCCTGGCGGATAGCAAGGCTCGGGGCAGTGCGTTCAGGCGCACAGGTTGGGGCGTGCGGGAGCCACTGGCGGGCTCGGTGGATCGGCCGGTTTGGCCGCGGTGGTTGCGGCCCCACGTGAAGAGCTCTCCCCGGGCGGTGATGCCGGCAGCGTGGCTATCGCCCAGGCTGAGGGCGGCCCACCGCCCGGCTGGGCCAAGGAGTGGAGCCCCAGTGCCGCCGGGGGCTGCTGGTGGAGGAAGAGGTTCACAGGGTGCAGCCTCGGCGGTAACGGTGACAGTTATTGAGGTCGATGTGGTAAGGCCAGCGGAGGGCAGGTCTTGTGCGGCAGAGGCGGCTGAGCTGGGGTCCGCGGGAAGAGAGGTGCCGGAAGGAGGGCGTCCGGCTTCGCGTGAGGGGCCGGACGTGTCTTGTGCGTTGGAAGTGGTGCGCGGGGCAATGCAGACCAGGTCTCCTGGGAAGTGGGGATTCCGTTTGTGGGGGATCTTAAAAACTGGGATTTGCTTTGAGAAGGCAGCGGGGTTTAGGACTGCTATGTCTTGTAGGTAGCATTGCCGATGCGAGCATCTGTGAAGCCGGTCTTGCTTGCGCTGGCCTAGGACAGCTCACCCCACACAAAGGCGTTGTCCTGCAGTTTAGACACCAGGAGCGGTGCGCTCGGAGACACCGCGTAGGTATCGTCGGTGAGCTGCTTGGCGATGTTGGTGGCAGTTCCCTGCATCGGGACAGTTCGCAGCGCAGTGGTGCTTACTCCGCGGCTGGCCAAAACCAGCGAGGACCCAAAACAGGGCTGACGCACCACATCGGTAATTGGTGCAGGCGCAACCTTCACACGCCTTGGGAAAGGGGGCAGCTGCAGCCGCGGGTCTGCTGGTGTGGGAGCCATGTCCGTTGCCTCGAACTCTTCGCCAACAGTTTCCCCTTCCTGCTTTCTTCCAACTATGCAAAGACGATCAATAGATGAGATAGAGCTAGTCCTGCTTAAGTTTTGTGTTGTCGCTTAGGGTAGGGCTGTCATTTGTAGTCACGACAGCTGGAGGACTCGGCTGGTTATAAAACTACTGGCATGCCCCGCTTTTAAGCACAAAACTTTAAATGGGTGGATTATGCGTAGGCAAGTAAAAGATAGGGCGTATGCTGCCGCTGCAGCGCTGCTTGGAGCTGCTTGCGACGTGAAGTAAATTTGTAGTACAGTTCGCGTTTGAAAAGAAACGCCTCGGCCAGGCACGTAGTCTGCGTAACCCTATGGTGCACACATTATCTCCTGCTTACTACTCTCTTGACAAAATCAACAATTTGCAATAGTCAGAGCCTACCCTTTTACAGGACATTTCTTTTCTAGACTTGCCTACAGTTGCCACCAGAAATGTCCGACTATGCTGGTAAAGCTGATGATTATAGGAAGCAAGCCGAGAAGAAACTGAAGAGCTTGCTTGGGGGTTGGTTTGGGAACAAGCACGAAGATGCCGCAGACCTCTTGGAGAAGGCAGCCAACAACTACAAGCTTGCGAAGATGTGGAATGAGTGCTCAGATATGTATGAGAAGCTGGCCGGCTGCTACCTGAAAATGGATAGCAAGCATGAAGCTGCTACCTCGTACGTGGAGGCGGCAAAGGCTGTGGCGAGGCTGGACACAAACCGGTCGCAAGCCTTGCTACGCCAGGCGGTCGCCCTGTACACGGATATGGGAAGGCTGAACCAGGCAGCGCGGCAGCTAAAGGAGATCGCGGAGCAGAACGAGAAGAGCGGCCAGAAGGAGGACGCCATCCAATTCTACGAACAGGCAGCAGAGCTCTTTGAAATGGAGAACTCAAATTCGGACGCCACCAAGTGCAGGCTGAAAATCGCCGAATTCTCGGCGGAGATGGGCCGGTACTCGAAGGCCGTGGAGATTTTCGAGGAGGCCGCCAAGCGCGCTGTGGAGAACAACTTGCTAAAGTTCAGCGCGCGGGGCTACCTGCTGCAGGCGGGTATCTGCTGCCTGTGCTACCTGCGGCCTGATGACATCGCCAACAAGCTGGACAAGTATCGCGGCATTGACCTGCAGTTCGATGGGTCGCGAGAGGCCAACCTCCTTGACGGCCTCCTTGAGGCCCGCCGGGAGCTGGACGAGTCCAAGTTCGCCACGCTGCTTGCTGAGTTTGACTCCATCACACGGCTGGACGCCTGGAAGGTGAAAATCCTGCGTGAGGCAAAGCAGAAAATCCTAGACGAGCAGCTCGGAGTAGGGGCAGGCTCTGGGGGCCATGACGAGGACCACGAGGACGAGGACGAGCTCATGTAAGGGCCATGCTGGGGGAAAGGGTCATGGGTTTGGGGGACACTGGTACGGCCAAGCGAGGGGTGGTTACGAGGTTGGCTTAGAAACGACCATGAGAGGGGGGAAGAACGATTATGTGCATATATGATGTGTTGTCAAGGGATGATGGGTTTGGGTTGGTTGTTCGGCTGTTTTCATGCATATGGTGCTAGCTGCTGGGGGGCACCGGTGTGTTGGAGGTGGCAGCCGACGGGCTCTTGAAGTGGCTTCCTGAAGTCCTGTATTCTCATGCTCATATAGTTGTTTGGTTGACCATTTATAAACATACGCAACAGACCGCACTGCGGCCAGGGAAAAGCTGTGCGTGGACTGGCTAACATATATACATTGTACGGCTTACTGACTTCTTGACGCAACATGTTTTCGCCTGTAAGAAGCCGCGAGATGCGGTTAGTGCGTATTGTGCATGGTGCCTCTTCGGCTTCAGCTTTGAGTGAATTGTATGCTGCTGTAAGCCCGCCACCCTTTGTTCCTGTATCGCAAAAGCGTGGGTAACGGTACGGTAACGTTGCTGTGGGAATGGGTCGAGTTTGCCTAGTGCAGGCTTGACGTACGGTGGCCATGTCCGCACTCATTTCTCCTAACCCGTCGCATGGGGTGTAAGCGCATTTAGCGCGTGATGTCAATGCCACCTATGTATCCTGTACTGTCTGTTTCCTGGCTCCCTGGTGTCATTGGTTAGGAGCATCAGCAGCTTATGGCTACGGTACGCCTCGTGATTGTCACGAATTCTACCGACAAAGGCACGTTTACACCAGTGCCTGCAGAATAGCGTGCATCATCAATGGGTTCCTAATTTGTCGCATTCGCTGCCGCCGAAACGTCTGTTGCAGCTCCCTAACTGCTTCTGACTGTCCCAGACCAGACGCGTGGCATATGGACATCTACCTACCTAGCAACGCGCCATCAACTACCTGCCTACGTCACTCGTTACTCGTCCCTACAAGTCATCCTCGAAATCCAACTCGAACTCATTCATTCCGCCTCCCGCACCGCCCTCGATCGCCTCCTGCTCCGCGCCCATTCCCTCGTCCGCCCCTTCCACATCCAAACCCTCCTCGTCTTGCCCGGTCCCCCTCCCCCCTGCCCTGGCCGCTGCTTGCGCAACCCTCCCTGCCTGCGGCCCCGTTCCCTCCTGCTTCCGCGCCCCTGACGCCGCCGCCGCCCGCTGCTCGGCAGCAGCAGCAGCCGCACTCGCCTCACGACCAGCGCGTACCGTCAAAGCCGCCCCCGGCCCTGACCCCGCTCCTGTGGACGCCCGTCCCGACGTCCCGGGCCCCTCTTCACTCGTCTGCTGCTGCAGACCCAAACCTTGACCCTGACCTGCAAGGTGACCCATGGGTCCAGCGGCCGCTCCTGCAGGACCTCCATCCTCCGTCTTGACTGGACCGGCAGGGGGCGCAGCAACCGGCAGCGGAGCGCTTGCGGCCACTACGCCTGTGGAACCGCCTAGGGAGGGCTCCTGCTTGAGGGCTCCCGCAGGGGTAGATGAGGGCAGTGGAGGCGGTGGCGGCAGGGACTCGGACTTCACTAGATTGGCTGCGGGGTTGGCTGCAGCTGCTGCGGCGGCGGCTTCTTGCGCCCTATGGAGCTGCAGCAGCCGCTGCAGCATGTTGCGGACCTGCGAGGGAAGGGAGGAGAGCAGGGCTACGGATTAGGAACCTTCACTGTAAGGAAGCATGCTACTCCCATCCCCTGGCACCCGCCCACCCACCTACCGGTAGCAGCGGCACCCAGACCCCCTTCCCCGCTACCGCACACACCCCACGCGCACCCCACCCAACCCACCTACCCAACCACACCCTCATCCACCCTCCCCGCAACCCCGCACCTGATGCGTGATGATCACGTTTGCAAGGTGCGGCTGCCCCGGCGCCGGGCTCAGCACATACGCCGCCAGCCGGGCTCCCGAGGGCAGCGGCAGTTGGCAGCCGGGCGGCAGACCCATGCGCCCCGCCTGCTGCCGGGCCGCCTCCGCCGCCGCCGGACCCAGCAGCGTCACCTCCAGCACCGCCTCGGGCAGCTGCAGGCCAGGCGTGGTGGCGGGGGTGGTGGCGGTGGTTGGGAAGAGTGGGGAAGGGTTTGTGGTCAGGAGGAGTTGGGAGAGCTCTAGGCCGCAAACGTCCTCTAACAGGAGGATAGGTAGGTACCGGTAGGTGGGTAGGAATGGTGGGTACCGGTGTGCCGGTACATGGTAGATAGGGCAGGCCGGCGTCGGCGCGTGTGCGATACTGAGACTGAAAAGGTGGGGCAGGTGGCAGCGGGGCCTCCCAAGCCCTTCCATGCTACCCCCCTGTACCGGTACCTGCAGCAGGGGTGTGTACGCGTCCGAGCGCATGTGGTCCGCGCACAGCAGGAAGCCGCGCCACTGGTCGCGGTCCGTCCAGATCTGCTTGGCGACCAGCCGCTCCAGCAGCTGGGCCACGTCGGAGCGCAGGCGGGGGGCGGCCTTGAGGGCCTGCGGGCGTAGGAGGAAGGAAAGGGGGAGGGAAGGGGGGGGAGGTTAACAAGCCATGCAAGAGGGGGCAGGAGAACGGCGGGTGCTCCCCTCTTCAGCTCTTGGTGGTCTGATGTGTCGTACCCCGTGTTAACTCCCCCCACCCCTTTCTTTCCTAATGCCGGCACTTCATGTAGCTCTCGCCCGTTCCTTCCTCTTTCCCTCCCCCTTGCCCCTGCACATACGGCGCATACCCCCGCCCGCCCGCCCTCCCTGCCGCACCTGGATGACGGTGCGCATGAACATGCGGGGCAGCGGCAGCAGCCCCTCCATGGCGCGAATGGCGGACAGCATCACCTGCCCGGGGAGGGGGTGGGGGAGGGTGAGGCGGTGGAGGGGGGGAAAGGGGGCTGAGCGTGCAGAGGAGGGAGCTCGGGGGTTGCCGGTACCTGAGCCACCCAGGCAGCAGCGGACAGCACCGCCACTGTGCCGGCCCCTCCCGCCGTCTACCTAGCACCGTCCGACCCTCCCCAACCCGGCTGCTGCTGCTGCTCCCGCGCCTCACCGGTTGCGGGAATATGTCGGGCGAGTGCAGCGCCAGGTCCACCGCCGCCATCAGGGACTGCAATAGGGGCGGGGGAGAAGGGGTAAAGAGCAAACAACGAACTGACCGCGTGATAAGGCATCATCATGGTTTGCAACATGTGAGCCAGCCCGACCCGCCCAGCCCGAAATAGCCAAGCCAGTACGTTTAATGGGGGAGGGGAGGGAGAATACCGGTACCCAATCAAGGGGGAGGGTAATGGATGAGGAGTGAAGCAACCTGCGTCACTCTCCCTCTGCCACCCTCTGCCTGCGCTATCCTACCATCAATCAAAAGCGGGATATGTAACCCTATTACTCCGCGGCTCAGTTTATCTAATCCCCCCCATCCCCATCTCCCATTTGGGACTCGTTCTTTCACATGTTTCATCCCCCCCACCTTGAGCGGCACGCAGTCCCTGCTGGGGTCCATGTCCCGGTGCAGCACCAGCAGCAGCTCGGAGGCGGAGAACAGCGGCTCCACTGGGGGGAGAAGGTGAGGGGAGGAGAGGAGGGAGGGGGAAGAGCAACCATGTTGTGGGGAATGACAAGTGGGGTACGAGGCAAGAAGTGCCCCAGGTGAATGGAGCCGCGTTAGTCGTGACTACCGGTAACGCTCGGAGGCAGGGAGAGGGGAGGGGCTTGGATTGGGGGAAGGACGGCGGGACGAAACATTGGCTGTGCTGACCACCACCACCATCACCACCACCACGACAGCTTCATACTGCACACGCACTCGGGGCTGAGATGCGTTACCACCCGTGCAAACACACACCGCACGACCTGTTACGACGCCTGACACCACACGCACGCACCATCTCCATGCTTGCTGGCCAGCGAGCGGTAGAGCTTCTTCAGCGCGGGCGGCTGCAGCGAGCGCAGCATCACCGGCAGCAGCGAGATCACCTCGCGGCGGCTGAGGGTGAAGGCGACGGGGACCATGACCCGTGGGTCGCCGCTGGCTGCGTACCAGGCCTTGCATGCGTCCACCAGGCGACCCGGCGGCAGGTCCTTCTCCGTAAGGGCCTGGGGGTTGACGAGTGGGGTAAAGAGCGGGGGAGGGTTTGAGGGAGAATCAAGGTAAAGAGCGCGCATTCACACTCACAACTCCCCTGCATCCGCCGTCACCGCCATCCCAACCGCACTCCCCTTCCCTCCCGCTCCCCTCCCTCCTGCCGCTCACATGCAGCATGGTCAGCAGCAGCTCCTCGCTCCCCACCACCGGCGCCCGCAGCTGAGCCAGCAGGGCGGGGTGCGAGGGCCCCAGCGCCCCCGCCAGCGGCCCCGCGTGGCTGCCCAGCGCCGCCCGCAGGTGAGGCCCGCCGGCCGCGTAGGCTGCCACCAGGCCCGGCAGCAGGTCCGGCTGGCGGGCCACGAGGGCGGTGTAGAGGGCGACGCGGCGGGTGCAGTCCGCGACAGAGGGCTCGGGGGCGGAGGGGGCGGGAGGGGGTGCGGTGGGGGCGGTGGCGTCTTCGGAGGAGGGGGCGGAGGAGGCGGGAGGCATGGTCATGAGGGCTGAGAGGCGCAGGGCTGCGGTGGTGACGATGGCGGGTCGCAGGTGCGGGCGCGGGTAGAGCTTGGAGGTGAGCAGGCGCACGGCGGCGGAGCGGACCTCCTCGTGGGGGTCTGGGAGGGGAGGAGAGGGAGGGTGGGTGGGAGGGATTATTAGGGAAACCCGCATTAGGCTGGATGGTAGGGTTAGCGATAGGAGGGGGAAGGGAGGTACAGGACGGGGAGAGGGTTGACAAGCGAGGAGGAGGAGGAGGAGGAGTACGCGAACGCCATAGCGCGCTGCTGGACTCTGCCAACTTCGACGATGCGGCCTGATGCGGCAGTACGCAGCCCTTGGCACATGCCTCCCCCTTCTTCCTCTCTCCGACCGTGTCCCTTCACAACGTCTGGCCCATGTCGCCTTGCCCCTCATCCTATCCTCCCCTCTTCCCTTCCATCCCCCTCCTAGTTGCTCCACTTATCAATTATTTCCCCCCCTCCCCCTCCCCCTCCTCACCCTCCGCCGCCTCCAGCACCAGCTCCAGCAGCGCCCCCCGCGCCGGCGGCCGCGCCTCGATGCCGTCCCACGCGCAGCTGAGCGCCAGGGTGGGCCACCGCCCGCCCCCACCCAGCAGGTCGCGCAGGAAGGAGCACACGCCGGGCAGCGGCAGGCTGGGGGCGGCCTGGGGGGGAGTAAAACATAGACCGGTGGGAGGAGGAGGAGCAGGAGCACAGGGGAGGAGAGCAGAAGGCGTGGGAGGGAAGGAGCAGGCGGAGAGGAAGAGGGACCCAACACACATCTCCCCTCCCGTTCTTCATATATGCCCCCCCCCCCCCGCCCCCCCCCCGCCCCCCCTGCCGCCACCCCACCCCCCCTGCCGCCACCCACCCTCAGCAGCTCCTTCACCTCCAGCCCCACCACCGGCCGGGGGGGCTGCGGGGGCGGCGGCGCAGGCGGCAGCGGCTGCCCCGCCTCCAGCTGCCACTGCCGCAGCTGCATCTGAAGGGGGACACGCACACGGACGGCAGAGCGAGGGCGTGTGAGGGTCGTGGGCAGCACGCGTGGGTCGGGGGGGTGCTGTCGTGCTCTCTCGGTTTGCCTACGTCGCATGGTCGTATGTGCTTTCGTAGTCGACGTCCTTTGAGCGGACAACTCGGACCTCAGCCCTTGGACTTCGTACAACCGCCCGCAGCTGCCCCTCCCGTTCATCATCCCCCTTCCAGCCTCCCTGACTCCCCCTCCTCCCTCCCTACCATGGACTCCTGCACTGACGCCTGCAGCCCCTCCACCTCCGCCACCACCTCATCCGCCAGCTCCGGAACCGCCCGCAGCAGCAACTCCTCCTCGCCGCCCCCCTCGCCCTCCTCCTCGCCAGTCCCCGCCCCTCCAGCTGCTGCTAGGTCTAGGGCCGCCGCCTCGCCTTGCAGCCAGGCGCCTTGAGCAGCGGCCCAGGCCACATTGGCCTGCGCGGAGGGGGGGGGGGGAAAGATGGAGGGGGGGGGGGTTGTGTGGAAGCTGAAAAGGGAAGGAGGTTGCGTGCCGGTGGTGTGGACAGCGGTATTACGCACGGCAGCGGTACCGCACATAACTTACCGCACATAATACCGTATAAGAAGCGGTGAGGTCATCACGGTTGCTACCAAACTATCATGTCTTGCAGCGGCAACCGCACGGTGCATGGGCGTGGAACAGGCAACACAGCAGCGAGTGAAATTGCCGTACGTACCGGTATATACCGGTATGCACCGGCTGACCCACATGAAGCCATGAACTCGGCACCCAACCACCCCCCTACCTGTAGCTGCCGTGACGCCGCCATAAGGCCCTCCAGCCCGCCAGCCAACCGGGCGGCGGGTGGCTGCACCCCCTGCAGCTGCGCCCGCTGCTGCTGCAGCGCCGCCGCCGCCTCCCGCAGGCCCCGGCTGTAGCGACGGAGCTGCCGCGCGTGCCAGGTGACCGCATGCTGCCTGGGAGGCGGGGAAATAGGAGGCGGGGGAAAGCGAAGTAAGGGTGAGGCGGTTGTAAAGGAGGAATTGTAAAGGGTGTGCTGACGCGCGCGGCTTTCGGTAATGGCTAGTGCGGGAAAGGGGGAGGGGGTCGAGGCCCGCCAATGCCAGGAAACCATTTAGTGCATGGCCGCAGGTTCATAAGGACAGCATATTAGAATGGTGTCGTACTAAAGAAGTACGAAAGTATGTCGTGTCGCGTGTGCCATGCCGTCAATACCCTTGTAGGCCTAGTAGGGTGTGCATGCGACGGGGTCCACAACGCAGCACTTGGCCTAGTACCTCCAACCCCACCCTATTCCTCCCCCAATGGCCGGGCTACTCCTTCCCCCTTCCCCAGCCACTCTTACCTCGCCCGCTCCAGTAACGCCAGCAGTACGGTCTCGTACGCCGTACCACTCAGATCCGGAGGCTCAGCAGTGGCTGCTGCTGCTGCCGCCCCCGCGCCTGCTGTTCCCGCATCCCCGGTCCCCGGTGCCTCTGCCTCCACTGCCCCTGCCATGACTGTATCCTCGCCACCGCCGCTGCCAGCGCCACTGTGCGATGCAGCAGCTGCTGCCTGCTCGCCTGCTCCTTCGCCGCCTTGTAGGCTGCCATCCCCAACCGCCCCAGCCTGCGGCCCCGATTCCGCTTCCATCGCCTCCGCCCCTGCATCCGCCGCTGCTCCACTCTCCTCCGCAGGCAAACCCGGCTTCCCAAAATCCCCATCCTCAGCCCCTGCAACCTTCTGCTCCTTCTTCTTCTCCTCATCCTTCCCCTCGTCCTCATCCATCATCTCCGCACCCTCCATGCTACCCCTAGGTCCCACGTCGGCAGCAGCAGCACCACCAGCACCCTCCGCGGCGGCGGCCCTTCTTGCTGCCGCCGTCGCCGCCGCCACCACTTCCGGCGGCATGGGACAGCCCTGTACGAACAGCGCATGCAACCATGCGAGCGCCAGCTCCGACCCCCCCTCATGGTAGTGCCGTAGGATGTACGACAGCAGCTGTTCGGCGGTTGCGCCGCCGGGGGGGATTCGCGCTCCGAAACGCGCTAGAACCGCCTGGGGGCGGACAAGAAAGTGAGGAAAGAGGGTAAGAAGAGGGGCATTTACGGTAGGAGCTGGGGGTGGGGGGGAGGAGTTTGCGGGCGTTTAAGAGCCCTTCTCATCCTGCATCCCACTTGCACCCCTGCCCAGCATGCGCATGCATGTTGCCAGTCAGCCACCCAGCGGAGTGTCCATCACCACACAAGGCATTCAGCCACAGGCCCGCTGAGCCATATCAATCCCATCCATCCTCGCCCTCTACCCGCCCTACCCGCACCCCAGCCGCCAAGCACCCCACCCACCCACCTGCCGCATCTGCCGGCCCGGCGCGGCGCACGGCGGTAGCGCCATCAGCCGCTTCAGCGCCCCCTGCCGCATCGCCGTCGCCTGCGTCGCCGTCAGCGCAGCGGGCCGCAGCGGAGGAACCGCCGGCGGCGGCAGTGGAGCTCCCGCCGCCCCGCCACCTCCGCCAGCGGCCCCACCGGGCCCGGTAATGAGCGAAAAGTGCGTTGGCTTGAGCTCCGGAGGGCGAGCAGGGCCCGCCAGCGGAGGCAGCGGACCGCGGCTGCGACGACCTGGCGGTGCAGCCGCAGGCGGCGCAGCCGCCGCCGCCGCTGGCTGCGGCGGCATTTGTAGCGCAGGAGGCGGCTGCTGTTGTGCCAGCACGGCTCCGTACGGCTGCTGCTGCTGCAACATCACAGCCGCAGGCGCTTGCGGCGCTACCGCCGCCGCCGCTGCAAGCGCTGGAGGTGGCGTGGGTGTACGCGCTGGACCAGCCCTGCCGACGGCGCCAAATGCCGCTTGCTGCTGCTCCTGTACGGCAGCTGGGAACTGCTGGACAGGGGCAGGAAGCGCGGTCGTCGGAAAGGACATGGTCGCATCGGGAGCGACGGCGGCTACCGCCGCCGCGGCGGCAGCGGCAGCGGCCGCTGCCGCGGCTGCTGCAGCCGCCGCCGCTGCCTCTGTCTGCGTGGGCGGCCAGAACTGCGGCGGCAGGCTGGGCGGCAGCAGCGGCAGGTGTGCCAGCACTAGGTCAGCCAGCAGCACGGGCTGCCCCTGGACCAGACCCGTGAGCAGCGACTCCATGAGCGACTCGTCCTGGCACCGTACGGCGGCGTCCACGTACTGCAGCATCTAAGGGGCCGTACATGTATGGTACGGTACGACAGGGACCCACACAACAGTGAGGAGCATGTCAAAGGCACGTTACACAAGGTACCACCTCACACCGTCCAACCCAACCAACCCAACCCAGCCCAACTAACCCAAGGCCCTCCCCCCACGAATGCGCTCACTGCATGAGTCGGGATATGGGATTGGGACTCGTTGTTTCACTTATATAATTCCCCCCCCACCTGTTCCAGGTCCGCGGCCTCCGAGGGCGGCGCAATCACCCGGGGCAGCCCCGCCGCCACCTGTGCTGCGGCAGTCACGATGGCCGCCGCCTGGGCCGCCGCCTGCTGCTGCAGCTGCTGCTGGTGCGGGTCCATCACAGGGACCTGCTCAGCCGGTTGCTGGGGGTGCGGTTGAGGTAGGGGTTGTTGCAAGGTCGCAACGCCCGGGGGTGCTAACAGAACCTGCGGTTGTGGTTGTGCTTGTGCCTGCGGCGCCTGCACGACGAAACCGTACGGCTGCTGACTTCCAAACCCCGCCCCGGGGCCTCCCGCCTGGTGGCCTCCGTACTGCGGTACGGCAGTCATGGGCTGCGGCAGCGTCGCGGGACCGTTGGGTTGCGGGTACGGGAGCACCGCCGCCGCCGGCGGTGTCAGACGGGCGCCGCTGCCGCCGTCAGCGACGGCTGGGGCAGCGTACGGCCCCATTGCGGGTCCTGCCGCGGGCGGCTCTGCCTTCACGAGGGCGCCGGGCGCACTGCCGCTGCTGCCGGTGCCGCTGCCGGGCGGGAGGGAGTGGGTCTTCTTGGCATCGCTGCCGGCGAGGAGGTCGTCCGCGGGGCGCTTCTCACGTTGCGCCCTGCAGCAGGGGAGGGAAAAGACGAAGCAGGGGAAGGGAGGGGGGGCAGCGCAAGAGTCAGGACTATGGTGGGTTAGGGGAGGTGGCCGTGGCAGCATGACCGGCCCAACGCCAAGCCCTCCCCCCGCGGGTACAGCAACCATCACCACCACCACCACCACATGCGCACCCAACCCCGCCCCCTCCTCACCTGCGCTCCTTCCACTCCTGCCGCTCAATGTACTTGATCATGTTGGCTGCCGTGTCGCCCGCCCCCAGGCTGCGCAGCGCCCCCACGATGCGGTCCCGCCAGGGGGTGGAGGAGGGCAGCCGACTGCGCAGCACCGCAGCCAGGCCGCCCCGCAGCGCGTTGCCCACACTCACGTCGCCGCCGCTGCGGCCAGCAGCGTCTGGGGCGTTGCTGGCTAGGAAGCCGCCCTGAGGGGGTGGGTGGGTTGGGGAGAGGGGAGGAGGGGAGGAGGGGGACAGCGGGGTTGAGGGCAGGAGGCCTTCGCTCGCCTCCTTCATGTACCGGTATTCCACCTCAGGCGCCCCTCGGACAGGCAGTCATGTGCTTTGCCCCTTGCCATCGCGGTTTCACTGCCCTTGTCATGACAACCACCACCAGCACCCCTCTTGCGCCATTCCTCTTCACCACCTCCCTCCCCACCACCCTCGTGTCCTCCCAATCCGCCCCTGCCCCCTGCCCCCACCCCCACCTCCCAGCCCCCTGCCGTACCTCCTTTGCTAGCGCCATCAGCACCGGCAGCAGCTTGCCCATGAGGTTGGGTCGCGCGATGGCGATGCCCCAGGCCGCGGAGATGTGTGCGATGAGGCGCGAGGGCGGCTGGTCCAGCGCCAGGGCGGGGCGCAGCGGCTCCTGCAGCCACCGCAGCAGCGCGTCCGCCTCGGTGGCGAGGCGGGAGGCGTCGGGCAGGCGGAGTTTATTGACCAGGGTCTCGGGAACACCTGGGAGAGGGAGGAGGGGAGGAAGGGGGAGGAGGTGTGGTGTCGGGAAGGAGAGGTGAGGTGGAGTAGGAAGAAGCATGGTTGGGTGTATGAGGTGGTGATGAGAGGTGGAGGGTGCGAGGTAGGGAGAGCCGGGGAGGCAGCGGTGTGTAGGAGGGCGGGCGGCGGGGGCTTCGTTGAGGTGGTGGTTGCGTGGCGTGAGGGCCCATGCAGGGGAGCGCTGCCCCGTCTTGCTTGCCCCCTGCCGTACACCGCTGCCTCCCCCCGGGCTCAATTGGCAACCCGAGCAGGGTCTGCATGCCGTCAGAGGGTGATGTGTGAGGAGTGTGATGCGATAACAGTGAAGAATGGGCACATGGGGGAGACAAGCTTTGCTACATGCTTGGAACGGCGCCCGCAGCGGTCGACTGCAGTGGTGGTGGTGGTACGTAGGCTTGGGATGGACGCAGTAAGAAAGACTACAGAATGCACCAACAACCCATGAAAAAAGGACAACAGAAAGCCAAACCAACCAGGGCCTTTCAACTAGGCACTCGAACAACAGCCAGGCGTGTGCTGCAGGTGCTTTCAACTTAGTAAGGCCCTTGCATGCACATCCGGCCACATCCAAGTCCTCGACTAAGCAAGATGACTCCGCACCATGCCACGTAAATGCATGGAGCATTCTGCATGTCCGTTTGTCGGCACGCATGGCAACGGCGCCCAAGCGAAGATAGGCGCGGCTGAGGTGGGCATTCACTAACGGTAACAACCCGCGGGCCAACCGGCTGCTGTGCATGCCCGATTTTCCTAAACAGAGTCCGTAAGTGTCCATCAAAAGCACTCGCCCCATGCCCTCCCAAACATGAAAAAGATGTACGCCTACAGTAAGCTCCGTGACCCATGGGTCGCAAATCAACGAAGATCAATACCAACGCTATGACGCCACTGCTTCATCCATGCCCCTTGCAACCACCCGCTGATGCGTGATGTCTCCTAACAATTCCAGGGGATAGCGGTTGACGCCGTTAGGAGGAAACTGTAGCGCTTGGACTGAACCAGCGTTCGGCATGTTGCCGTACTGTTTTGAGAACCCCCTATACAGCCAACATTGCTATACCTTATCCGGCAATCAGGGCGTTTGGAGGAGGCTATACGCTCGAATTGACCTAGGCGGTCCGTTACATGGCATGAGACTGCTGCTTCTAGCTCCTGCTGATAAAGAAGAAGCTTGCCCCCACCACTCAATTCCTGCTCCCGCTCATGTCTTTCGCCTCGCCTCCAACAAGGGTCACTGCCCAGGTCCCATCCTTGTACACTGTCTGCGGACATGCCCGGCACCTCAGCGGCAACTACAGCAGCAGCATGGCTGTTCGGAACACGGCCGCACCTCAGATCGAGCCTGCACCTAGGCCCCAGCCACTCCTCACAGCCACTGACATCTGCCCAAGCCGCCAAAGCCCCACTCAACGCGCAACCCTTACACGACACATTACCCAGTGCGAAACCCCAGCTCCTTACATCTACCCCTCCCCATGAAGCTGCCACCCCTCCCCAAACCGTTACCCATGCATCACATGCAAGTGCACCAGCAGTGACAGCCACAGCCGTGCTTGCTAGGGCTGCGCGTGCATGAGAGCTGCGTTGGGCCCCATGCATCATCCATGCACTTGACAGTCGCGCCTGCTTGGGCGTGACCTCCTTACCAGGTATGCTAGGCGCTGCATCATGCGTGAACAGCAGCACAATGTGCTCTGCCAGCTTGGCTGCGGCCACCCTCACGCAGTTGCTCTGGTGGTTCTGGCTGACGCCCACCACGTCCGCCTGCAGCCGGCGAACGGTGTCCCACATGTCCCGAACGTCCGGCTGCGTTGGCTGCGGGCCAGAGTGGGGGAGGAAGAGGAAACAAGGGGGAGGAAGGTGGGGGCGCGCACAACGCACGGCGGGTGAAGCGGTTAATTAATTGGACTAGGTGAGAGTTGAGGCTCCCGGGCATGGAGCACGTGAAATGCATGCGGGCTGGGCTGAGGAGGCACCGCGCGTGCTGCTAGCAAAGGATTGCCCGGAGGAGCCCAGGACGAAATGGGCACTGGTGCTCATGTGTTGAGAGCGATGCTGGTGTCAACCGGAATGTATTACGGATATTGAGATTCAGCCAAGTCCCGGGCAGCGCCATGATGTCCCCCCCCCTGTTGTGCAAGTCCCGCTGGTGCAGCCCCCTTGCAAAGTACAGCGCCGTGACACCTTGACTTCCCAGCTCGACCCCAGATGTGTTAGCGGCATACCGCTCGCTGCAAGCCGCATGCAAGGCGCCTTCTCGTGCCCACCCACACCACAATCCATCCCAGCTCTGGCGCCACCGCAACCCTCACCTTTAAAGAGACCAACGCAAGCGAGGCCCGAAGCACGCATGCAAACGCCAGCACCGCCTCCTTGACGACCCCTGGAGACACATCCTGCAGTAGTACTGCTAGACACGCCGTACAGTGCATCAGCCCCTGCACGCCTGTGTGGTTGAGGGCGACCTGGCTGGTGAAGGCTGCCAAGAACCGCCTGACGTCCGAGGAACTTGATGCCTGCGAGGCGGGGATGGGCAGGATTGTTAGGAGGGGCCGTGCTTTGAAAGTTCCTGGAAGACCTGGAAAGCAAGGTAGCTGTGGGCATAGTGTTTTCACCGACAGCCCCGTGGTTTGGTTCCAGATACGAAGCACTGACACGACTACTACCGAAGTCTTTGTGCGTCAGATAATACCTGCAAATATTGCAGCACGCTGGGAAGCCAGCTGGCAACGAAGTCGTCGGCGCAGGGTGTCCCCTCATTGTTAGAAGGCTCCAACGCTTGACGCAACGCCGAAAGCGCAGCAACCTGAAAGTGTTTGGGCATGTGATCCAGAACTGGTCGCACGACCACGGGCATCTTCGCTAATCCGTGCATGGGCTCCTGGCAAAGTCCCGAACCTGAGCATCCTCTCCAACAGCAGAACGTAGCCGTTCTATAAGCGGAGGAAGCTTGACATGCAGAGCCGCCATCACAGGCGTGGAAAGGAGCTAGTCGTCGCACTCCAATAGCATCTGCCGGCAGGAAACAAACAATGCCCTGCTTCGAACAGTCGGGCCTCTACAGTGGCATCTCAGTCATGGGAAACGCTAAAGAGTAGTCGGTGCTCAAGGCCCTCGATCGCATTGTAATACTGGGGCCCCAGCCTTATTCATTCCCGGGTGAAGGAACTGTATGTGTAGGCAAAATTGTATAGGCAAAAGGTGTCAACATTATCAATTGACTGTTGACGCATACTGCATTGCCGGGGTGTGCGACATGGATGCACGGCTGATCCTGAACAGTGAAGAATCCACACATGTGTTGACAGGCAGGGCAAACTGGCGTAGCTCAGTGGTAACATAAGGGCTCAGAATTATGAGGTTACTTGCTGGAAACCAGCTTTGCCACACCCCTTGTGGACATGCAAGCTGGTGGCTACGAGTCGGTGTCAGGTGCCGGCCTGGCAGTATCAAAGGAACTTCTTATCGGCGTTGTGTTAGGCACAGCCATGACCCTAAAACAGAGTCGGCGGACAAGCAAGCTTTATGGCCAACTAAGCCGGTCGCAACGACGGATGGAGGGGATGAGGCTTTTCCATCCCACCCAACGCTCTCTCCGGTTACAGCCGTGGTTGTCACCATCCAGTGCGTATGCTATAACACCGTTGCGGGTCTCTCTGCTGCGCCGCTGGTGTGCTCTATAGGCGCCGGGTGTGATGTTCCTGGCACTATGACGGTGGTCACTGCTGGCGCTACGCTCCTTCTAGCCGCGGCGTCGCAAACAGCTGGCACCTGGGCTTTGGTCCAATATGAAATCACTGCGGTCAACAAATCGTGGCGGCAGCAGCAGCAACAGGTACAACCTCGAGTCGCCGTTACCGAGACACGCAGCCCTCTCGACATGCTACACACCCTGGGGTTCAAACCATCGTTCCAATCCTTGGTGCTCGGTAGCATCACAGCCGCTGTCGCGGTCTTGGCCGTCGCAGCATGCAACACAATCCTTGCCGCTGCCCTGTCATCGGATCCAACAGCTGGTGGCACCACGCAGACGCTCAAGCACATCCTAGAAGCCACCGCCTCCGGAGCCGCTTCTAGTGCTGCTTCCAACACCCAACTGTCTCTTAGCACCAGAATGTTTGTCACCTGCCTAGTTCTTTCGGAGTGCCTTCTTGCACCGCTGGCGGAGGAGGTGATCTTTCGTGGGGTGTTGCTGCAGGCCCTGGCAAGGCCGTCCAATGATGCAAGGTTGGCCAGGGGGGCAGGGGGGCAGGGCGCTGATGTCAGGCAGGATGATGTGCGTAGCCAGGAGTCCCCCGGGCGTGACAATGCTAGGATGGTTGAAAGTTTGGACGGGCTGTGGCTGGGACCGCTCTTGTGTCAGGCAGTGGCATTTGCCTGCTATCATTTGAACGCAACGGAGTGGCCTGCGCAGTTTTCGCTAGGGATGGTGCTGGGGGCGGGATACCTATGGAGTGGGCGGAATCTGGCTGTGAGCGTCATTGCACATGCACTGTATAATACTACTGTGGTCTTGTTGCTACTGCTGCAAGGGTGAGCCCGTTGGTCTTGTGAGACGCGGCGAGGGATACAGCTTACAAGGGTTACAACCTGTAACCCCAAGGTCATTGGGAGCTCAACCTCCCTTGCCTGGCCATATCTATATGCATCCAACCTGCATCATTCATGGAAAGGCGCTTTAGCCGAACCGCCCTCAGCGCCGTTGGCTATCGGTAGTTAACGTCGTCCTTCTGTGGCTTGCAATTGCTTAGGGGTCACACTGGAAACAGTTGCTAGTGGATTACAATTACGCGCCTGCCCATTGGCGGTTTACTGGGACAGTCCAGAAAACGTGGCTGCGGGGTCAAGTTTGCGTACGCAAGGTGGCTGCGAAGTTCCCTAAAGTGGCCATACCATTGCCATCGTACGCGTAGCCCCTCGCAAAGAATGACTGCGGACACCAACTTTAAGCGGATTTACACAGCGAAGACCAAGTGAGAAATTTGTAAGCTCTTCGGCCAAATGATTCTGGTGGTTGTACGACTAAATCCAACTGATGAAATTTGCATCAACCCTCCTAGCGCATACGAAGCCGGTAAGGGCTGCTGTAGATGCAACAGGGCGGTCTATACGGTAACTTGTGAGCATTCCTTGCAACTGGGTCGCCTGGATACCTATATCAGTTGGTGCCATTATTGAGGATGCGTCGTCAGACGCTTGCCAATGTTACACCGTTGCACGTCAACAAAGTTCTCGACAAGTCTGGTGCCGCGGGACCGTCTGGAACGTGCGCCAAGAATGGGTCAGTTCTACGCCCAGGCAGGCAGAGCTTGGCCGTGGGTTCTATGGCTGCAGCTACATCCTTCAGCGTTCAGAAGCGTGTGAGCACTAAACCGGGTGGTGCGAAGGGCAATCGCCCACTGGCCAGCAAGGAGTTCGAGACCACATGTATCAGCAACATTTCGGGTTACCTCTCAGACCACCACTTCAGCATCAACGGCATTGTAGTTCCATCAAAGACATCTTCCAAAACATTGGCCCAGATATTGTCAAGCCCGACGGGAAAGGACTTCAACGCCATCGCAACATTCCTTCTCCGGCAGTTCGGTTCCTCGGATATGTTCCAGGGCAAGGTGGAGGACGAAGTTCCTCTCTTTTTTAAACGCCTTGGATATCCCATCACCTTGAGCAAGAGCGCAGTTTATCCTGTGGTTGTCCCGCATACCTGGCCTGCGGTGCTAGCAGCGCTGTCGTGGCTAGTGGATTTGCTCAGGTACCAAGAGCAAGCTTGCACTCCAAGCTCAAATGCTCTTGCCGATGAAAAGGTAAAGTGTCACGGGCGCTCCCAAGGGCAGGTAATACTGTTGCCCTCCCTTGTCTGTCACGTTGCCGCTATCATGTCCAGGATGTCAATGGCAACCCGAACAACCCCCGAACACTAACCAAACCTACATCCTCCGGCCCTTACTTAACAGCATGCGCAGGGCGTCGCGTACCTCGGGGACTGCTATGCAGCGTATATGGCACATGACGACGAGGAGGTTTCCAGGCTTGACCAGAAGCACCAAGCCAAGCTCCTTGCCCAGCAAGAGCGACTGGATGCGAGCTGCGAGAAGCTCCGACAGGTAGCATAGCAACCGAGTTGCGCGTGCCAGACACCGCAAACCAAGTATGAACGACATGGTGTCCTGTTGGTCCCTCCTCTTGCAGTATGAGGACGCATGCACCACCTTCGTCCCCTCCAACCCATAACCCGAACGTCATCTTTTGTGCCCGTCGATCATTTGGCATCTCCCTGCTTCACCAGAGCTTCACCTGTATATCCCGGTGCTTCTTATCCTGCTTCCCCCGTCATCCATGTCTTCAGGCCAACGCCGAGTTGCTTGCGGAGCTGGAGCGGCTGCGTGCGCTGCCCGACCCCGTGGAGGAGGCACAGCAGCGGCGCGCGGAGCAGGTCGCCGACAACGAGAAGTTCGAGTCGCTCATCCAGCAGCTGCAGGTACGAGGCGCACCCGCTGCGAGCTGTTGCCATCTGGGTCGGCGCCTAATCGCCTAATCGCCGCCGTCTAGAGCACTGCCGTAGTGCCCCGCAACGCTCATTTGGCATGGAGGGCCAACCTGCCAGACGACCCATTTCCTTCTTCCCTCATTTGCACTTGCATATGCAGGCCCAGAAGGAGTCGTACATCCAGAAGGTCTCGGGACGCAAGGCGGACGTGAAGGCCAGGCTGGCGCAGGTGGCTGCCGCGGAGAGCGAGTTGGAGCAGCTGCAGCAGCAGGTTGCAAGCCAGACGGTTACCAAGGCGGACGTCAATCGCATGGTCATTGACATGTGAGTACTGAAGGTTGGCGTCTGCGGAGCACGGGTAAGGGGTCTGTGCCCGCCTGGCAGATCCAGTTGGCATGCTTAACAGTGGTTCTCGGTCCAGGTGCTACCAGTAACATCAGATTGGTGCCTTGCTTACAGGAGCAAGCACTGGGACGTCTTCCAGTCAGAGGAGGAGAGGTGCGAGGAGATGCAGCTAAAGGTACAAGAGCAGGAGACGCAGGTGAGGGCTGCGAAGGGGGCCGCAAACTCGGGAGGGTTACGCAGCGCCCTGGCCTCATGGGTGGCCTTGCAGTAAAGCCCAACGAGCCGCACCCCTTGGAAACGTCCCCTTCCGCCACTCCCTCCTACCTCCGCTACCTGGTCCCTCCAAACCAACCCGCAGATCGTTCGGGGCCTGACTGCGCTGGAGTCCACCGTGGAGCGCTACAACAAGCTGGCGCACCGCCTGAAGCTCGTCCCCGCCACCTCCAAGCGCGCGGATGGGAAGAACTATGAGCTGCGCATCAACCGGGATGCATCAACACAGGCAAGGCATAGGTTGCTCCTGACCGTGTGGAACTTATGTTGTATGAATGGAAAGGCTGTGTGTTGACCTGCGCATGCAATCCTAACACGTCAACGTTGCTTTGCAGGCGGAGTTCTCGAACCTGGACCTGAAAGGCGTGATCAAGCCGGGTTTGGAAAGCTTGCATGACAACTACCGGACGCGCGCCAGCCAGCTAAGTCAGGACCTGGCCAGTCTCCGCGAGCAGTGCGTGGTGCGGCAGGAGGCTAACGCAGAGAAGGAGGAGGAGAATGCGGCACTGGAGGCGGAGGTGGGTCGTGGTTGTACGCTTGTACCACATCCTTGTGTGGACACGTAACTACCCGTACGTAACTAACATCCTAGTCCGTGGAACACGCTCAGCGACGTTTCCCAGCAAGGTACCTGGCCGTATTCCCTTCGTCTTTCCGCAGATTGCCAAGCTCGAGCGCCAGCTGCAGACGGCTAAGGACATGAGAGATGACGCGTGCAAGCAGCTGGCCGAGCAGGTGCGCTTTCTTCATCTGTGCTCACCCGCGCATCAGGCCATGGGCTCC
The DNA here is from genome assembly GCA_021605115.1 of Astrephomene gubernaculifera. Classification (NCBI taxonomy): domain Eukaryota; kingdom Viridiplantae; phylum Chlorophyta; class Chlorophyceae; order Chlamydomonadales; family Astrephomenaceae; genus Astrephomene; species Astrephomene gubernaculifera. The sequence goes on from BMAR01000035.1 coordinate 661,655, forward strand.
CCGTCATGGCTTTCATGCACCTGCTACAGTGCTTCTACGAATGCCGTTGATGCGACGAAACTGTGTCCGTCCGACACGGATGACCCCTAACCTGAGCACGCAGGCCATGCCACCGCAGCGCCATGTAATCACCGCCATTTCACAAGTTCTGCAGTCCACTCCTGATAAACTGTCCATCCTCGTGCCAAATGACATGGAATTCCTTCACCTGTCGATCTATTGTGTAGGCCCACGCCATCAAGACGGAGATCGCTGAGCTGAGCAGTGCCGCCAGCAACCGGGAGGAGGAGGTGGAGCAGCGGGTCCAGGTTGCCAAGGCCCAATACGAGCAGGCCACGCGGTAAGCGGCATGCTCGGCGTGCTGTAGTTCGGCGCGCTTGCTACAGGGAAGGCGGCTTCCGCACATGCTAATTACGGGTTTCCATGCTTACATGCGCAGGGACGCCGAGGCGGAGATCAATCGGGTGATGGGCGACATGAAGAGGGCCTTTCAGATGTTCAAAGAGCACAAGGAGGCGGTGACCGCCATGATCAACCACGCCGCAAATGCCGTACGGCAGGAGAAAGTGGGTCTCTGGGAAGTGACCCACGGGTCAGCGTGTGAGGAGGTGGGAATGTGAAAGACGGCATAGGTCGTGTGTGTTTAGCACGTGTCACCAAAGAGCGATTTTGTTGCAAAATGGGTTAGCAGAGTGCTGCAAACGCAGGGCTCTACTTCGGTTAACTGTATACAACATACGTGTCGTACAAGGCTTATGAATGCGTTTGCAGCACCCTGCTTCCCCAGCTGTTGGAGCTCTTGCAGCTGTAAGTATCAAGATATCGAAGCCATTTATACGTATTACTCTATTCTACCCAGCAATTTGGGTGGCCCTCATTGGGATGTACAGGCGATGCAGACGTGTTATATGTCAGCCTGTAGGGATGTGCAGGCGACGCAGGCGGGCGGATGCAAGCAAAGGTGTTTATAGCAGGTGGTGTAAGCCTATGGTTCTTTGCTATGTTTTGCCGTAGAAACCTACGATAAGGAGCCAGATGATTGTGATGAATTCGCATTGCGTATGGGGTACATGCATCATCCGTGCAACATTCGTGCCTTAGAGCAAGCTGACAATCATACATAGGATATATAGTTGCATTATGTTTCACTGCCGTGGCGTGTCATTGTATGTGCGTATAGAGAGTCTGTATGGTTTGGCTTATGGCGGAGATTCCTTACGTCCGTTGGGCACGTGCGTAGGCTGGTACCGGTATGATGAGTACAGTAGCTATTCGGTGGACCCATTATACCGGTAGTTCGTTATTACACCTGGCTGCCCGTTTGGGCGCTTGCCTTAAGTATGTTGGTTCAACAATCACGCCGTATGGGTTGACCGTAGATGGCATGTGGCTTTGCACTACAACTGTCCTGTGTCGTACACCTTCATAGCCGCAGTTTAGTACATTTTTGAAACATCATACCCATGTACAGTGTGCATCGGTCGACGCACATACTCAATTGCTCTTCACACATAAAACTCAATATCCATCCTGCATGCATGATCTCTTCAGCAACTTCACGATGCACGACGCTTTTACCCAACTCCACCCTACAGCGACTTAAATCAGCAAACTATATACCAGCACGCTACGAAAGCTCGAAACCCAAGATGCACCTCCCTCCAACCTGCTAACCACCTTTGCAAGGGCGCCTTACTAATTGGTGCCCCCCGGGGTGCGCGCGTTTTAGGCGGCCGCGCTCCTCGCCTTCTTGGTCATCTCCACAATCGCATCCTGCAACAAGTACGGCATCACGTGATGTCACAGCTCGTGCTAATTGTACGGCAACAGGCCATACGTTTGTTGTTTTGGCGGTTAACCCCTTCCATCTTCTGGACGCAGTGTGTGATGCTGTTATACCGATTCGGATGTAGCAAAATGTAAGTTGCAGGATAGCGCAGGAGAGGGCAGGAGAGGGCGGTAGCCTGACGTCGATAAATGGTTCCTCTGCAACCGCACCTTGATTGACTTGCGGTCCTCAGCAGGGTGCGGAAACGGCAGACGCAGCTGCAAAACCACACGTATGCACGAGGAAGGCAGGGAAACAAGGAAACTGTTACTTTCACTGACCCGTGGGTCGGTCGGCCAACGCTTCACCGGAGTATAAGCTCCAAGCAGGCAAATGCTGGGAAGCTGCCGACCACTTGTACGTCAAGAAAGAACGGCGTTTCTAGCCTTAACGGTACAGCAAAGTATACAGTGCTGCACGGAGCACCTCCGCATCAATGTTGACATGTTGACATCCCACCTTGAAGGTCTGCCCCCGCCGGGTTACGCAGCAGTTGACCCCAAGGCGGTCCAGGTCCAGCATGCGCACGGAGTCCACCTCCAGCCCGCAGTAGTGCTTGATCATCATCTTGCTGTCCTGTGGGGCCGTACGACAGTGCATTGGGAGCGCATGTGCGTGGGTCGAAAACGCACTGGCCGCGACTGGGAACGTACGTTGCGTACTGTGTGCTGCAGAACGCCGAGAAGGACACCCACATGCCGGGTGCAAACATGCGGTGGTAAACCAGATGCGATTACATGTCAGATAGAACAGGACGGGGCGCGGGGACCGGCCTCCCGCCGTCCCACCTCCTGGTGGTCCGCGTTCATGTGGCCGCACACGGGCCCCGAGAAGGGGTACACGGGGTCGGGGCGGGCAGCCAGGTACTCCTCAACCGTCAGCTGGGGGCGGGGGGCGGGGAGTGGGAGCGGGGAGTGGGGGCGGATAAGCGATGAAGCGAACGCCCATGAGCAGCACGGAGACGATGTTAGCCAGGGGGGATGCACCGGCTAGGCACTCCAGCTACCATTAGCTAATACCGATGAAGAAGAGGCCAAGAAGGGGACGGGGTTGGGATGCCTGGACTCCGAGTGCATACGGCTGCAGGTGTTAAGGTCTGCGCTAAGGCCCATGGCGTTGTGGTGCGGGGTTGGGAGGTGCGCCAAGGGTGTCACGTCAAAGGCTCATGGCACCCAGCATGCACCGAGCCTTTGCCCTCCTTGTCCTCCACTTGGGAGCAGGTCAGTGTCCTGCCCTCCCCCCTTCCTGCTGCCCTCACCCGAGGTGCCCCCCCTTCCTGCCCCCCTCACCCGAGGTGCCCGCCCTTCCTGCCCCCCTCACCCGAGGTGCCCGCCCGAAGCCCCCGTTGAAGCGCGCTGCCACCAGCTGCTCCAAGCGAAACCACTGGAAGTCACCAAAGTCCACGTAAAAGGCCTGCAGGCAGGGGAGAAGGCAGGCGAGCAGGCAGGCGGGTAGAGGTGAGCAAGTCAAACACGGCTGTCGACAGCGCTGCAACTGCAACACAACACCCGGATTGCCCAACCCTGGCAGGGGCATGCTGACCCGGCACGCAGCTGTTGTGCCGTACTGGGTACCGGGTAGCTAACTGCACCGCGCAGCCCCCTGATGCTGCATTCCCCGCAGCCACCTCGCAGTCATCCTCCCCCGCTCCTTGCAACGCCTTCCACATGCCCTCCTCCGCCCCACAGCCCCAACCCCCAGCCCCTTACACCACGGGGCCACCACCCCCGCCTCCCCCTGCCTTTCCACGTAGCCCCCGAACCCCTCACCGAGGGGTACTTCTTCAGGAACACCTCCCGCAGTCGCGGCTTCTCCTCCTCGCCCACCGGCGCCACTACACCCTGCAGCGTCAGCCGCCCGCAATCCATGCCCTGCATGCGGCATGTGGCGGGGAGCGGGTCGCGGGAAGCAGGAAGCCCTCCCCCATTCCTCGCTCTGTCTCACCCCATGCGCTGCATGCGTGCATGCCCACTGTCCTTCCCACCATATGCGCGCATGTACCGGTATCCCATGTACGGCACTCCTCATCATCATCTCGCCCAGTACGGCAACGCAGTACGCAGCCAGGCGGGGAGCGCTGGCCTAGTTTGCCCAATCACACCTGGAAGGAAGGCGACTTGACGGTGAGCGACACGCGCCCGTCTGCCAGCATGTCTCGGGTGTGTGGCGACAGCGAGGAGGTGGCAAAGAGGGGGCGGCCGGTGCCGTCGCATGCGAACTGCACCACACTGGATGCGGGGAAGCCGGCGGTGTCGGGGGAGGTGCTCAGGGTGCACAGCACACCGTGTCTGGCAGGCGGGGGGTGGGGGAGAGGGAGGAAGGGAGGGAGGGACGAGGAGGAAAGGCGGATGGCGGGGGCGAGAGGGATGTGTGGGTATGAGGGTGAGGGTGAGGGTAGGGGTGAGGGTAGGGGTGAGGGAAGGGTTGAGGGTAGGGTTGAGGGTAGGGTTGAGGGTAGGGGTGAGGGTAGGGGTGAGGGAAGGGTTGAGGGTAGGGTTGAGGGTAGGGTTGAGGGTAGGGGTGAGGGTAGGGGTGAGGGTAGGGGTGAGGGTAGGGGTGAGGGAAGGGGTGAGGGAAGGGGTGAGGGTAGGGGTGAGGGTAGGGGTGAGGGTGCAAACAGCGTGTGGTCCACGGCGGGCCAGCGGGAGGGGGCCACGGCAGAAGAGGAGTTCGTGTGTTGGGGAGTTGTATCGCGCTTATGCGGTAGGTACGGGTAGGCCCAAGGCAAGGAGGGAGGGGAGGTACCGCAGGGCCCCACCCCACCCCCCGGGGCACGGCACTCACTTGCCCTGGTCCAGCACGGTCCGCGCCTCCTCCGCGGCGCTGGGTCGCGGCGCGGCCTGCTGCTGCCGCTGGAATGCGGCCATCTCGGGGTCGTCCTGGCCGCCCTGCTCCAGGTAGGGGCTGGGGACCGCGGTGGAGGCAGCTGGGGAGGAGGGAGGGAGGAATGGGGGGGCGCCGGGAAGGCGAGGGAAGGGGCATGGGCTATGGCCCGTAAGGTGTTGGGTGGGGCATGGGGTTGGGAGCAGCAGCAGGCTGTGTAGGTGCGGATCACGTTGTGGGTGGTTCGCGCTGCGGGGAAGGCTTTGCTAGGCTTCATAAGGTTGAGGTGAGGTGGGGTTCGCGCACCCACCCGGGGAGATGGAGGCGGGCGGCTGCGACAAGGGGCGGGTACGGCGGCCGGCGGGCAGCCCGGAGCGAGGAGGGACTGCAGAGGGCGGTGGAAGGTGTCGTTGGGGAGGAAGGGGAAGAAGGGGGGATGAGTGGCAGCTGGTGGGTCGAACGTGCGATACTTTTAGTGCCGGAAGGGAAGATATAGTTGTGGAAGGGAAAGCGTTCTGGAGGTTGAACGGGCGTAACCCTCTGCACTCCTCTAGCGCAAGTACAAGTGCGGGCTAGGATGTGCTGCATACGGCGGCCATCGCAATGTACACAGCTGCCGGTGCAATTGCAAAGTTTGAAGCTTCTGCGGAGAGGGCAACAGCCACGGCAGTACGGTAGACGGATCCAACAAAGCTTCGAATTGGCGTTGCAAGGCCGAAAACGATCTTGCGACATGAAAAGCAGAAGTGTTGGGGCAGGGTGTATCCTTGCATGGAGCTGACGACGCACAACATCCTTGTTTGACAACATCCTTGTTTGTGATGCGAAGTGGGGCGGAAAGCAGAGTCTTACCCGGCACGGAAGCAAGGGGCATCACCGCACGCCTATGTTGACGCATCTGGGCAGGAAGGGTGTGCGTTGTTAAGGGACCGAACGAACCGCCCAGCGCGAAGGAGCTTGCCGAACCACCAGTCTTCTAAGGGTGATCACGTGATCCTGCTATCCGTGAAGTGATTGCCGCATGAAAACATCCACGGTCCTACCACGTAACGGTTCTAGGTGCAACACGCACATGGTTTGCATGCATGGCGATTGGCCAAGGCCGGGCCTGTACCTACCTGACCAGGGCGCATTGCCTTGCCACAGGAGATTGTCATGCTGAGCGCCATACTGCTCGTGCTATACTGTCGAGCTATCGGTTTAATAATTGCGGTTTGTCGCCGTTAACTATGCGATCCCCGTTAACGGGAGGGAAAGATCATGCCAAATAACAAGGATGTAGGTCATGTAACTTGTGTCTGCGTGCGCTAGTCGTTAGTGTCGTGCGCTAGTCGTCAGTGTGACGAGTGAACGACATTGGTTTCATCTCACGGCGCATCCGGGTCTGCGTTGTTGCAAGCTTTCTACAAGCTTTAACCTAAAGCGGAAGTCTTTCGTTACATATTAGTAGCTATCTTGAATAAATAGCAGCTAGCAGGATACGCTAGTCGCGAACGCCAGGGTGCTCTCATTACAACACGTCATCCCACGTCCTCATCACAGCCGCAATTTTGCACAGGGAGGCACCTTTACGCACTTCTGGCCCGTCGAGCGACGTGGACGGGGCCATGGCGCATGCAAGCGCGGATGATTGGCGGTGCCCTGTGTGCATGGACCTATTGTACAAGCCATGCGTTAATAACTGCGGTCACGCGTTCTGCTTCTGGTAAGGGGTTCAACTCTTAGACTCTTCGCCTTCCCTCCCTCGCGCCCATGTATACCAGTACCGCGTTCTGTCCCATGCTATTCCCTTCACCCTTGCTCCCCGCCTTCCCGGCCCTCAGGTGCATGCATCACGCAATGAATCCCTTCAGGCCGTCGCAGTGCCCGCTCTGCCGCAGCGCCTACACACATTTCCCGAGGGTAAGGCCTTGGAAGGACGCGCGTTGTGGAAGGAAGCAGGAGCAAGCACGCGACGTATTTGCTATGTGGACTGCCACAACTTGATGCCAACACACGCCTAGCGCGCTGCGCGCATGCTACCCTCCCTGGTCGTTGTCCGTTACGCCCCTTGCATCACATCCCCCAGCATGCATCATATCCCTCCCTGTCTGTACGGCACCCCGCAGATCTGCCTACCGCTACACCGCTTCCTGGAATCCACCTTTCCAGCGCAGTACGCCGAGCGGGAGCGGGAGAATAAAGGTGTGCAACCAGGGTGCAACCCCGGGAGACCGACGACAACAAGCGGACCGGAACCTTGCAGCTTAAACTTGCAATATGGTAGACCACGTTGCAAAACTTGCAATAGCCGTGGGCACCGGCTGGGGTGCGTCGTTTCTGTGCGAAGGGTGAACAACAAGGATAGGGAGCTTATAGAGCTGTTGCTGAAACCTTATACCGGTATGCCCCCTCGCATACCCTCGCATACCCACCACAGAAGTGGAAGCCAAGCAGGGAGTGGAGTCCCCTGAAATTCCGCATGAAGCGCCTGAAGCGCCTGAAGCGCCTGAAGCGCCTGAAGCGCCTGAAGGAGCCGGCAGCGATGAAGGAGCCGCTCCTGCGCCACCTGCCGCTGAGGAGGGAGCGGATGAGGATGCTGCTCCTTGTGCAGTTCCTGGCGCTGTTCCTGTTACGGACGCAGCGGGAGAAGCAGCAGCAGCAGCAGCAGCAGCTCCTGCGGAATCTGCTGCAGCAGCAACAGCAGCGGCAGGAGTGGCAGGGTCGGGGTCTGCTGCGGACGGCGCCTCCAGCGCTCCAGCGGCCCTCTCCGGCAGCCTCCAGACCCCTAGCAGCTCACATACACCGTCACCGCCGTCACCTCCTGCCTCTTCTTCCCCGTTGCATGCGGTGGCTGAGGCTGACAATCAGGCAGCAGCAGCAGCGGCCACAGCAGCAACCCCTGCCCAAACCCCAGCAACCACACCTACTACCACCAACAACAACAGCACTAACAACAATAACGGTCAGCAGTCCCCCCAAGTGGCTTCTCCGTACCGATGCCGGCACCCCTCCTGCGGCCGCCTGGCTTGCCAGCCCTCAGTGCTCAGCTGCGGGTGCCTGGTGAGACGGATGGGGGGCTGATGTGGAAAGGAGGGTGAAGGGGTGAAGCGACTATGCAAGACATCGGGTGAATGCGTCGTCAATTACCGGTACCCGTCGTTTGCGACTCATTCCAACGCGCCCTCACCTGCCCTCCCTCCATCAGGTCTGCAACCCCAGCTGCTTGCCCCGTCCGTCCGCCCCTGAGGCAGGAGCCCGGCAGCAGCAGCAGCAGCTGGCATGCCCCTGCTGTGGTTTGGCCTGCCTGCCTGACCCACGGGTCTGTCAGATGGTGGGTCTTACAGGGCTGCTGGGTAACGGGTATTACACAGGACATGGCGTGTTTGTTGGTACAACAGGTAGACTGGAGTGAGTATGAGGGGACGCTGCCGGTTGGTGTTCTTGTTAGGCGACTGGTACCTGACACCGACCATCAACATGCAACGGGGGGAGAAGGAGGAGGAAGAACACTAAGAGCTCTGGATCCGGTACGATAGCCAAAAGAGAGTGTAACACAGCCGCTCCCCAACCCGACTAGCTCGTCATCACGCCCTCATAGCTATTCTGCAAACCCACGCCCGTTCCTGCTGCACTCCTCCTCCACCGCCGCAGCTGGAGGACGCACTGCGGCACCTCTACCCCGGCCCCTACCAGCGGCGCATGAGCGAGGTCACAACGGCTGCCGCTGCTGCTGCCGCTGCCGCTGTCAGGGCGCAGGGGCTGCAGGCGGGAGGTGGCAGCGTCGCTAGCGGGACCGGCGGAGGAGACGGCCAGGGAGAGGGAGGCGCTGTCCTGGGGTCAGGTGTCGCCTCTTCCCCCTCCCCTTCTCCTCCCCATCCTCACCGAGCAGCCTCCAAGCTACCACGTATCGACGCCCTCCTGGCCGCTGCCCGCAACGCCTCCACCTCCACCTCTTCCGCCGCCGTCGCCCCTCCCAGCATGTCGGACATCCTAGCGGCCCTCCGAGAGGAGCTGGACGCCGCCGCCGACACCGCTTTCACCTGGTACACCATAGGCTGCGACGACTGCGGCATGTACCCCATCACGGGGCGGAGGTACAGGTGCGGGGGAGGGGGCGGGACTGCGGGGGCGGGGGCGGGGGGGGGTGGACTGGGCACGAGGAGGAGATCTGGAGGATGAGGAGGAGAGGGAGGAGGAGGAGGAGGAGGAACGCTCGGGCGCGTGTCCGTAGTGCTGCAGAGCTCCTCCTGTCCTGTCCACTGAAGGTCTGACCCCCCTTGCGACCTCGCCTCTTCAAACTGCTCAGAAGTGCTCAACTGCTCAGAAAAAAGTCATGCTCGGGACAGCAGTGGTTGCCATTGTCGTGCACACCACTGCCTTACATGCCTCCTGCTGCCGTACACTACCGGTATACCCACCCACGCACCCACTCCCCCACGCATGCAGGTGCCGCGACTGTCCCGAGTCCATCGGCTACGACCTCTGCGGTGCCTGCTACGACCGCGGTACGGCAGGCCGGGGGCGCTTCAACCAGGCGCACCGGCCCGACCACCGGCTGGACAAGATCTCGCACCGGCCCCCCGCCGCTGTTGCTGCTGCTGCTGCCTCCGCCAGCAGACGGATCATGCGGCAGGCGCCCGCCTCACAACAGACTCCTCGGGCTGGGGCGCAGGGGACGTCACTGCCGCGGGAGCAGCCGCGGGAGCAAATGTCAGCGGTGTCAGAGGCGGAGGCTGGAAGCCACGCATCCGAAGCAGCTGCTTCTAGTACCGGAGCAGCAGCAGCAGCAGTTCCGGAGGAGGTAGCAGCAAGGGGTGGTGCTGGTGTTGCGGAGAGGGGTGGAGAAGCTGCTGGCGGGGGCAGCAACGCGGCAGGCGGCGAGGGTGGCGCCGCCGGTAGCGGTGATGAGGGCAACAGCGATGGTGATGGTGGTGATGGTGGTGATGATGAGGAGGATGAGGGTATGGATATTGGAAGTGTGGAGATGCTGACGCTGATGAACTACCTCGAGGTAAGACCGCAAGTGTTCTTTTACTTACCGGTAGCTAAGCCCACCTTCACAGGCCGGAGTATTGCCCATGCACAGGCGTGCATGGAACGTGACGTAGTCGGGTTCACTCACACGCAACCCCAGTAGTGTAGTTGCGCGGCTCGGTAGCATGCGTACCTAACCTCCTGCCCACCCCTCCCTGCTGCCTGCATCCCCCCCTCCACACGCCTGCATGTACGGCAGGTGCTGAACCCCGAGCTCTCCGTGGAGCACGCCACTGCGCTGCTGCTGGGGGGCAGCCAGCTGCCGCTGCGGGGCAGGCAGCAGCCGCAGGGGGACCCGCCGCCGCCGCCGCCGCAGCAGCAGCCGCTGCCTCAAGGGGGGCAGCTAGAGCCTGCAGGGGGCAACCAGGAGGGTCAACCCGCAGGAGGGTTGCCGGGGCCATCAGAGGGCCGGGCAGCGGTTGGTCCGGCAGGAGGAGGAGTGACGGAGGCGGCGGGGCCGGTTTTGTCAGCTGCCACTGCGGCAGGCGAACAGTCGCGAGGCGGCATGAGGGTGCGGCGGGCGGCAGCGGTGGTGGCGGTGGTGGCTGCAGTAGGGGCGGCGGTGGTGGCGGTTGCTGCGTTGAGTGGGAGTCGGGTCAGGCGGGTGTGAAGCAGTGTAGTTTGTGTTGCTGAAGCGGTCTTGCGCCTGGTGGTGTAGGGGTTTGCGGGGCACGAACTGGTCGGGCCTTCCTCCGTTTGCTGTCCTACCTGGGAGCAGCTGTTGGCATCGTGCTGCCTGGGGTTGCTTGCTGTCTTCTGCTCTGGTGGCCGGTTCTTTCCATGCATGCGTGCGTGCACGTCTGTGATCTTGTCGTGCATAGAGTGTGGACAGCAGTATCAGGAGGTAACGTGGCAGTGGCCAATACGGCAGAGTGTGCCCGCAGTGTGCGCGATCAATAGGATATAGGTCTCACAGCTCCAATGAGTCAGATCCCGCGTCTGCAGTCAGCCTGCATCATGGCCCCACAGGAGCCCCAGCGGCGCTCCGTGCGCATCAGCAGCCCCCCTACACCCCTGTCAGGACCCCAAGCCCAGGCACCGGGCACAGGGCGCCTTCGCTTCAACGCAGCCAACAACTCCCCGCCACTCGTCGTCAGGGACCTTATACGGTATATTCGCCAATATGAATACCGCAGCTCACTGGGTCACTGCTGTTGCCCTCTATGGCCGCACCAGCCACCCTCACTGCTGCTACTGCCGCTTCCACTGCTACTAAATCTGCTCATCCTGCTACCGCAACCGAACTACCACGTCTGCTGCTGGTGCTGGTGCTGGTGCTGTTGCTGCCGATGCCGTACTGCCACGCCTCCTGCCGCTCGTGCTGCTGCTGCTGCTACCGCTCCTGCTGCATCTCCATCACCCCCGCCATCAGCACCTCCAGCTTCTCAACCTCCAGCTCCAGCGGACCCAAGGTGGCCTGCAGGGGGGGGGAGGGGCAAGGACAGACCAAACCAGGATACGTTGGCCGGGGGCACACTCCGAAATGCGCTGCTGCAGCAAATGCGCTCTAGTTCTAGCTCGCAGGACCAGCACAACTCACGAGCCAGCTGCCACAAAGCAAGTGCTAGACGCACCTGTAGCAGCTCCCTCCTCTGCCGTACCGCCTCCGCCTGCCGTGACAGCTCCGTCACCTTGCCGCCCTGCTGCCCCAGCTGCTCGCGAACCAGCTCCAGCTCCGCTTGTACGGCAGCCAGCCTGCATGCGGGAGGCCGCAAGCAGCGGCATGTTCGTAAACCCCTGCCACCGCATCCCACCTCCACCGCCGCCGCATGACCCCCCTCCCGCACTCCGCTGCCCCCCGGGCCCTCCCCCACCCCAACCCCCGGTGAAGTCCCGTCATGCAGCTCGTTACTTTCTTCTTTTCACCACTCGCCCGCACGCCCACCTGCGCAGGACTTGCTGCTCCTCCTCCTGCAGGTGCCCCACCACCGCCGCAGCGGCCGCCACCCGCCCGCCCAGCGCCTCCTCCTCCGCGGCCGTGTCGGACAACTCGTTTCGCAGCACCCGCATGCGCGTCGCGGCTCGCTCGTACTGCCGCCGCACTCTGCAGGGGGTAAAAGAAGAAAGCGTGGGTTTAAGGGGTGAGTATGACGTAAGCGGCTTCGTACACACGCCCTAACGCGCCCATCGGGTTGAGAGCGCATCCGAACGCATGGAAGTGCGTCACAGGCTCACGGCGCGTGTGGAGGGCACGCAGCACCATCCGGTAGCAACGAAATGTAGGATAAAGAAAGATGCCGCGAGTGATAGGGATCTGAGAATGGTGTGTTGGTGGCATCGGGCATGCATGCATACATACAACAATCCACAATCCAGTACATTATTACTCGCAGCCAGTTTCTTAACATACATACATCTGGCATACATACATCTGACATACATGCATGCATGTCCACCTAAGTCGCACCTATCCGCGCTGCTTCCCGGCTCCGCTGCGTCTACTGCCAGCAGCGCCTCAGCGCCGGCCGCCTCGAGTGACCCACGGGTCAGTTGCCCGGGTCCCGACCCAGGCGAGAGCGGGCCGCCTGCTCTCCCTGCGGATTCCTTCTTCGCCACCACCTGCTGTATGAGCTGCTGCAAGCTGTAGTTGGGGGCCTGGGGAAGGGATAGCAAGAGGCGAGCCGAGATGCGTCAATCAGGGAAAGAAGCCAAGGTAGGATGATGGAGTCCAGGCACCAGTGCACATTGGGCTAAATCCAAACCCTGGATCCACCTCATCACGTACTCCAATCCAATGCGCTTCACCTACCCACCCTGGACTCAATCTTCTTGCGGCAAATGGGGCACTGCGTCTTCTTGTTGCGGTCGATGTGCTGCTCCAAGCAGCGCCCGCAGAAGGTGTGGCCTGGGAGCGCAGGGAGCAGGGTGCAGGAGTGCAGGAGGTGGGGGCTGTGGGCGAGGCGCAGCAACAGCCATGGCGGAAGGCAGGACATCAGCAGAACAGCCATACCTGCATGAAGGGCTATGCGCACCCAGGGAAGTGCACATGGCAGGCGACCCAAGCCCAATCCTCAGCCACCTGTCGTCGTCAAGACCATACCCCCGCCATGCCTGTCACCACCACCACCACTAACCACCACCACCAAGGGCCCGCCACAGGCCCGCCACCCCGCCCCAACACCCCTCACCGCATGGGAACAGCATGACCGGCGCGTGTTGCGGGGGCACCATGAGCTCGTAGCAGACGGGGCAGGTGTTCTGGCTCTCCAGCTCGTGCACCAGGAAGGAGTCCAGCGCGCCCTGCTTGGCGGCCAGGCTCTCACTCTCGCGCTGTGAGGGGGGCAGGAGGAAGGGGGAAGGGAGGGAAGCAGTAAAACACATGGTTAGAGCTGTCGGCCCGTACAACAGTGGGTGTCGTATTGTCGTTGTGTCGTACCTGCAACTCGACCTTGAGTTCGCTTCTTAACCGATCCGTGATCCGCTCCGTGAGTCGGTCAATGACCTCCTCCGGCTTAACGCCGCTCACACCGCCCAGGGTGGCAGGCAGCACACCGCCCAGACCAGCTGCGCCTCCACCACCACCACCACCACCACCGCCGCCGCCTCCCATAGCGGCGCTGCTGCCCATGCTTCCGAGGTTGACGGAGGCGGTCAGAGGCGGCAGCGTCACGATGGATGTACCCGATGGTGCGCCGGTGGCGGCTGTGGCAAGGGGGATGTCAGGGTGAAGACTGTGATGCGGCGTGATGAGGTGTGGTACCGGTATGCAAGGAGTGTCAAGCGGCAGGATGCGAAGGCGGGGGCTAGGGGCCGCAGCAACGACCACACAGGCTTTTTGAGGTAAGCAATTGACAGCTCAGGAATGGGAAAGAGCAGCTGTAACGGTCATCCGTGTTGCATGTGACTTTGGAAAAGCAGTGGAGCTTGCCTCTCCGCTGTTGCGGCTGCGGGCTGCTGCCATGTTGCTGCTGCAGCTCGGCAACCACCTGTTGCCGGTCAATTTCTGCTTGCCGCTCGCGTAGCCATCGGTTCTGCCTGGAAGGGCCAAGAAAGCTTCCTTGAGGAAGAGACGCGGCAAACATATTCGCCACGCTCGTTGATGGGTTAGTAAGACATCGGCAACGTAACTGTAGTCGCCGCCTATAGATGCCAAACGCGAAGTGCTGCATGCAATATACGTGCACATGATGCCTTTCCTACCGATCACGAATTTCCTGCAGCCGTGCATTTCGGTCCATCGTCCCGCTGCTGCTTCCACTAGCCCAATGGGTCTAGTTTTCCTTAGCCGGTTGGATGACACTCGTCACGACAAAGACCTCGCCTAATCCTATAGCGGCTTCGGCGGTTGTCGCTTCGTTAAGAAGCGATGTTGCAATGAGTACCGGTACTGCATTGTATGAAATCGTCAAGCTACCTGTAGTAAGTTAAAAGCATCATGGACAATGAAGCGTTTAAATCGACGTCGGGTGCTCTGGTCGACGCGCAAGCTTAAGGCAAACTCGCAAAGTTTCGGGGTAACTGAAAATGAGATCTGCACGGTTGCAAAAGTCAGTGTGTAAGCATGGGTGATACTACTGTTATGTAAGCGGGAACGGTTCACAGTCATCTTCGTCCAGACGTACGGCTGCTATACCTCCGACTTATCCTTGCAAAGTTAATGTAGTGCTTTCATAAGCATACCAAAAAACAGTATGCCGTTCACGTCATTGCCTAGTACCATACCTCGCGCCCCGCTGGGCTTGGCTGCCGAACCAACCTCCCTCGTACCTTGCCACCGCGCCCGCGGTCGCATTCCCTTTCCGGCAAGGAGGCGCGGCATCCGCGCTGCAGCCTCCACAGTGGAAAGCCTGCCGGCCAAGACGGCGCCAGCACGCCCCCTCTATCTTGGCCTGGATTTTGGCACTTCGGGTGCTCGGGCGGCTGTCATCGATGGTGCGGCTCCAAATCCCTCCTCCCGCTTAGGGACGCCTACGTGGATACCTAGCAAGCAGCCTCCCTTTTCAGCTAAAAGCAGCACGTTACTCGTAGGAGAAGGGCCCGTAGTAGCCCCTTCCTGGACCTCTGCTGAATCTCGGTTGGACCCCCGTCACCCGCCCTTGCTGCTGCTGCTGCTGCTGCCGCTGCCGCAGATGACGGCCGACTGGTTCAGGATGTCAAGTGTGGCTACGGAGAAGGGGCAGATGCGGACTGGCCGGCAGCCTGGAAAAGGCACGGCATCACTCTGCCCGCAATGTCGCCATGAGCCCGTGCAGCTCAGCAGTCTAGTCCACAGCCCGGGCATGCGCACACTGTCTAGGGGGGCCATGACAGCAGCATGTGGGCAGTTTCTCCCCGTGGCTTGGCGGGGTTGGCGCATGCACGAAGACACCCGGCATCCTTCCTTTCCCATGCCCCGCCACCCTCCGTGCCCCCATGCAGCCATACGGCCCTCCTCGGGCCTTGACCCCCACTACAGCCACACTAGGGGCTATGGCAGATTGCTCAGAACCCGGACCGCAAATCCTCTCCCAAACCCGTACCATTCAGGGTGCTCTTCGAGTTAATTGGCTCGCTGGACCCGGACATTCGCTCCGAGGTGGTGTCACTGGCCTTTGACGGCACCTCCGGCACCGCGCTGCTTGTCGACCCACGGGACGGTGCCCCGCTGGCGCCGCCCAAGCTGTATAACGAGGCGCAGGAGGGGCGGGCGGTGGAGGCGGCCAAGGTACACCGGGTGCACTGGTGCACACCGGGAATGCACCAGTTGCTAACTTGCAGTGGTTAGTACCGTGCTAGTGCTGCCGCACACGATAGGCTTTGACATGGCGATAACCAGCTGTTTTACTTGAGAGGTCTTAGGTGCTTGGTTGGGTCTCGTTTCGTCGCATGCAACGTCTTGACAAAGATGGTAGCCAACTTACCAAGTACCAACCACTCAGCGAACCCCAGTCCGGGTTTCCAGGATACCGACCACTTCTCCATGCAGGCAATTGCTCCCGCCGCCCACACCGCCACAGCACCCTCCTCCACCCTCTGCAAGCTGCTGTCCTGGTGGCTGGAGGAGGAAAGCAACGAGGACTGTGAAGAAGTTCATAACTTAGCAGCATTTAAAGGCGGAAGCGGCGGTGAAGGTGGCGGCGGATGCAGGGGTGGAGGTAGTAGCGGTTGGCGCCGTACGGCTGCATCCCGTGGCTTAACCACCCTGGGCCCAACTGTTAACGACAGTGATAGAAGCAATCGCAGCAGCAACCAGGGCGGTAGTGCGGCAGGCAGCGGTTGCAAGGGCGGCGAGGGTACCGACCCACGGGTCTTGGCGACGACAGGCCGCGGCCCTTATCCGCTGCTGCTCCACCAGGCGGACTGGCTGGCAGGGCTGTTGTACGGCATGTGTGATCCGTACGGCAATGCCGGCGTGTCAGACTGGAACAATGCGCTGAAGCTGGGTTACGACCCGGCGTCTGAATCCTATCCTGGATGGCTGGCGACTCAGGTAAACGAGAGTTGGCGTGCGGTTCGGCTTGCGGTTGGTGTGAGACTAACAGACCCATCGGGTCAGGCCGGTCAGCAGGAGGAAATATGTAGGCGTACTTACAAGAACGATATACTTAACAGACTCCGTGAAGCCCTCTTCCTACGAAAAACAGAACCCCTTGCATCCCCACCTCCCCACTACCTCCCCACTACCTCCCCACTACGCGTGGATTTCCTTACTTTCCCCGCTCCTCCCCCGCCAGCCCTTCTCCCCCCTGCTGCCGCCCCGGGTGGTGTCCCCCGGCGCCCCGGTGGCCCCGCTGGCCCCCTCCGCCGCCGCCCGCTGCGGCCTGCGCCCCGACTGCCTGGTGTGCGGGGGCACCACCGACAGCATCGCGGCCTTCCTAGCAGCCGGGGTGACGCAGGTGGGCGGTATCACGGCATCTTACCGTACACGCATGTGCTAATGCTGCTTCGGTCGCCTTGGGAGCCCTGGTGTTGCCTAGATAGGAGCCTGTCTCGGACCCTCGCCCACCCGGATCGGCCCCTCCGTGCCGCTTGCAGGCAGGTCAGGCGGTCACCAGCCTGGGGTCCACGCTGGCGGTCAAGCTGCTGAGTACGACACGGGTGGATGACGCGGCGTACGGCGTGTACAGCCACCGCCTGGGTAGGTGGCTGGGTGGATTTAGAAGACTGGCCGTTTTCTGCATACCTCAACCTCGGCCCTGTCCGTTACCCAGGCGATGTGTGGTTGGTGGGCGGCGCCAGCAACTCCGGTGGCGCCGTGCTGCGTCGCTTCTTCACAGACCAGCAATTGCGAGACCTAACGCCCGCGCTAAACCCCGACCGACCCACGGGTCTCGATTACTACCCGCTGCCTGGCCCCGGCGAGCGCTTCCCCGTGGCTGATACCGGGCTGCAGCCGCGCATGAGCCCGCGACCCAAGGATGATGCGGTTTTCTTGCAGGGTGAGAGGTTGGGGTTGGGGATGGGGGTGGGTAAGGACGGAGGAACGGAGGTAGCTAAGAGAGTCTGATACCGGATGCCTGATCGTGAGCCATCCAACCGTGGCCAAAGGCCTAGCACCGTACTACTCACGACTAGGATTGGATTGGATTGAATTGGGGTAAGCATGCAGATTGGAGTAGTAGCCTGTCGGGAAGCCTCTGACGAGGCAATACAAGTTAGCCAAGCGAAACTTACCATGGCCGAACACATAAATGGCTCGGGGTTAGTGCCCTTGCTGCCGATGTGTCAACCACCGATACAACCTTGACAGCCTCAGTCGCATCCTCAGTGCTTGCCCCAGCAACATCCTGTCTGCTATTTGCGTGCTTCCGCTTTCGCCGTCCTCCCTCAGGTTTGTTGGAGGGAATCGCTCAGATAGAGTCTGACGCCTACCACCGCCTCGCACAGCTAGGGGCTTCCCCACTCAAGGAGGTACGTACGGCTCGGCCGTTTGTCGTATAACATCGTACCATGCCGCATAGGTGTCAGGGCCAATGGCTGTCGCTGTCCTAATAGTGCGGCCTAATAGTGTGGCAAAACGTCTGGGGGAAGGCTGAGGGAGTGTATACTACCTCTAATGATCAGGCAAAGCAAAGGCAATCGCCCTAGTGTGGCCCAGACCACACAGTGTTGTAGCGCAACTGTATCAGATCAACTAGCCATATGTGTTACAACTCGGATCATACCTCAAAGCGCGGGCATGTCATCTCTTGGATCGGGCACAGATTGCCACGAACTCACTCCCAGCAGAATAGGGATGCAGATACTCAATAAAGATATCAACCTGTTCACGAACTGTTAGACTGCGCAGGCCACGTTAGGGGCAACTGGACGCAAGTATACTCGATGGATGCGCAGGCCACTTCTGGGCGCGTTCACGCAATACCTGATATTGGAATCCTGTTAGTATTGTTGATGATCTATCATGAGCCTCTACACAACCGCAACCGCACGGTAGTGCCAAAAGGTGCGCTGCGCCGCACCTCCTCAGCATAAGAGCAAGGCGGGAAACGTAAGTACAGGGCCCACATGGCACCCGATGACACCAGATACGCGCCAAGATACCCAACCAACGGCATTCATCCAAATACCAGACCAGATAACCGATATAACATAAACCAACCTTGACGAAACCAAGCCTTAACGGCAGCTAGAAAGGCCGAGAGAGCCCTAACGAACCCTAACCGCTAACGAACCGACGGCAAATCCACCTAGACGGCAACCAGACCTGACATAGGACTCATCACTGTGCCGCACAAATCCCTCCTCTAGCAATTTCTCTTCCATTACAGCGTGTATTCAGACCGCATTCATGACCTGCGCCACGTCATGGAGTACGGCACACCGACCGGGATGCACGCATGCTGTGTTGGTTTGCCCAGGATTAGCTTCGCCTACATGGCATTGTTTGCCACCGTGCCCGAACTTACACGGCTGCAATGATCTTATACGAGTGTGAGGGCGGAGGCCGCGCCGCTCTCGCATACACGGTGCAGTCTGACCCATGGGTCTTTACTCCTCGCTCGCTCTCAACATGCCGGTGCTCTGCGCAGGTGCTGACGGCGGGTGGGGGCGCGGCGAATCCCAAGTGGAGTCTCATACGGCAGCGACTGCTGGGGGTGCCGCTGCGGGCAGCAGAGTACGGTGAGACAGACGGGGAATGGACGGGGGTTACAGAGAGGATAGGGATCATTGTAACGGTCATTCATGCAACTAAGCTGGCAAAGCACCGCCATGGCTACACCGTTACGATATTCATGGCCCCACCGAGCCCACCCCGTGTGGAGGGCCCGTCAGCATACATACGGCGTGTCTAGGGCACGCTCCTTGTTTCATTTGCTTTGCTTTAAGTAAGCCCTAGCTGGTTCGGGTACGTGTACGGATACCGGTAAGTTGCCAAACTTGCCATGCCCTTATGGCCTGTAGGTCTTCGTGCGTGGAGTGTGCTAAGGTGTGCGAAACATGGAAGATACGTGTGTTAAGAAAACTGGCCGCGAGTAGGAACGTACTGAGTAGACACGTGTGTGTGCGCATTTTATTGTGTCATCGTTGTGGTGGGGTCAATGCTTACCCGTTACCCCGATACTGCCCTTCCTTCCACTTGCTCATGTGACAGGTGAGGCCTGCTATGGCACGGCGCTGCTGGCACGGCAAGGCGCAAGGAAGGCGGCAAGTGAGTCGCTACCACGAGGGCAGTAGGAGACGGCAGTAGCAACAGGCAGCACCATAAGGGGACATGGAGATATATGGGTAGAATGAAGCACGCCGAGTGCTTCATACAAGCTCATACCAGGCGAGCTTGCAAGGCAGTAGCAACAGAGGATAGAACTGAGACATGGTCGGGCGATGGGTGTACGATGTCATCTACAATGCCTTGTAAGATATGCGGGCACCGTCTCTTGGACCGGGCACAGCTGGCCTCGAACTCAATCCCAGCGGATTAGGAGACGCGCATTAAGATATCAACGTCAACGTCAACGGTGTCCGATAACTGGTCTATAGCGCAGGCCATTTGCTGGACAACAATGCCGGCATTACGAAGGCATTGCGGACTTAAGGAACGGAGAACTCCAGGCATACCACGGGGCCGAAACGACTTGGGACTTACAGCGAGCCCCCCCCCCTCGACTAATCCTGGGTGTGTCAGCGGGGGCGGTGAATTCTTCCCCCCCTGACGAAGTGCTGGGCACCCGCACGCTGGCCAGTTATTAACGATGCTTGCTTCTATACGTCTATGCTTAGGGCAAAGAACAGCAGTAGTAAGGAAGGCAAGCGCTGCTGTTCCTCGGAAATCCACCGGTTGCCTTTTCGCCGTGTGGCGTAGTTATGCCGGCCCCAGTGCAAAAAACGTACATGGCCCGCCCCCCCGCCCTTACACTGAGCATACGCCTATCGAATGGTGTATATGCAGCAAGAACAGCAACGTTATGAATGCGCAATTGATGCTGTTCCCTTTTGATGGACAGCAGAAACGGGTGTCCATCCATCAACCGTGCACAACTACACGTGCCGAGGTAACGTACCCGTTACGTGGTGGTGGTCTTCTCCCACGGTAGCGCACGTTGCGATTATCGCTGATCGGCTCATGTGCATCAACAACAGCCACTGTGCATGCTTAATCAATGTTGTTCCCTTTTTGGTGGGCAGGAGCAACGGGTGGCCATCCATCAAACGTGCACGTTTACAAGTGGCAAGGTCTCCCACGGTAGCCGCACGTTGTGATTATCGCTCCTCGGCCCATGTGCGCCAAGAACACACGCATTGCACATGTGCAACTACTGCTGCTCCGTTCTCCATTGCGAGTCAGGTAACTAGCTTGCGTAACGAAAGCACTGCTTCATAGCGGCTTGTCAGATATCGCAGTGAAAGGAGAAGGGGTTGCACCAGAGTTCAACGTTAGCAACTCTAGGTTGGGTCGCACTGTTCGATATTCATTGGCGGCGTACGGTGCCCTGGGCGTGCGCACATAACTGGTCAGATCTTGGCACTGCAGGTACACCCAAGGATAGCGTGCCAAGATAACCTGATCGGGTGAAGTGACGGGTCCTTGATATATGCATTCATCTGTTGAACGTTTGTTGCAGTAGCGTGTGCTGTCCGGCGTTGCGTTGCGGAGGGGAAGCTCTGATACTGTTGTGGGCCGCCCTTAAGGCTATATGCGGATGGTGCAGAATGATGTGCCCTATTGCAGATGTGAATGAATGACCGTTACAATGGTGCCCTAAAAGGGAACACGGGTGATGAACCCAACCCTACATTGCAAAAGAAACGGAACAAACCGTAGAGACAGCACCACAAGGGGCCAACAAGATGGGAGACACAGCCCTAAAAGAAACCACAGGAGGTAAACAAGAGGGTAGAAGCCAAAAAGAGCCCCTCAGCAAACCTCGACAAATCTCATCTAGGGCAGAAGACAACCCAAACCGGAAGATGTGTCCATGCATGCCGAGGTCTTTGCGGAAAGTCTTGAGTCGAATACATGTGCAATTTAGTAGCATGAATGAGAAGCTGTTCGCTAGGTACGCTGAAGCATCAAATAATTTAGCCTCTCATCTTACCTAATCAACATGATGACTCCAGCTACAGCCTAACCCTAAGCAACAAAGACACCCTCAACCGTACCAAGAAATTGCTGAAGGAGGTCGGCAGCACACAGCAAACCGAACAATCCTTCCGTCTATTTAAGGCGACGGCACCCTGGTACCTAACAAACCATGAAATCGGAAACCATGTACAGCAGCAACAGTATTATTGATTCAGGGATGATGAGAGCTGTTCGCCGCCATCCTTCTCCTGCAGCTGTATCCAAATCCTGCAACTATAGCACCAAACGCTGCTGGGTTATTTAGCGCGTAACAACCGTCTGCCGCTTACTCCAACTCTGGCGGTCATGCAGGCAGTGCGGTCCGCTGCCGTTGTGTACTTCTGGGTACAGTCTCCGCAGTCCCACTCGCGGCCGAAATAGGCTGGGTTAGTGACGCAGGAGAAGCAAAAAGCCCGGGCCGTCGCGGCGTCCGCAACAGCGTTTGCAACCTTCAAGGCGGGTTGGGTGA
Source organism: Astrephomene gubernaculifera (assembly GCA_021605115.1). Lineage (NCBI taxonomy): Eukaryota > Viridiplantae > Chlorophyta > Chlorophyceae > Chlamydomonadales > Astrephomenaceae > Astrephomene > Astrephomene gubernaculifera. Next base: position 683,273 of record BMAR01000035.1, read on the forward strand.
GGATTGACAATGTCAGCTATACCAGGCAGTGACTTCAGGCGCAAGTCGGACCCCACAAGCAACAGCTTGCACCCCGGCTCCCAAGTTCCTAGGCACCTGGCCTCTCCCGCACCCACCTGCATGCAGTTCTGACAGCCCCATGGGTTGGATGCGCCCTTCAAGCAGGTCCCGCATTGTCGGGAGCGTGTGGGGTCGTTTGCCACAAGTGATGGATCCGCACAGTATTGGTCGCAGGCCCAGTCGGCACCTGCAGGAGCAGCAACCAGGTATGACATAAGGACATTTACATTTACATTTTTGCATGGGAGTGGATACCGGTACCAAATTCAAGGTAGTAGGTACTGATAGCGAACCGGTTATCCTTACAAGCGAAGCGTTAATGTTGTTTAAAGGTTTGAGAACTACTTTGTGAACGGTCTTTGTGGGCCGAGCGCTGAGGCCTAGGTAGGCCAACCAGACCACCCTGAGCCCGGCTTCTTCCTCACCTTTAGCCGCGGTTGCGGGCACGCATTCGCCTAGGCAGACGCTCTGCATGGACGAGTTGGAGATGGGGAAGGGACCGTTGGCGCATGTGAAGCAGCGCCAGGCGTCCTGGCCGATGCTGCGCATGGAGGAGACACATGTACGGCAGCTGATAGCTGCGGTAATGTACGACTTGGAGCACTCTTGGCAGGCGGAGTCGCTTGGATCACAGGTGGACGATAGTGGTGAGGGTGGAGGCGAAGGTTTGGGTGATGGCGAGGGTGGCGGTGAGGGCTTGGGAGAGGGTGATGGGGGCGGACTAGGAGGCCGTGGAGGGGAAGGCGTGGGCGGAGGCGAGGGCCTAGGAGAAGGCGGCGAAGGGGTTGGCGGAGGTGAAGGCTTGGGTGAAGGCGGTGGAGGGGTTGGAGGAGACGAAGGTTTGGGAGAAGGCGGCGGAGGGGGTTTGGGAGACGGGGATGGGGATGGTGGCGGGAATGGCCTGGGAGAAGGCGCCGGGGGCGGGGGTGGGAAGGGCTTGGGTGATGGCGCGGGTGGTGGCGAAGGTGGGGAGCTGGCAGTCGAGCACGCCATGGCGCAATAGTTGGTCCAGGAACATCCCGCCGCCTGAAGCCCCTGCTCCAAACCTGTGAGGCCCTGCGCGCACGGGACATGCGAGGGGCCCAAGGATGAGAGGAGCGAGCTTCGAAACCTCTGCTAGAGTCGCCGCACTGTAATAGGACAGCGCTCACACTCCATCACATCACACCGCTTCTGCCACAGCCGAAACACAACTTCAGCATAACCAAACTGCGCGCCATTTTTCATCAATCCTTACCGCTAGCGCCGCCGTGAATCCCGCGTTGAAGTCGAGCGCTACCTCGTTTTTCATGTAGTCACGCCGGTTGTCGGTGTAGCTATCGTCCCTGGCCGGGCCGCCCACCAGCGCCCCCGCCAGCACGCTGGGGTTGGGCCCCGACAGGTCCAGGGCCGTCCAGTCGCACGTCACACTGTAGTTGGGGCTGCAGCTGGAGCTGCGGTGGTGCGGCTTCTGGGGGGCGTTGTGCTGCGCAGTGGGCTTGAAGCCAACCACGTAGGACTGGCTCCGGCTGTTGTCGCCGAGCATGTACGACAACTGCTTCTTGGCCCAGCAATGACGCGACACACGGGCAGCCGGGGTCAGCGCCAGACCCGCACCGCTACCGTTTCTTGCGGAGGCGAGTGCGGCCATTGCCACGTTGGCCGTGTAGCGGTTGCTGCCCCAGTCGTTGTACCAGACCAGGCCGCCGTTGGTGAGGCATGGAACATTCCCCGTAGAGCACGACGGCACGGAGGTCCACTTGGTCATGAGCCGGTTGATGAAGTCGTCATAACTGGCGATGTACGTGGCGCCGCCCGCACCCGTGTCTCGCAGCAGCAGAGCGGCCGGACCCGCCATGTTGTCCCACGACACATCCAGGCTGCCGTACTTGGCAGCGTCCCAGTACGGCAGTGCGGCAGCGCAGTACGTGCTGCTACCCACGGACACGCCCGCGTCCACGTCAGCCCTGCAGGCAGGAAGGGGGCTGCTGTGTTAGGAAAGGCCGCATGCGCCCACATGGGGTACCGGCACTCGCCGCTCACCTGCACAGCCATGCTGCCGCCCAGGCCATGTCGTCGTTGTAGCTGCTGCTCGGGTAGGCGTTGGAGCCGGACGGAGGGGCCCACCTGGGATAGCAGGTGCAGGCGAGCAGGAGAGAGAGGCGTCAATGGACCATGCAAGCAAGCAAGGACCATGTCTCCATGCCCCACAGTCCATGCGCCACCGCAGCAGCCACTCACGTGTTCGGCACAGTCTTGGCAAATGCGAACAGCTGTCGCGCACGGGTCAGCAGTGTCTGCGCTTTGGTAGGGTTTGAGTAGGCGCCCGCACGCTTCAGCAGCAGAGCCGCACCGGTCAGTGTGGCCACAGCCTGCGAGCAGAAGAGCAGCAAGACGGGGCGACATGAAAGTGAGGCACATAACAAAGTAAGGCATTATAGATACAGGACGACAAAAGGTGGGCCTCCATCCAGCACCCACCTCTCCCACAATGTCTGCTCCCTTGCCTCCCGCCGATGTGATCACGTGGACTGGGCGCCAGCCCGCAGAGCCCTGGGATCCCCCCTGCGGCTGCTGCTCCGGACGGCCCCACCAGGTGTTGTGGTCCGTGTCAACGTTGCCAACCTGGCCCACAAAGGCGTTGGAGGTGGGCGTGTCGCTGGCTTGGTAGTGGCACTTTGTCATGTAGGTCGCTACCCAGTCGAGGTTGCGCACTGCGATGTCCCACTGTCCGGCTCTCCTGTAGGCACTCTCCCAGGTTAGCGCGCTGTAAGCCAGCAGGCTGGCGGAAACCCCCAGGGGCAGGTGCAGCTTGAGGTGGTCTGAAGAATTGGAAGGGATGCGGAACAAGTACAGTATTGGACTCCCATCGCAGCCGGAAACATCCTATTGCGTTCTGTTTACCTCCAGCATCATACCAGCCGCCGGAGAGGTCCACATTTATGCCGCTAGGCCCAGTACCGTCTTGCATGTGACTTCGGTTGCGCCATCCACCAGTTGCTTGCGACGCGCGAGACCATGTTGGTACATCGCCGGACATCTGTGCCTCATAAAATCTGTTTATAACAATTACAAACCGAGATCAGATAGTGTAACAAATCGAACTGGTTTAAATTCAGCCTTTTAACACCGTTAAAAGACAACCCCTCTCTTACAATTTCAGCAGGAATGCACATCTACATTCTTCACGCTGCCAAGTCCTCACCTGAAGCTCAGGGAGAGGACTTGGGAATAGTTGAGCTGAAGCTGTCCTGCGGCTTGTAGGACGCCAGCATAAAACAATACAAGTGTGACGAGTAAACATTTATCGCGCATTGCTTGTAGCGCGATGCCTATGGTGCAGCGGAAACTATGCGATGGCAAGCCAGAGGTGCATATATAGTGGTACTTGGGTAACTATCGGCGAACGTCATGGAAGGCACTTTTATATTATGTAGATTGCCCTCACGGTGTGCCGGGACTTCACCAGCGCTTCCAAGAGACTTCATCCGTACATCACAAAGGGTTCTTGCAGCCGTAACCGGTCCCTTGGCACAGTAATGCTTAGTCAATCTCTATCCTCTGTTAGCTCTTACGCACCTCACAGCGTTGGATGTGATATGAACAACGGGCACCTGAACGGGCGCCCGAACGGGCACTAACGACAGAGTTACGGTAGAAACATTTAGAAACCCACCACGGGGCCGAAACGACTTGGGACTTACAGCGAGCCCCCCCCCCTCAACTAATCCTGGGTGTGTCAGCGGGGGCGGTGAATTCTTTCCCCCCTGACGAAGTGCTGGGCACCCGCACGCTGGCCAGTTGTTAACGATGCTTGCTTCTATACGTCTATGCTTAGGGCAAAGAACAGCAGTAGTAAGGAAGGCAAGCGCTGCTGTTCCTCGGAAATCCACCGGTTGCCTTTATGGCGTAGTTATGCCGGCCCCAGTGCAAAAAACGTACATGGCCCGCCCCCCCGCCCTTACACTGAGCATACGCCTATCGAATGGTGTATATGCAGCAAGAACAGCAACGTTATGACTGCGCAATTGATGCTGTTCCCTTTTGATGGACAGCAGAAACGGGTGTCCATCCATCAACCGTGCACAACTACACGTGGCGAGGTAACGTACCCGTTACGTGGTGGTGGTCTTCTCCCACGGTAGCGCACGTTGCGATTATCGCTGATCGGCTCATGTGCATCAACAACAGCCACTGTGCATGCTTAATCAATGTTGTTCCCTTTTTGGTGGGCAGGAGCAACGGGTGGCCATCCATCAAACGTGCACGTTTACAAGTGGCAAGGTCTCCCACGGTAGCCGCACGTTGTGATTATCGCTCCTCGGCCCATGTGCGCCAAGAACACACGCATTGCACATGTGCAACTACTGCTGCTCCGTTCTCCATTGCGAGTCAGGTAACTAGCTTGCGTAACGAAAGCACTGCTTCATAGCGGCTTGTCAGATATCGCAGTGAAAGGAGAAGGGGTTGCACCAGAGTTCAACGTTAGCAACTCTAGGTTGGGTCGCACATGTGTTGTTCGCGCGTCTCACCACTTGTTGTGTACTGATTACAGTTCTTTATTGAAGAGCATTCTGTTAAAGTGCCTTCGCGTCCGCGTGTGTCTGCAATACTTTTCCCAGACACCAACGAACAACAAACTTGGTTCGCTTTTCAAAACGAACAACAAACTTGGTTCGCTTTTCAAGTATGCATGCTTTCCTTGCGCATGCGTATGCCGATTAATAAAGCTGTGTTGAATTTGTCCTTAGATAGGCGCATCGCAGCATGCAAATGCAGTTCACATTGCGCTGAAAGTCGTGACGACAATATTCCTGGGTCACAAAATCACGTGCAGTACAATAACACTAGAGGCTTTGCTTATAGAAGTACTCTTTTGAAGGAACTGTTGGCTTGGGGACAGCAATGTTGGACGCGCACTATGCCAAATCAGGAACTGGTAGCTCAGACCCTCTCTGGTCCAGCTCCACCAGCTCCACCAGCTCCACCGGCTTCACGCCTCAGGATCGGAACCTGCATTGTGCGTAAAATCCTGCCAAAGTTGCAGGTAGGTAAAACTCCGACACCCGCAAGCTAGCAAACGGATCCAGGCTGCCGGACGATTACGATTACATGGTACGGTGTAGGGCCCTCCCGCCCTACCGCACAACCTCACGAACCATTCCGGTCAAGAGGTGCAATAACAAACAGAAGTTCGCGGGGAGACAGAACGTTGTAGAAGGTGGTCACCTATTAAGCGCGACTGGACCTACACGCATAAATAACATGTAGAAGGCTCGCCAATTTAGCAACATCAAAACTCCACATAATATTAGCCATATCTGCATCGGTGGGGTGCGGCAAATCAGGAAAGCCAACGGCCGCTCTCAAAGGAGCGTAACATACGCATTCCATCAGGACATGGAACTCATCCTCCACGACGTCCGTATCACAAAAACGGCATAAACGCTGCTCTCTAGCTACGCGCTGTGCCCCGTTACCAGGGCGATTCACCGCAATATCCCAGCAGCCAATGCGAAAACGCATAAGGGAAGACAGGTGATGCCTGGGGATATACGCCTTGGCATAAAGGGGCCAACTCATCATGCTGAAGGGAGATCCCATCCGATCTGCCGGACATCTTGCTTGCCGTACGTATGTCGAATAGATATTATATTCATGAAATTCCGTCCCGAACATCCTCCTATGGCAGAATGGCCGAGTGGTCTAAGGCGCTGTGTTTAGGAATTTAAACCCCGCAGTCCGAAAGGGCGCAGGTTCGAACCCTGCTTCTGTCAAACGTTTTATGCCTCTTCGCCGTTTCGCTAAGTAGTAGTCAGGTGCATAACTTCGAGGAAAGTCTTACTTTCAGATTAAAGCATGACGTGCCATCACCTGTTTATCCGTTGGGGAGCTACTGCGTGTTACCTCGTCCCACCATTGCGGCAACCCTAGAAGCGCTGCACACTTCGCTTTGCCAGGCTTGGTAGAAGTGAGACCCGCTCCCAGCCCAGTGACATGCAAAAGTTGGATGTTAGTAGCTATCGCCGTGCTGCTTTCAGCTTCGCAGACGGCCGGGACACTTCTGCCGCAGTGTATTACAGCCGCGCGTCCATTACCGTAATCACATGCATGTGCGTTAGGGGTCTTGTCTGCTCCCAAGCTCCTGTACGTACATCGTGGTAGGTACGGCAAAACACGGCAACAGCGGACTGGCTGGTCCCCGTACGCAACTTTAATCATTCTTTTGTGTTCTTTGAGGAGCTTAATTGGTATAACGGCTGCATGTCCGCAGTCTGTTGCTCTTCAAAGGCGTATGCTAAGTAGCAAGGACCCGTGGCAATAGGCCGGTTATTGTGATCAGTAGGAGAGCTTTTACCGTCATTTAGTTTTCTCGCCAGAGTACATTTATATGCCTCGCGAAAGGAACTAAGTCTGTCACGACAACCTTGCATCGTGAAGGATAGGCTTCTTGGTCAACGCATTCAACGGATAGCAGAATGAGCGGCGTCATAACTTTGTATGCTGTGGTCTTGTTAGGATGTCTGGGTAAGCAATTCGGTATCTGGCAACCATACCCGAACATAACAAAAATGATGTGCTGCGGTAAACAAGGAAGGATTGGGAATCGACATGCTTAACTTGATCACTGTTGTCAAATGCGTATTTGTGGGGTCACCACGGGGGACGCAAGCAAATAAGCAAACCATGCAAGCAAAAATGATGTGCATACCCTTGGTCTTCGCGTAGCAGGGTGGGAAGGGTTGTTCATCCCAATAATAGTGCTTCGACGAGCCACACAATTGTTTGCCAAGAACCCTTTGGACTTTCTCAACCGCCACCCCATGCCTAACACTACTTTGCACCTTTTCCTCGCAGGGGCGCTACCCGGACACATCGCGGCTGTAAGGACGTTGCAAGATGGGGCCACAATGGACTTGCCCAAGCGGGAAATCTGCACGAACACTTGCAGCAAGGTGGGCCCAACGCGTGCACCTCTCCCCTCCCCTCTCCCTCCCCTCCCACTCCTAGTTGACTCGGCTGGGGACAGGGGCGCATGCCACTGAGCCCACGGCCTCCAGAGCACTGTCTCACTACTGGTGCATGGCTTGGGATTCTGCGCACTGAGGTCGTCATCTTGGCTACCGCTTCCTTTTTATGCTTTCCATGTATTAAGAATGTGACGTCTCACACACGTGCAACAACTCTTCCAAGGAGCATGGCGTGTGCAGGGCAGGATTCCGTAGCAGGACTACACGCAGGATGCTGACATTCCGTACTCGCTGTGTTACCCCAAACTCACGCCCACCCCGTAGGCTAGAAACGGCGTTTGCGAGGAGGGTCGGCCGGGTCGGGCTCAGGTCAATGCGCCGTACCTCATGGCCTACTGCGACCTAGGGTGGGTATTGGGGTGTGGCGGTGTGGTTGCTGTTTGCAGTTGGGTGTACGGTTGCTGCATGGGCCGGGAAACTGCAAGTGGGGCAACCCTTGGTGCGAGGGCGCTATACTTTCCATCCTTATTCACTCATCGTCCACTGTCTTTTCCGGCCGTGCAAATGGCCCTGCCATCCGTCACACGTCTCCTTTCGCCCTGCTGGCCTCCCCGTCCTCCTCACGACGCAAACACCTCTCCAACACCCCCGCCTACCCCCCCTCGCTGCGCAACGCAGGACGGACTGCGAGGACTGCGGCCCATGGGTCACTACCGCCACCAAGGTGCCATGGTGAGCAGCCAGCCGGCTGGGCGGGCACTTGGGCAATCACCGGTGCATGCGCCTAACCTGCGTGACAAGGCCGTACCTCCTTGTCCCCGCAACATTTGTTCGTCCTCGCCCTCGCCCCATCATTCTGCACCCTATGCCTGACCTTACTTCTCGCACCTTCCGTAGGGAGGATCCAGCACGTGTGGGCCCTGTGCGGCTGCTGCAGAGCAAGGACGTGCAGGTGCGTGGGGAGGGGGGGGGGGTCCCGTAGGAGGGGTTGCAGACTGACAAGGACAGAGGTAGGGGGAGACGAGTACACCCGCACAGACATCAGCAGGAGACCCTGCCGTACAGCATCATTGCTTGCACGGGGCCACGGCATTGCCCGTGTTCAGTGGTCGACCGGGAAGAAGGTTCAGGAGATGGGGTCGGGAGCGCTCCGGCACGTGTGCCGTCCCCTGTGCTTACACTGCTGCTGCCATCGCGTGATACGGCCCATTACCTTCCTGTCGCCACACTGCTTGCTCGCTCGCAGCTCGAACCCTGTTGCTGTCCCCTGCCTTCACAACTCTTCTTCGCACTCCTTCCTTCCCCCTCCTTCCCGCGCAGGTCCGCGTACGAGCTGCTGCCGTACCGCCCGCCATTGGCTTCAACTTCGCCTACACGGACCCCAAGGCCGACTACGACGTGTCGTACCACATGGACACGGCGGGCATGGTGGAGGCGGGGATCACAGCGGTCAGTGAGGGCTGAGGGGAGCTACGTAGTTATAAAAACTGGCTGCTGGGGCTGTGTATAGTTGAGTAGGACAAGAGCAAGCAATTGGGAGAGGTTCGCATGTGAACCGCGAGTACAGGCAAAACAGAGGTGACCAAACCTGAACCTGCTGGGGCTGTGTATGTGGGGCAAGGGGAGGGTAGAGCTTTGGGGGCCATCATAGGTCATGTGTGCAGTATAGCGGTGAAGGACTCGGTAATGCAGGTGCAATTAGATCAGGGCATGGGGTTTCCCTGCTCCCTGCTTACTCATCCTGCTTCACTCCCCCATGTCTCCCCAGTTGATGCACTTCTCATCTATTTTTCCCCACGTCTCCCCCTGCCCCGCCCCCCGCTCCCGCTCCTCCCCTGCCCCCACTCGCCCTCCCCCCAGATCGCCTACAAGCTGCTGGAGGGGCGCTGCAACCGCGCGGACGGGCGCAGGGAGCTGTTCGTGGACGTGGGGGCAAACTTCGGCTGGTTCGCCATCCTTGCTGCTAAACTGGGGTGCAGGTGGGGAAGGGGGAGGGGAGCGGCGGGGTGGCCGGTCTAAGAACGTGATAGGGGCGTCTCGAGGACAGTGATCACAGCCGAATGGCGTGCTCCTTCGTTCACGTCTTCGCTGTAATCTTTTCTGTTTCCACTCGCGCCCCAGTCTCCTCCTGACATCACCCTGTCTGGCAGCTTCCGTACGCCGCATGCGGCTGGTCTGCCGCGTACACCCCATCCGGCTTCATCGCACCCATAACCCTGCACCTGTTCTCTCCCCTCTCCCCGCACCCGCACCCCTTGCCATCATCCTCCAAAACGCTCCGTATGTGTCTCAGCTCTCAGCTAGCGGCCCACACCCTGTCACCCCCCCGCTCCTCCTGCCCCCAACCAGGGTGGTGGCCTACGAGCCGGTTCCGCTGTTCCACGCGTTCTTCGAGTACAGCGTGCACCTGAACGACCTGACCAGCCTCATCGACATACGGCCCCTGGTGGTGGGTGTGGGGACTGCAGGGGGCATGTGGTTGGGTGCGATGCGCTCCTTACCTCCATCTCCTACGCCCCTTACCCCTGTCCTCCATTTACTCCTCCCTCTCTTGCTGTGCCCTCGGCTCCTTACCCCGCTGGCTCGGATCTCCATGTCCTCCTCTTTCGGATTTGTGCCCTCTCCCTCCCTCCCTTCTCCTCCTCACCCCCCTGCCCCCCCTCCCCTTTCGCCCTCAGGTGAGCCACGAGTCCGGCAAGACGCTCAAGATGGTGGTGCCCGCACGCGGCATCTGGGGCACCGCAGGCATTGACGGACTCAACATTGACCCCGCCATCCAGAGTGAGCGGGGCTGAGAGCTGGGAGGGAGCGATGCTGGGTCTCCCCCTGGAGGGGTGGCGGGCGAACGGGCTTTGACGCATGGGGACCCGGCTGGCTGGATACGGAAGTCTGGGGGGCGTGGATGGGGTCCATTTGAAACCATGGGTCGTTCTGGCTCACCCTCACCAGCCTACCCTATTCAGACCTAGACTGCAATGACTGCGGCGTGGAGAAGCGCGCTGATAGTACCTCACCATTTTTTGTGCGCTCTCCTCGCCAACTCTCCCTCCCGGCACACACACCCTTCACCCATTGCATTTGCCCCTTTCCCCTGCTCTCACCCCCCACACCCCTCACATTGGGACTCCTTCTTTCCCCCACACCCCTCCCGCCAGGCACCCAAGAGAGCATCGAGGTGGCCAGTGTGCGGCTGGAGGACGAGGTGAAGGAGGACGTGCTGCTGCTCAAGGTGGGTGGCGGAGGGGGAGGCGGGGGGGGGGGCTGGAAGGGAGGGCAGAGGGGGAAGGGGCGCCGGGTGGGGCCTAGGCGGGTGGGGCCTAGGCGGGTGGCTCACATGGTTGAGAGATTGCCGAGGGGTCCTCACGGCCCAGGCGGCTGAGGTTGTACTCCCCTTGCCGGCGGCAGCGTAGTAGGGTTTTTGGCGTGTGGGCGTTGAAATCTGAAAGCTGGGGCCCTGCCCTCTCCGGCACCTGTCCTTGCCGGCACTCTGCACACCATGGTACGCTACGCATTCCGCTACCCGCTTCATACCCATCTTGCGGCCTTATTCTCCATGAAGTTCCCCCCCCTCCTGCGCCGCTTTTTCCCCGTGTGCCCGCTGCAGGTTGACGTGGAGGGCTGGGAGTGGGCTGTCATGCGGGGTGCAGCGGGGCTGCTCAAGAAGTACCAGGTGGAGAACGTGGTCATGGAGTACTCGCCAGGTGGGTCAGATACCGGTGGAACAACTGAGGCAGGTTGGGGGGGCTAAGGGTGTACCTGACCAGGGCTAGAGCCTGCGGTGGGGGCATGGGGCACCTGGGAGGGGGAGGCGAACAGGAAGGTGGGAGGCGTGGTCTGCCTGGCTGGCCTGGTTCCGTGGTTCGGTGTCATGCCGCTTCCCTCTTCAAATCGTCTTTGCCCCCATGGGTCTCCCTCTACACCTCCTCTTGATGGACCCACCTCCCCATAACGAGTATAACCCTATACACATCACCACCCTCGCACGCACGTGTCCCTCACACCTCCCCCCCCCCTCTTGTGGCGCCCTGCCAATTCCTACCCCCATTGCTTTGCCCTAACTTGTGGTCTCCTATGGTTTGGTATGGTCTTTGACCCCCCCCCGCTGCGATCAGGTGTCCCCGAGCGTCACTTCAAGTTCGACGACATGGCAGCCACTCCCACCATGCTGGCGGACCTCATCTCGCTGTACGGCTTCCGCATCGGCCACATCGGGGACGCGGGCAAGCACAACAACGGCGGCTGGGAGGCGGATCTGCCGGTGCTGCCGGAGGTACGTACGACGGTGTTTGGTTGTTGGGGAAGCGGGAGTGGAAGGATGCGGGATGAGGGGAAGTGGAAACAGAGCGAGACCAAAGGAACAGAGGGACTGGGTCGTGGCCCCACGCGGCACGACGATGTCCACGGCGGCTGTCTCGCCACTTTGAAACATGCCGATACGTTTGCTTTTCACGGTGATGTTCACTACTGTTCCTTTCGCTGGGTCTTACGAGTACCCAACGGTACCGTACTTGGGAGTTAACGGCTAACGGACGTGTCCCCGCAGATAAAGCTGGACAACCTCAAGTACGACATTGAGGATGTGAAGCGCTGGAGGGTACGACATGCGCCCGGGTCACCTGTGATGTGCTGCGTCCGTGTCTGGGGATTGAAGTGTTGGATGGAACCAAGGGTACCCATGCAGCGGCTGGTGCTCAGAACACTTAAAAACAACACTCATCTCCCAGCCCTATGGCTTTGCTCCTCTCACCCCCCTCCCCCACCCGCTCTGCCCACTCCCTCCCGCCCCGCACCCCGCAGGAGGCCACGCTGGCCTGTCCGGTGCCCCAGGAGCTGCAGTCCTACCCCATGTGGGCGGTGTGCGGCGGGGTGCCCGAGGGACTCAACCCGCGCAGCCTCAGGTACGCCGCGTGTGCAGCCTGCGTTGGGGTTCCCCTCGCGTGTGCCCGGGGAAGTGGGGGGTGTTAACAAGCTGAAGGAGGTACTCTCACACCAGTTGCGTGTTCCTCCGTGCGCATGTGCAACCCTGTCTCTGCTGACATGTGCCGCTGTGCCGCTACCTGCTGCCCGCGCTCATGATGGCCCTGGTGGGTGCGGCCCAGGTCTGAGATCGGCCACAACACCAACATCTGGGCCAGCAAGGGCAAGGGCCTGTCGGAGGGATTCCTCAAGGTGCAGGGCGTGGCGGGCATCCTGGAGCCCAGCGACCCCGCCACCAAGTACTTCCGTGAGTCAGGGCGGAGCGAGGGGGGTGTGCAGGGCTACCGTATTTGAGGGGGGGGGTCTAGGGGTGCCCAAGTCACGCGAGTCAGGAGTTACTAGGTTAAGTCCTATCGGTTTGCAACGAAGTCGCAGGGTCACTGTGTTTGCATGTGGACCCCACTGGACATGATGAGCCGCTGCTAACGTCGCGGCTGTCACTTGCCCTGCCTGTTCTACGCTGATGTGCCGCAGAGACCAACGCCAACAACTTCGGAATGGGCAGCCGGCCATGCAGCTTGCTGGAGCCTTTGGTGCAGGTGAGCCCGCGTTGTACGGTAGCCGGGTGCGTAAGCAAGTGCTAATAAGCACACGCGTCGTGGGGGCAATGACGTGTCATCTGCCTACCTGCGGTCTGACAGGGTCCGCAAAAGCCGTGCCGGCCCCGCGGCCTGGCGCGTTGTGACATGACCAGATAGGACTGAGGGGTACAACTTAGGACTTCTAGTCATACATGGCTGGCATGTGCTGTGCGCAGGTCAAGCATCGCTGCAAGTGCACCAACCCGAAAATTTGCGGGGAGGAGGAGGCTCTCGCGCTCAAGCTCTCCAACGAGGGCAAGCTTCCGCAGAACTACGTGCTGCCCTGAGAGATGTCTAGGCGTAAGCGCGCGACTGATAGGAAGTAGTGATCACCTCATCGTGGCGCGGCAGCTCGTACCTGTGACACCCACATCGCTATGCTTTTGCTTGCATGCTTAGGCACCTGCTGTCTTGTAGGTCTGTTTATTGCTATTGCTGGGTCTTGCCTACGACGGGAACATCCGACGGTATGTACGACACAAACCTGTATATGGGTACATGAGGTACTAAAGGCGGCACTTTGGTGAATTGCCGGGGGGGAACACGGGCTAATTGGTATGGTCACAAGAGTTACATGGTTGCCATGGCACGGCATGATACAAGTAGCATAATGCTAGTAAGGACGTAGCAGCATGGCAACTGGCACACGTACGCGCAGCGGCAAGTTAGGTAGGATTGCTGTCAGGTGTGGCTGGCTTTAGTGGTAGTGCAGTGGATGTAGCGCCGGGTTGCTCATGGTAGTAGCTCATGTCGCGGGGCTACGTGCAAGGGAGTGAATGTGAACGCCCATAGCACACGAGAACCCCGGCGGCCATGCAACGCATGAAGGTTTGCAGCCGTTCACACACGGCGTGTTGTAGAGAGAAGTTGTAACAATGAGCGGCCATACCTGGGCCACAGCAGAAGTTCAAGCAGACACAAAACGCAAAGGATCACTAATTATTTGCAAAGGTATCCTAATACGGTAGTCCGCTCGCGTAAGCCGTCAACGTCCAGGCAACAGGCTGGCAGCGTTGCACTACTGCAGCCCGCACAGCAAGGCCACAAACAACCTTAACATGCGGTCAGTTCACCACAGAATTACGCTCTTTGTAGACGTAAATGATATCTCACGCTCCGGTTAAGAGTCACTTCGGTATCGCGTCAATGCATGCCATGTTTCAGGTACCTTGACTACACACGCCGTGCATGCACAGCCGCACGCAGAGTCGCACGCACACACGCCTCCGCTCAGTGCACTCCTCCGTTTTTATACCTACACCAGCACTTGTCCAACGATGAATCCCGCTACCCGCAAATACAGAGGGCTAAAACGCCAAGCTCCTCACCCAAACCTTTTACCCCACTGGCAACTCCAGTCCGGGGCCTGCACCTCACACCGACAAGAACAGCGACAGCCCCGCCAGCACCCAGCTGTCCTGCTCCTCCGGCCCGCTCACGGGCAGCTGCACCCGCGCCAGCAGCTTGCTGCGCTCGCTAGTCATGTACAGCGGCGCCTCCATGTAGCTGCTGTACGCGAACGGCGCGTCCTTGGGCAGCCACGCCAGGCACATGGGCGGAATGGAGCGGAATGCCGGCGCCTCCGCCGTCACGGGGCTCAACCGGCTGCCATCAAAGGTGGCGCCCTGCATGATCATGCCGCCCAGCAGCACCACCGGGGCCGCACCCGCAGCGGCACGCAGCTTGGCGGCGTCCCAGCTGGTCACCGGCTTCAGCGTGTCCATGGAGCAGCCCAGCGAGCGCGCCGACTGCTGCCGCAGCGCGTTGAGGAAGGTGCCAGGGTGGAACACGGAGCTCAGCTCCAGGGGACCCGCGCCGCCACTGCCGTCCAGCAGCCCGCCGCCTCCGGGCTGCTGGCAGCGCTGCCAGTGGCCCTCGATGGCCAGTGCCTTGCCCACCACCGCGCGGCAGTAGTCCATGGGCGCCTCGGGGCCCTCCCAGGCCGAGTCCCAGGCGCCGGGGACGGTATCCGCCAGCAGCGCCGCGCCGTTGGCCTGCACGCCGGAGGACAGCGTGTCAGTGCCCTTGAGCACGCGCGCAATGGAGCCCAGCGTGCGGTCGATGAGGGCCACCAGGCTCGCGCCCTTGAAGCGCTCCAGCGCGATGAAGTTCTCCACGGGCGAGCCGCCGCGGTCCGAGGTGCCGCGTGCGCGGATCTCCTTCATGGCCGCCTTGAGCGGGCCAGCCCCCGCCATGAGCTGGTCCCACAGCCGCAGCAGCGGACCCAGCTGCGCCTGCCACTGAGCGCGGTTGAAGCCGCCGGCCGCATCGGCGCGCAGGCTCATGGCCTTGAGCTGCGAAATGACGCGGCTAGAGTTAACCTGCTGCGCCGTACGGTCAATGTTGTCCGGCATGCAGAACAGCCCGGGCGTGTCGACGTCGGGCAGCGCGGAGATGATGGAGACGTAGTCGCCGCGGTGGTTGGTGGTTGGCACCATGACCTTGCTGCCGGGCAGCGGCCGCACCTTGCCGCCCGCCGCCCCCACGGTGTCGGGGCTGAAGAGGCGGCGCAGGAAGGTGAGCAGCAGCTGCTGGTCGAAGGGGTTGTCCAGGCGACCGCCGTAGATGGCGTCGTCCAGCAGGCCCAGCAGCAGCTGCCACTGCGGCGCGGTGCCGTTGCGGGTGGCCAGCGCGATGACGTCCATGCCAGAGCGCAGGTCGGCGAAGGAGAACTCGTAGAACTTGGTCCAGCCCTGAGGGAAGAGAGGAACAGCAACGAGGATGTGGAGGACAGGGATGCGAGTTTTAGGAAGCGTGGGGGGCAACGGTAAAGGGGCGAGAAGAGAGCGTGGGCCAGACATCCTAACAGTCGCCGAGGGGCCACAGCTAGGGAACATCGAAAACCTGAACCTTCGCACCAATCTGCGTATCTAACCTCCATGTACTACGCGGTCTACGACCCAAATGCCGTAAGGCACGGGCAGCACCCCACCTGCGGGATGTAGGTGCGGCGCTCCTGCACCACCGCGTGGAACCACGCCAGCACGAACAGCAGCTGCGCGCGGATGGGCGGGCCCGAGGAGAGGTACTCGGCGGACCAGGCCTCGTAGGTGCGCTGCAGGTTCTTCTTCATGCCTGGAGGCGCCTCGAAAGTGATCTGGCGGGGAGGTGGGTTGGTCGAGGAGGACGCGGAGGCGTCGTGGCCAGTGATTAGAAGTGGAAGGCACAACGAAGTTGAGGGCATCAATTTTATCTAAGACAGACCCTACAACACGAAGCTGGCCTGTGTGCTGGCAAGCTCATGTTGCTCATCCCTTGCTCGCCTCTTTCCCCGACAACAAGTTGCCCCAACTTTACCAACCCCCGCCACCCACCTTGAGGCTCATCTCCAGCAGCGTGGACGGGAACTTCGGGTGCGGCTCCGAGGTGAGGAACAACCGGAAGTCGGCGTGCTTCTGCAGCATGAGCAGCTCCTTCTCCAGGGCGGGCAGCCAGGACACCGCCAGGTGCACGTTCTTCAGCACCAGCCAGCCGCCCGACTTGGCGCACTCGCGCAGCAGCGCCACCGCCTTCTCCGCCTGGCCCTGACCCATAGCAACCTCAAAATACCTGCAAGAGGAGAAGAACGCGGGGTTGGATGTAAGCATAATGGGAGGCGTGCAAAGTATACGAACACCGCCGTGTCGTACATCCAACACCATGCACCAATGTGTCCAGGTTCCTCACCTCTCCTTGCCCATGGTGGCCGCTGCGTACTCCGACAGCTCCTGCGAGGGGTCCGCACCCGGCGTGGTGATGAACAGGATGGGCTCCTCCGCGCGGCTCTCCGACTCGATCAGCGCCTTGAGCGAGAAGGGCGGCGGCGACACGGACTTGATGTTGAGCGTGCCGCAGATGAAGGACGACATGGCGGACTGCAGCCTGTCCGGCCGGAAGGCCTTCACCAGCAGCAGCTGCTGGAAGGCGTTCACCCGCCCGCCCGTGACCTTGCTGGGCAGCGAGTCCGTAGCCCCGCTGGCCCACTGCGCCCACAGTCCCGAATCCGCCAGCTCCGCTGCGGACACCAGCTGCGGGAAGGCCGCAGCCAGGGAGGAGAAGGCCACCGCCTGCTCCTCACGCACCCAGGAGGGCTTGGGCGGCGGCGAGGCGGCATCCGGCACGGGCTTGCCCAGGAAGAACGACCACTGCGAGTCCTGGAACAGCGCGGGCTGCAGGTGGCGCGCCATGTGCATGCCAAAGGTCAGCCGGTCGGCGTTAAACAGCGAGCGGCTGACGTAGGAGAACACCAACTCCAGCAGCGACTCCGCCAGCACCGCGATGCGGGCGGTGACGTCGCCGCCTGGCGGCGTGTCGCGCTGCAGCGCCTTGCGGAACAGCCCCAGGAAGACGGAGAGGCTGAAGGTGTACATCTGGTTGAGCGCCTGCAGGTCGCCCAGCAGGAAGTACATGACGGAGCCGCGCGCGGCGATGGGGCGGTACACCTCGCGCTGCTGGTCCAGGCTGGCCTGCAGCGTCTTGGATTCGCTGAGCGCCTTCTCCACGGTTGCGGACTTGGTCTTGGTCTCGTTGAGCTTGTCCAGCAGGTCCTTGTTCTCCAAGATGTTGCCGGTGGAGGTGGCCAGCGTCTGCAGCAGGTTGCGCTCCAGGTCCGCTAGGGCCATCTGCGGGAGGCGGGGAAGGGGAAGGAGGGGTGAAGTGGAGAGGTTGGAGGAGGGTGGAGGGGAGGAGAGGAAGCTATGGTAGGATAGGAAGCAGGGACATCCGCTTGTTACGTCCGACACGCGCGCGGGGGCCTCAAGTCAGCGACAAGGGGCCCACGCGCACGCGCATGGCAGCACCTCAACTCAACGACTCCCCCACTTCTTCCCTGCGCTTTCCAGTCTTCCCCACCCACCTTGCACTCGTCTTCCTGCCGCAGCAGCGTGCTCTTCTGCTCCTCCAGCTCCGGCCGCTCCTTCTGCAGCGTCAGCCCCAGCAGCTGCCCCTCCAGCCCACTGCGGGTCACCGTGAAGTTGGTCACCGCCAGCAGCGAGCGCGCGTCGGGCGGCAGGTAGGGGTCGGGGTTGCGCGTCACCAGGAACAGTCGGAACGTCTCGTTGTAGTCGGTGGCCTTGTCGCCAATCTAGGGGGGAGGATGGGCAGGAGGGAATGGGCGTTCAAGCAGAGCTATCATGGTGGGTTAAGTGATGATGATAAGGTAATAGTGGCGCCTGCATGCCGCAAGTTTCACATGCCACATGACCTCCCCGCACTGCTAGCCGAGCCCCCACCTCACACCCTGGCCCCGTCCCCCACCCTCCATCTCTCCGAAACCTCTGCCTACCTGCACCACGAACCGCGGCCCCTGCCTGTCGAGGTCCATGCGCAGCAGCGGGTACAGGATGGGCTCCACGCGGTCCACCTCCGCCACCACCAGCGTCTTGCCGAACCGCACCGCCAGCTCCAGGGTGGTGGTGAAGCGCTGGTCGGCCATGGTGGTCACCTGCAGGAGGTTGCAGGAGCAGGCGCAGGAGGGTGCATGAGGGCCCCGACAGTTGAGGGTTCATGATGCCTAGCTCGTGAAGGGAGTACCAAAGCCTGTTGCACATTGGTACTGGGGGTGCTAGTCGGCTAAACATGGTGACGTGTACAAGACCTAACAAAGCCCCGGCCTGGTTTAATTGGGAATCCACAGCGTTCAAAAAGGAGGCGCGTGCCTGCACCCTCTGCCCCATCCGCATGCCCGCGTACGTCAATGTTTGCTCCCGACAGCTTCAGGTGCGCGTTGAGCCACTCCGAGGCCTGCGTGGAGGGGTCGATGATGAGCGGCGAGCGCGAGGTGGAGTTCAGGATGACCACCGCGTTCTGCGCCGACAGTCCGTCCGCAGGCAGCCCCTCCGCCTTCCACTTGAGCATCTCGGACTCGGAGCTCAGGAAGCGGCACACGTCGAACTCGCCCACGCCCAGGTAGCTAGTCCAGTCCTGCAGGTGGAGAGAGGCAACCGTAGAAGCAAGGCAAAGGAACGGTGAGCGGGTAGAGAAACAGCATGGGGCACCGAGTATCGGGTATCGTTGCCGTGTTGCCTATCCAGCCGTGTATCATTGTACGTATCCTGGCATGCCGTTCTGCCTCCATGCATGGCAAACGCCGGAACCTGTGCTCGAACCACAGCTCGGTACACATCAGTGTTGCCAATCAAGCCAACCCGGCGGCCAGCACCCGCCCCCTCTCTCCCACCTTGAGCACGCGCTGGCGGTGCTCCTCGGGGTGCGCAGGCAGGTAGGTGATGAAGGCGGCGGCCAACAGCGACGACAGCGGCAGCTCCTTCAGCTGCTCGCCCAGGGTGCCCACCTGGGGGGGGGGGGGAGGGGAGGAAGCAGAAGGCGCATAGCAGCATAAGATGGCGTCATCGCACGGCTATTAGGGCGGAGCTTACAACACTGGGGAACGGTGGATATCATATCGGGACGTTAAATCCAATAGCATTTGTGCTGAAGGAGAGGCCCGCCCTACCGCAGTGTCGCCCTTTTTCCTTGTCCTCCACACCTCGACATCCCTGCCTCCTTACCTGCGTCTCCCAGCGCACTTTCTCTCCCCTCAATCCGTCCAGCAGCTGCCGTGCTGCCGACAGCGTGGCCTCCGCCTTGTCCACACTCATCTTGAGGCTTTCTGCCTCGCTGGTCTTCTTGCTGAAGTCCGTCTTGAGCTGGGACACCTGTGATCCAAGAAACCAGCGAAGCGCGCGCGAGTAGGACGCGAGTGAAGCACCCTCGACTCCGCGTTCTACACGAAACACAGCTGATCATCTTTACCGGTAATAGCCATACACCGATCGATCGCTTCCGAATCCAGACCCATCATGCCCATACCCACTTCCCCTCACTCCCTCTCCTCCTGTACCTGCCTCCATGCCACCACCCCCTATCCCCTCACCGCCCCCTCACCGCGCCGTCCAGCTGCACCAGCTCCTCCTCGTACTGCTGGATCAGCCGCTGGCTCTCCTCCAGGGAGGACTGCAGCCGCGACAGCTCCGCCTCCAGCGGCGACACGCGCTGCAGCACCTTGCTGAACTCCGTGTTGGCCTTCACCCACTGCGCCATGGGCGCCGCAGCCACACTCACGCGGCGGATGACGGCGTCCTCGAAGGAGTTGCCCTTGGCGGCCAGCAGCTTGTCAACCTGGGTGGTGTGGCGGTGGCGGTGGATGAGAGGAGGAGGGAAGGCGGGAAGGAAGAGGGGGGCGGTTAAGATGGCCCGAAGCTGTAGCGGTAACGCGTACGTGACAAGATGGAGAGGCCACAGGATATGGATATGGTTGGCAGGAGCAAACAAAGCAAGGTTCACGATTGAAAGACATGCCTTCCACCACGTTGGCAGCACCAACGCACCATCCATTCCCACTGCGCAAGCAGAGCCCTCCCACCCACCCTGGCACGAATCTCGGGCGTGATCTTGTGCGCATCGTAGTTGATGATGTCATCCTTGACACTGGATTTGCCCAGGAAGGTCTTCATGTTGTTCCAGGAGGTGTCCTGCTGGCCCAGGATCATGAGCACGCCCTCCAGCACGTCGCGGATGGCGTCGGGCGGCATCTTGAGCGAGCGGATCTCCGAGATGTTGTCCTTCTTGATGTTGCCCACCGCCTTGCGAGCGGCGTCGATCAGCGGCTGCACCTCCGACAGCTCCTCCTCCACCTGCGCAGGTCGGGGGTGAGGACACACGGGGAGAGAGGGAGAGAGAGTCGCAAGGGTGATGGGGCCGCGGGCACATCCCGGCGCGGCTTGCGTGTAGTACGGCAAAAGGCTGGCGGATACCTAGGTGTACGTGAGCCAAACCGTTTCCCGGTCTGGGAAAGCCCCGAACAGTTCATCAGTGTTCCCTCTCAAGTGAGCAAGGCCTCCGCCTCCGCGCCCACCTTGACGCGGCGCTGCTTCATCTCCACCTCCTCCACCGCGGTGCGCTTCTTCAGCACCTCCACCTCCTTGCGCCGATCAGCGGCCTGCAGGGCGGTGCGCAGGAGCATCCCGGTAAAGGTTACCGAAAGGTAATAAGAGACACATGCGTAAGGCGCTTCTTAGCCCATGCATCCCGCACCATGCGTGGCAGGGGGGAAGTGGGGTCCGTCCGGGGACCTAAATACAAGCCGCACAACCCCGCAACGCACCTTGAGCATGGAGTTCTGGATGTGCACCAGCGCCTCATCCGCCTCCGCCTGCTTGGCCTTGAGCACCACCCGCTGCTTCTCCGCCTCCACACTCAGCGTGTCCACCGTCTTGGCGGCCTCGGCCAGCTTGCCCAAACCGCCCTTGAGGAAGTTCTGCTGCTCCATCACCTGTGCGACGGGTCATGCAGGAGGGAGGGGGGAGGGGTAGGAGGCAGGGAGCGCTTGGGAAGGATGCATAAGGTAGGATGGATCATAGCGTCACTGTCTAGGCATGGCATAATGGTGTGAAGTTTGAATAGGGGGGATGGTGGCGTAGGGGGCGGTGACGTAACACATGTATGCAACGGAAGGAGAAGGCACGCCGTGGGTGAACGCTATTAAGGGGATGCTCCCCTCCCTACCTGCGTGCGCTTGCGCGTGTAGATCTGGCCGTACAGGGCCACCAGGGCCAGGTACTCGCGGGTGGTGGTGCTGCCGCTGTTGATCTGCGTTCGGGGTAGGATAAGGGCTTGTAAGCACCCCCAACAAGGTTTCAATTTCAACACGTCGGTGACCTTGGCATTGAGACGGAGAACAAAAAGTAATTCTGACGTGTGTCCCCTGCCTTCGATGACAAAGGACACGCCCCTTCACCCATCTCCTCACCCACACCCTCCTATTGTGATTCTCCCCTCCCCAAGGTCCGTGACAATCCTGCGGCAAATTGACTAAACACCCCCCAGTCCTCACATGCAGGTGCACCATGTGGCCGATCAGCTTCTCTGCGCCCAGCTTGGCCAGCTCCTTGCTGTTGGTGATCAGCTCCTGGAGCCGCGAGCCTGCATGCCGCGGCCATGCATGAGGGGAAGGCAGTTACGGAAGGGTAAAAGAGCCGACAACGCTTCCAAGAGGCCACGGTCTGGCGCATCCAGGCATCATGCCTTTGCTTCATCCAACAAACCGTCCAGTTCCAACGCCATGCCAGCCAGAGCAGTGCCACCCTCTCAGGCATCAAGCCCGCGTCCGCACCTGCTATCTGCTGCAGACCCTTGATGCTCCAGGACTCGATCCACTGCACGCTACAGCGTGTGAACAGCGCGGGGTTGGCTTCGCAGCGCGCGCGGAACTGGTCGTTGGCGGGATCCATGGACACCACGATGTGCAGGTTGCGGCGGATGCGGTAGTTGAAGTAGGCGTAGGAGCTGGAGGGACCTGTGTACAGCGGGTCCTCGTCGCGCGCCCTGTCCAACGGTGCCAGCTCCTGAGGAGGGAGCGAGGGAAATGGACACGTTGGAACCAAAGCGGGCATACCGTATGCTGAGACGCAAGCAGAAAGCACGCATGACGGCGCATACTCTTTCGACGCAGAGTGCGCACGACGACAGCGGACCAGGGAAACCCCTTCGGGGCCGCAGCCGTTCCACAGGCAACCCCACCTTTGCCAGCTCCTCTGGCGTGAACAGCCCCGGCACCTCGCCGCCCGACAGCAGCGAGTTGACCAGCTCCAGGAAGGCCCCCGACACCAGCTGGTGGTCCTCCAGGAACAGCATGACGGGCTTGCCCTCCACGCCGGAGCGCCGCAGCACCTCCTTCAGGTCGTTGCGGAAGGACTTGAGGTCGTAGTTCCTGTTGGAGGGGGGCGCAGGGCAAGAGAACGCATTTGAGGGCAGCAGCGGTCAGGATGGGAAGGAAAAGGAGCGGTGTGCTAAAGGCTTAGACGCACAAAGGCTAAGGGGGAAACAGGCGCGACTGCGAATTGAGGATCCAGGAAACCCAGCAAACACAGTCCAACCCACTTGGTCATCTTGGGCGTGTAGAAGTCCATGTTGTGCATGTAAGCCAGCAGCAGCATGAGCGAGCGGCGGCCCACACCCGAGTTGCCGCACAGCAGCAGCGAGCCGCCCGGCTGGCTCAGCACGCGGTCGAAGCGCGCCACGCGCTCCAGCACCTCGGGGAACAACAGCAGCTTGAGCTCCTTGTGCTCGCGCTCGTAGCCCTAAAGGACATGAGAGGAGGGGATACAGAATGGGTACAAAAGCAATGTAGCATTCTGCATTCAGTGTGAAAAGGAGAACCCGGCTGCCCCGCTGTGGTACTGCTGTAGCTGGCTCCGGGAGCGCTAAACCATCGCACGCATTCTCAGCACGCACTACATCTCCATTTAATTGTACCGATTTATAGGTGTTCCCCCCATTCCATACTTGACCCAACCGGTAAACCCCCCAGCCCCTCCCGCGCCCCCCCTTAACATTTTCCCCCCCTCACACACACATATCTTCCGACAATCACAGTACGTTCCGACTCGCAGCCAGGTTTCTTAACACACAACCTTTAGCTTCTCCGCCACCAGCTCCGCAAACGTGTCCTGCTCCCAGCGCAGCATCTTGATCTTGTTGAGGTCGCCGCTGATGCGCTCCTCCGCCGAGGCGCCCAGCGTGCTGGCGTACCAGGCCGTGGCGTCGGGCTTGTAGCCGAGCAGCGACTGCAGCGTGCTGTGCAGCAGGGAGGTGAAGGTGTCCTGGTGGTCGCCCACCAGCCGGTCGCGGAACACGCGGGTGCCCTCGTAGGCGATGGCCTGCAGGCATCAGCGGGGGAGAGAGCGGGATGTGAGCTCAGGGGCTAACGGTATCCATACCCAGGATCGAGTTGGGTAGTCAAGAGACTACCGGAATTGTGCCACAGCGGTCTCCTTCTGCATAATGCGGCTGCTTGGATGCAGGGCTCTGGAAAGAAGCGCGCTTCGAAGAGCACATGTGTAGTGATTGATAAAGGGTCCTGCATGCATAGCGCGCACCTGCAGCAGCGTGAGGCCGCCCTCCATGCTGTAGCGCTGCAGCCCGGTCATCCAGTCCGTCAGCTCGCGCGCGTTGAACTCGTAGTGCGGGTAGTCGCTGGTGGTGAAGCGCTCGCGCACCGCGCTGTACACCTCCAGCATGGCCTTGGACATGGCGGCGGGGCTGATGCTGCTGGCGGACTTGAAGCTGGACAGCACCTGCGGACCGCAGACGGGCAGGGAGGAGGGGGAGGAGGGGGAGGAGGGGGATTGGGATAGGATAGGGATGCATATGCCGCATTAGGCTGGATAGTCGGGTTAGGACAGGGAGGAGAGGGAGGGGATGCGGAAGAGGAGGTTATGAGGATGGGCTCAGAGCGCGCCGTCGAGGTCGGCGTTTTGCCCTCTTGCTGACAAATATGCAGTGCTGCAAATCAACAAGTCCCACAAACCCTAGCAGTCCACCGTGGACAGGACTAAGAGCCCGTTGGACTATTTAACACGCCTCCCCAACACACGCTTAAACCATCCACCCAACTAAGACACCCACGCCCCCCAAACGAACTTACGTTTTGCGCCATGTTGGTGTAGATGGTGTTGAGGTTCTCGCGGTCTGGGTAGCCCAGCGTGATGATGCGCACCAGCGCCGTGAAGCGTGTCGACAGCGCATGACGGCCCACGGAGCCCGGCGGCGTCATGCTGCCCACGATCTGCACCCTCTCCACGCGGATAAAGTCCAGGTGCTCATCATAATAGCCCTGGTGGGTGATGAGCTGCTGCAGGAAGGAGATGAGCTGGCAGGTGTTGTACTTGTCGGGGCGCGGCAGGTTGAGGTCCTTGAGGTACAGGATCACGCGCGTGTTGTCGGGCGGGCGCAGCGCCTTGCCGTTGGTGGTTGTGACGGGCTTGCCGCACACCTGGACCAGCTTCTGCACCACGTTGGTGGCGCTGGTCTGCGCGCTGCAGTTGACAATGGCCACCTGAACGCCCATGATGCGCTTGAAGCAGTAGTCCAGCAGCGCGCCCTTGCCGCAGCCCTCGGGGCCCACCACCAGGAAGGGATCGCGGTTCTTGAGCCAGGGCGCCAGGATGAGCAGGTTCTGAGTCACCTCGGCTGCGGGCAACAAGTGGGCGCAATCTCACGTTAGCACGTCAGGTTGAACAATTGGTATGCAGTAGAGATGGTTTCCGGGCTTCTGTATGTGTGATACGACGTGCCAAGCACTGCCACAACGGCCCACAGCAGGCCTACTGTGCACATGCTCGTGGCTTACGTGTGATGACCAAGCCCCCGTCAGCCTCGTCCAGCGGGCGCTCTCGCAGCTCGTCGCCCAACAAGGCCAGAGGGTCTCCGCCCACGCCCACATCCATGATGCCGCCCTCGCCGGATATGCTGCATGGTTTCGGAGGCAAGGAGTAACGCACACAAGGTTGGTGATAATGGCAAGGCATACGGGTGGCAAGTTATGTGATTAAGCTACAAGACACTTCACACCTTCGCCAGCGCCTCCTTTGGAATTCCAGACCCCGACTCCGACCCCCACATTAGCCAGGAACCACCAAACCGTCCTACCAGACCGCTACACTTCTACCCCAGCCCTTCCCTCCCTAACCACCCACCGGGCCATGTCCGTGTAGAACTGGTTGCGCACATCGGGGTTCATGTTAGAGCCCAGGCCGCGACACAAGCCCGCCATGTACTCCAGCTTGGAGCCGGGGCCCAGCTTCAGGTGGCTCAGCGCGCTGTCCAGGATGCCGCCCTTGGTGGTCTCCACCGCACGCGGGTGCGACAACGCCCATTGGAAGGCCTGGAAAGGGGGTCAAGGCACATGGGAAGCGGCTAAGGAACTGCAAAACGCAAAGGGCGGCAAGCAAGGACTACATGGGAAGAGCGCGATGTATTGCATGAGCAAACTGTGGACAGATGTTGCGGGTGCATGAGGAGGAGGTTTAGGAGACACAACGGGCGGCTAGATGCAATTCAGATGAGCGGTAGGAGTTCCTTATACCAAGCTTGGCTCACCTTTCCAAAGTAGTCGTTGAACCAGGAGGCCATCTGGGAGGAGGCCTCGCCGCCCTCGCCCGTGTGCATCTTGAGCCAGCGCTGAATCATGCGGTCCACCTCCATGGCCTCATCGGACATGAACAGCATGCCGCAGCGAGACACGGTGGCCGGCGATGCGAACTCCAGCGAGTGGCACTCAAAGATGAAGTTGACGTTGTTGGCGAACTGGATACGCTCGCCGTTGGGCATGGTGAGCAGGCGGTTGTCATCCAGCACGGAGTTGAGCGACTCGATCCACTCCGGATCCACGTCGCCATCGCAGATGATCCAGCTGCGCTGCTCCAGCGGCTCCTTCACAACCTTGCGTGCGGCAGCCGTGAGCACACCGTCGCTCCACTCGCGGGTATCCATGTTCATGGAGCCCAGCAGCTGCTGACGCGGCATGGCCTTGGGGTTCATCTTGTACACGATGGGCTTGCGGCCCAGACGCTCGTACGCGCGCTCCAGCAGCTCCCACAGCGTGCTCTTGCCGCTGCCGGAGGGACCCACGATGATGACACCGATGCGCTGCTCGCACGCCAGGTGAAGCTGCGGTGCGGTGGATTTTATGGGGAAATGGATATTTTGTTGGTCACCAGGAAATGAACCGGACACACGCGTGTGAAGATATTGACAGACGACGCTAGGCTTTAAAAGTCAGGGCATGGGATTAAGGCCTGGGCTGGGGGTGCGATGGAAGGGAAACGGAGTTCAATGCTTTGAAACCCAGCCCACCTGCAGCATGCGGTCGATCTGCTGCTGCGTGAGCTCCATCTTGCAGGCCGCCGCAGCCTCCGCCAGCGCCTTCTCCAGCGCCTCGTTGCGTGCGTCCGTCAGCTTGGCGCCGGGGAACAGGTCGGTAATGAGGGCCCTGGCGAAGAGGAGGAAAGGAGGAAGAGGCAAGGTTTAAAAGGGAGAAAAGGGCGGAGCCGTGGGGACATGCCGCATGCGGGCGGCAAGGCCCCTGTAGGCAGGCGGCGATCCCAGGCTTGTATCGCAAGTTGCAAATGCCGGCATGCTTACTTGAACCGTGAGTTGTCGTCGAACGTGAGGGTAGGCAGCTTGGTGGCGGCGACGGAGCGAATAATGATCTCCGCCTCGATCTCCGCGTTGACGGACTGCCCCGATTTGCGGGCGTCACGCAGCTCGCGGCCAGCAATACCCAGCACAGTTTTCAGTGCACTGCAATGCAAGGGATTAGGGTCCGCGCGGGGACGGGTGGAAGGTAACGGACCTCAGTACCGTTGTTACAGAAATCAAAGCTTGCAACAAGGAAGCCAAGGTTGGAATGCAGATGTTATGGATATCCCTTCACTTCATCTAGGCTGCAAACAATGGCACAAACAGTGGCACGAAAACATCCGATGCTCACCGCAGACCCCAATCGTAGTGCTGCTGCGGTGACAGCAGCTCGCGGCTGAGGCTAAACAGCGACACCAGCTTGCGCGCCAGGTCCTTGGCGAAGTTGAAGCCCTCGGACAGCAGCAACACCTCGGCAATCAGCTCGTTGTTGGGAACCGTCATGGCAATGGACCTGAGGGTTTGGAGGGAAGCAACACGCAGCGCAGGTGCTTGGCATGCTTCCGGACGACCGGGGATGGTGCGTTGCCGAACCCTTGCCGCACCTGAACAGCTGCTTGAGGTTGTCAGGCAGCTTAGAGCGACCACCGTAGCCCTTGCCCGCGGGGTTCAGCGTCACGAAGATACCCGCGTTCTTGTCCACCTCCACCGTCTTGTCCATGAACATCATGGTCTTGGCGCCCTCCTTGAGCGCGAGCTGCGAATCAGAAGAGACAGGTTAATGTGATGAGGAGAGGCACATACGGCCATGATGCATGTGAGGGCATGACGTCCTAAAGGACGATCGCATCAACTTCTCAAGTGCTCTCCATTGGCCTGCATGCGCATCCTGTACTCGCAACCGCTCAAACAGCCGCCTAGCCACATTGCAAACCGCACGTCACGCACCCAACGACGAGCCCACGCATGCATGCAGCGCGCAGCAGCCTCATCATGTGTATACGGGCACGTTTGGGGCGCACCTGGATTGTCTGAATCTGCTGACTGACGGCGGACAGCACCTCCTCATCCAGGCGGTTAAACTCGTCAAAGCAGCCCCATGCACCGCACTTGACAAGGCCCACGAAGATGCGGCCCATGGACTTGAAATCGAACTCCTCGTCGCAATTGAACACCAACACCTGCCGCGCCAGCGCCTGGCCCAGCGCCTTCACGGACTCCGTCTTACCCGTACCGGCCGGGCCGTAGGGGTTGCCACCGTAGCCGAGGGCCATACCCTGCGGTTGCAGAAATAGGGGGTGCCGTGGGCGTTGAAGCGCAAGGAACACTAGAGCTTCCAAGACAGAAAACGCTTCGTGGTGTGTGAAACGGAAATAACGGACATGCCTGGTGCCGTTCACGGCCCATTCGTTTACACACAATGGGCAGGATGATGAGGACAAGCGTCTGGGTAGTGGGTACTGCCTGCGGTGCATGCGCACTGCCCAAAAGCCAAGCAAACCGCCCACCTGCGTGAGTGTGAGGTAGCACTTGTCCGTCAGCGGCGTGTACACAAGCTTGGCAGCATTGCCCTGGTACTCCCAGGTGTAGTCGAACGTGGCCTCCGCCATGGACACCTGCACACCGCCCGGTTGGGAATAGCCAGGACCCAGGTAAGAGAGGTTGGCTTCAGCCATACGGCAAGCACAGCATGGAAGCATCAGCCGAAAGCAACTTGCGCTGTCTGCTACATCCTGGGTGTTACGAGGAGGATGCTGGCGACCTCCATTTACCTTGACGGAGCCCTCCGCGCGGTGGTAGTAGCGTAGCTGGCGCGTCCAGCCCCACTCGGTGACGCCCGCCACCTTCTCCTTTGCCAGGTACTCGGCCACATCGCAGTAGTGGATGAAGTCCAGCACCTGCGGGATGGAGGTGGTGAGTTGGAAGGGAGCAAAATGGGGGTTGGACAGCTGAGAGCGGTAAACATGGCTAACAAAGCTACTCGAAGACGCTTCTTTGCCTGAGGCACAGGAACCCTGTGTGACGCACCCTGAGGGCATCAGACAATGGGTATTAAGCCGTGGGAGCGTAAATGGACCTGGTAACCGCATGCATCAAACGGGCATAGTTCGTTACCCCAAAGCTCGCATGACCAGGACACAGGCCTCCCCAACTCCCAACCCACCAGCGCCTGCTTCTTCAGCTGGAGCAGGTGATGGCCGGTGAAGTCCGAGCTGGTCAGCTTGTGCAGCTGCGCGCGCATGTCAGTCACCAGCTTGCCCAACCCGGCGGCGCCCGCCTTCAGCGCCACCTCCGCCCTGCAGGTCAGCAAACGTTCGTCCAGCCTTAACTACCTTGGTAACGGGGAAGGCCGGCGGTAGGACACGACACAAAGGTCACAAACCCAACCCCACAAACCCAGTTGCGCATGTAGCATTTCTTCATGCAACCCGAGATCCGGCTGCCAGCCCGAGCCCAACTCAAACCCCGCCTTACTTCTCCGTAAACGCGACGGCCTCCTTGAGCTGCAGGTTCTGGCTGGATGCCGCGCGGAACTCGTCGTTCATGCGGCCGGCGCACAGAACCTCGTTCTGCTGCTGCAGCGTGTTGCGCATGGAGCGTGTGAGGTCGCCCAGCCACGTCTCGATCTGCTCGGTGATGCGCACCGTGGGCGCCAGGTCTACCACCTCACCCTCCATGCTCTGCATGGCCTGGATGGTGCTCTGGTCCTGGCTGAACTTAACCTGCAGGGCGGGTCAGGGTGAAGTCGATGATAAGGGTTTAAGATATACCGGTACCAGGAGGACAAGACAAGCGTCGGAATGGCAAGAGGACAAGACAGGCGTCGGAACGGCCTAGCTGCTCAACACCAGGATCCATCCAGAACTCAAAGTGGGAGTCTAGAGCCCGCCTCCGCACCTTTTGGATACCCGCAAAGAGCTTCTTGAGGTGCGACTGGATGACGGCGGGGTTGCGCGCCTGGCCCAGGATCTCCAGCAGGTCGTCATCACCCAGGAAGTAGAAGCGCGGGAACTGCGAGCGCTTCTCCTCCAGGAAGTCCGCCAGCGCGCGCTGGCACACGTCCAGCTGCTGCGCCATCTGCGGCAGCTTCTCACGAATGCCCGGAATGTCGGCGAAGCTCACCACCTGTAAGAGGGAACAGCACACGGGGCGCCACTCGGGATTCGTGACCGGTTCGTGACGGTGGTGCAGGATCAGGTTGGAAAGGAATACAGACATGTCACGCTGCCATGCGTCCACAGCCCTAGGCGTTGAGCACGACATTGCCCTGCGTCCCATGTGGGCCACGTGCCTTACCTTTTTGGTGGCCTCCAGGCTGGTCATGGTGCGGCGGAACTCCTCATCCACATTGCGGAAGCGCTGTTGCTGCGACGGCAGCGCGCCGCGCCCAAAGATGGGCTCCAGGTACACCCACTTGCGCTGGATCTGGTTGAGCAGCGCGAGACCCTCCTGGAGGAAGGACAGCTTGTTCTCCCAGCTTGACACCTGGCGTGGGGTAGGAGAAGTGCAGCCATTGGATGATGGGGTCCCCGAGACCCGGAAGGTGTCGGAGCATGCAAGGCTCACAAGGCATGAAGCATGGATACGGTAGCTTCAGGGACGATTATTCACAGGTACAGGACGACGCCACTCCAATCCAACAGACGCCATGCGAGCGCTTTGCCAGGTGTCGTACCTCATCCTTAAACATGTTGTAGTAGCCGCTCTGCTTCAGCGACGCCACCAGCGACTGGTTGTCGCCCACCTCGGTCATCGCATCGCGCCACTCTTTGATCAGTGGCGTACGGCGCTGGCGACCGGCAACCTGGGAATGGTGGTAGGGTGGGGGCGGGCGACAAGGTGTAAGGTCCTCCGCGCAGCTCAGCAACGCGCTAAAATCCTCATCATGCTGGAAATAAAACAATCCAACTGCTTGCGGAACAACTCCTAATGGTCAAACACAAAGCGCCTCATAGTGACATACAAACAGAGGAAATGAGGGTCGCGACTGCGAAACTCACACTCTGCGTGCTTTCCGTGAAGGTAAACTCGCGCGCCATGCCCCACATCTTGAGCTCCGACAGGGCCTTGCGGATCACCGCCTCGCCCTGCGCCTGCGCGTCCAGAGCCTTAATGGCATCTGCGTGCTTGACGACCTGCATGAAGGTAACCATATGAAATACGGTCATCTATTAGTAGCATGCGCAGGGAACGAGGGAGACAACGTGGCCAAGGGGAAGCGCCTACCATGGAATGGGAATGCAGGAGTTCCACTACACCACTATTCCAGTTGCGAGCTATTGAAGCTTCCCAATATCGTGTAGGGTTGGGTACCCAACCCCATGCCTCAAACGACGCTTCTCTTCGGTTTTAATTCCCCTTGGTCAACGCACCAAGTCTGCCTTCTCCAGGAAGTGTGTCAGGGTAACGGTCTCCTTGCTAACGGCGGCGGGGCCGGTGGTCTTGATGCCCAGCATGCCGAACAGCTGGCTCCAGTGGCTGTCTTCCCAGCCGGCACCGCGCAGGCAGGACTTGAGGTGCGGTAGGCACAGCGAGTAGTTGTCGATTTCGTTGACCAGGATGACAGCGATGGGGTCCTCGGTGCCCTTGCCCGCAGTGGCCTTGGTCCACTTGGCCAGGAAGTCCTCAATCTTCCAGACCTGCGGAACACAACATGGGGCACGGAGGGTGAAGGTAGGCATCAACATGCCCCGCCTATACGCAGAAGGGCTCGGCTACAGGCGCAACCAGCTAGCCACAGCAAACCCCCCATGGCCCTTAGAAGCACGCATGGCAAGGCATTCCTCCTGCCCATCCACATCAGCGCACCTGGTCGCGCATGGACAGCCAGTCGCGGTTGGCCATCTCATCACGCTCCTTAAGGAAGTCCGCGTAGCGATCCCAGTGCGACTTGGTGGTCGTCACGTCCGCATCCAGCTCGTTCAGCAGGTCAAAGTCCGGCACGTCGATCTTGAACGCCTCCGCCTGGCGCGACACAATGACAGGGTTGGTGCAATGTCAATGGTGCACACTATCTTGGTACAGACCAGCGACGCTAGCGGGCTCGCTAAGTAGCCATGCGAACCGCAGGACCTTCTAAACAATTCAACCGATTACCGGTAAGCAGTGCTGTCCCAGGCATGGCAAAATCTATTACCCGACATCACACAGCATCCATTCGTCAACGAAACTTCCTTAATCCTGCCCAACTGCCGTACCTCCTTGTACAGCTTGGCGCTCTCCTCGCGCAGCTCCTTGATGGAGTTGGCGTACTCCTGGATCTTGGCCAGCACCACGGCGGGGTTGCCGCTGGGGCCGCCCTTGGGCTTGAGCTCGTGCCAGCGGCTGTTCATGCCCGTCACCTTGCCCTTGAACTCCTCCAGCTGGCGCGCAATCTGTTGGCATGTAAGGCGGCGGGCAGGTGTGCAGCGGATGTGAGCCGTCTGAAAGCCGATACGTGGAATGCCCCACACATTGTGCCCAAGCAGAGGTAAGCGCTCAAATCACTAGCAGGTGGACCCACTAGGACTACCGGCACGTGGCCCTAGTTGCCATCTCGCCCACAAACTCGTCCACTGCTCCTCCCGCCACCAACCCACCTGCACCGCCAGCTGGTTCTTTTGCTCCTCCAGGTGCGCATCGAACTGCTGCAGCTGGTTGGTGAACGCGTCCCAGCTGTTGTTCACCTCCGTCAGGTCGACCACCGCAAACGCCGCGTCGCGGCCGCCGCCCGCCATCTGCCGCAGCAGCTTGTTCTTCTCGTCGATGCGGCGGCGCGCGTCCTGCACCTCCACCAGCTTGGTCGTGAGGGCCTTGGCCTCCTGGCCGGCGTTGCCAATGTCTTCCACGGTGTTGGCCTGGCGGGTGAAGAGCTCCCGGCCGTTCTTCATAAAGTCCTCGATCTGGTCCTTCTCAGCGATTGTCTGAAGTGCAGAAAATGTGACAAGGAAAGGAGCAGGAAGGAAGAATTTAGATGAGAAGGTGCGGATAGTAGCAGACGGGAATGTGTGCGCAGGACGGAGGTGTGAGGAGAGGTCACCGATGTTGGCGCAAATGCATTGGAAAGCGCACCAGCCATCGACTCGCAAGCTTGAAGCCACTCGTCCTTCCTTTTCGCCCTGCTCACCTTGCGGCGCAGGCTGGCCACCAACGCCTCCTGCAGCTTCTTCATGTGCTCGTCAATGGAACCCTTGACAGGCGCCAGGGATACCTTGTAGCACTCGATACGGACCTGGAACAAACAAAAACCGGGTATACCGGTAGCTTTAGAGATCACCCAGCAATGCAACGGACACACATGATAACGAAGGATGGCGCTCCCCTATGACGACCATGCAATCCTATTCCTGCACATCCGCACCTCCAGCGGCGCTGCCAACTACTGCATACATACCAGCAATCGCACGTGGTCCCGTATACCCAACCTCCAAACCCACGACCAACCTCATTTGGCAGCTTCTCCGCGTCCCTGCTGGCCGCCTTGAGCATGCGGAAGTTGAGCTCCCAGTCCGACACCTCCACCAGGTTGGCGTCCACGAACTCGTCCAGGTCCACCGTGCCCAGCACCATCCAGTCCTGAGGGGGCAACGCGTAAGCGAGTCAGTACACCCGTCTGTTATGGGAATCCTGATGTGCCATGATGCGGCTCGGGAATGGATGTCCAAGCGCCTAGCGTCCTAGCGCTCCAAACAGCAAGCCCTCGAACAGGTGGGTAGCTGAGCGAGAGGCTTGGTCAACAACGACAGCCGTCTACAGCTGTAGTTCTCTTGCGCACATGTAGGCAGGCCCGCCTTCACAACTCCCTATTCCCCCATCACCTGGTACTTCTTGAGCTCCTCCGCCAGCTGTGCGAACAGCGCCTCCGCAGCCGCGTACACGCGCGCGATGCCGGCGGGGTTGGCGTCCACGATGGGGCGGAAGAAGCCCGGCCGCTCCGAAAGGTCGCTCACACCCTATACGGGTAGAAGTAGACAACACTTGACTAATACATGTGTACGCGATACAATGCCATTGTCGTCCTTTCAATAAAGCTTTATGGTGTAGGATTGGTCCGCCGCTAGCCGCCATTCACCTTCTCCCACATGCTCAACAACCAACATACAGTAACCAACACCCCTTTGACCTCCTTTCCCGTTAGCATCCCTCGTTCCCTCCATACCCATATCACAAACCAACACTACCCTCACACCTCAAAACCCCCATCCCACCACACCCGCCCACCACCCACACCCGCCCCCCCGCACCCACCTTCATGCGCAGCGGCAGGCCCAGGAAGGTGTTGAGCAGGTCCTTCACGTGGCGGATGCGCAGCTCCTCCAGCGGCGGGTCATACTGCAGGCGGTGCTGGCGGAACACCATCTTGACCTCCACCTCGGGCAGCGTCTTGTTGATCATCTCCAGACCCGACAGGTACTGCACCTCCAGCGCCTTGTACAGCTGGAAGTCCCAGTGCTGCCGCCACACCTGTGCACGCCATTGTCGCCGTGCCATGTGTTGGTACGTTAGGACGTTGTGTTTAAAGTATGAACATGGCCGCCGGCAATATGAGCAGAAGGAATACGGGGTGAAGACAGGAAGGAAGGAAGGAAGGACAGCACAGCCATTGCGCGACCAACGATAGGCGGCCCTGGGGCGCGCAAACGCCTCTAGCCCTTTCCCTGGAGTTGCACCTGCTGGGTCTCCCGGGAGTAGCCCTCCGACTCCAGGCGGCCAAACACGTCGCGCATCTCCTTGACGCCCGCCGCCCACTTGTCCTTGCTGCGCACCAGGTCAGTGCCCGCCAGCGTAACGACCTACAGGGTGAGAAGTGTTCGCAACAACCCTAAGCATGACAATTGTGTATCAGCGACAGCCATTCCCCATATTGAAAGCTCGGCTAAGTGGAGGGTAAGACAGGCCCACCGCATGCTTTGTTGTTGGTGACTGCATGGCGCCCCTGGCGTTGCGCAGCAACCTGAAAAGCGTTTATAGCACCCCCTTGAAGTCTCGCCCGGCCCTCCCGCCCTGCCTCCCCCCTACCTTCTCCGCCAGCACCGAATGCCACTTGCGCAGCGTGCGGTTCTTCTCGGCCAAACGGTCCGCGACCTCATTCAGCCGGCGCACGTAGCCGTCCAGCGCGGCCGCGTTGCGCCAGGTGATCTCCTTGCCCTGCGCGTCCTTGGGGTTCATCAGCACCTTCTCAAAGTCCACCGCGTCCTTGAGCATCATGGGCTTCTGGCAGGGCACCATCTCCGTCGCGATGTTGTTGTAGAAGTTGGCGCGCTGCTTCAAAACCATGCCGTACCTGCACAGCAAAGGGCGAGGAAACGCGTGTGCGGCATGCGCACAGCTCTGTCAAGCATAAGGGTCAGTCAAAAGGATTGCAGGCATGGCAACTAGGTGCTCACAAGTCCCAATGTCCCACCCTCCCCTTCATCAACTGGCCGTACTGTCCCACCGGTAGAACTTGTTGGCGACCTCCACCTCGTTCAGGATTTCCTTGCGCACCGGAAAGCCCAGGCTCTGCAGCTGCCGTACCTCCCGCAGCAGCAGCACCAGCTGGTCGTTGAAGTGCGTCTTGACGTGGCTGCTCTGGCTGTCGAACGTCATGAGCTTGCTGTTCTTCCAGCTGGCCATGTCGCTCAGCTCCTCCGACATCCAGTCCTGTGTAGGGCGAGAGGCGACAAGGGGTTGGAGGTGGAAGTGAGACAACGGTGGCAAGCAAAGATGGACCAGCGATATTTGAAGATTTCAATGGGTTGTAGGTTCGAATGCCTGTTGCCCTGATGACATCTGGAGAAAGCGCCTTGCGTTTGTAGCTTTTATGCTATAAACACCGCGCAGTGGTCGCAGGCTACGGGTTATCGGCGTGTGCGTACCTGCCACGCCGTGTGCTGCTCCTTGCGGAAGCTGTCGACCTCCTTGATGAGCTCCGAAACCACTCCCAGGGTGTTGCGCAGGGCCACACCGCCCGAGCCCTCATCGCTGGCGCCGTCGCGGAGCATGTGCTTCAGCACCTCCCGCACCTGAAAGGTGAGAGGTTGCAATGCACATGCGTTACACAGCACGTAGGAAGCGTGTGGAAGAAGAAGCTAACAGAACCAGCAACCTCCGTACCTTGCCCAGCTTCTGCGACGTCTGCATGCACCACATGATGCGCTCCACAATGGCTGCGGTCACACGACCCACAGCAGCGACCTTAGAACCGCCGGATGCTGAGTCACGGTGTGTGTCGAACTCCGACTGTGGGCAGGGCAAGGGACAACAGACGTGGGTACCCAAAGTCGACGGATGGGAGACTGTGCAGCAGCGCAGTGCAGTGCGTGTCTGGTGCGGACATGAGGACGACACAGAACGCCAGTGCCTCTCTGTCATGCGACCAACGCTACCCATCCTGAATGCAGCACGGACATACCTGCACACTGTCCAGATGGCGATCGACCTGCTTAGCCAGCAGCTCCTTTTCAGACTGTTAGGGGCACAGACGGCAATTATGGCGGGATAGCACTCAGGAGAGACGAAGGCACCAGTATTGTCCCGGGGTAGCAAGTGTGGAATGTTAATAAGCGAACTCAGTCCCAAGGTTGACAAGACCAGTAAACGGCAACCCCTCCAGAGCACGTACCTGCAGCGCTGACGCAATGTTGGGGCGCCCCATTAGGTTGCTGTACCGTTTGATCTCCGCAAAGACCTGCTGTGGCTGGATGAGGGAGCTGCCAGTCGCCCCGCGGTCACCGCCGCGCCCGGGTCCGATAGCGCTGGTGAGGCTGGGGATGATCACGGATCCTGCGTGAGGGCACACATTGAGGCCTCAGTGAATGCAATGGTGCAAGGTTTGGGGCCGTCTCTTCCAGTAGCAGACTGGGACAATGAGCAGCTCTTATAATCCTGCGTGGTGGGGTGTTTGGACGGAGCTGCGTCCAGCCCGCGACAGTGAGGAAGAAGCAAACTTGCCTAACCAGCCGTTTTCCTTTCCAGGACTTACCAAACAGCTCTTTCAGCTTCTGGCTGATCCGCTGCTCGATGGGGATCATGCGGCGCTCAAAGTCCTCAAGAGCCGCCTTCCACACATGTGAGGTGTACTCGCTGACCTGCAGCCCAATACAGGGTGCAGCGACATTCAGCTTTAGCGACTGCTACCCCCAACATGAAAAGCGCTCCCGTCCACGTTTGCCAAATGGATCGAATCAGCCCCGACGTGCCCCGTCCGCACCTGAAGCGCTTGTAAACCCTGGAAGGGCGTGAAGACCTGCTGCACCCCCAGCGCACCCGCCTCCTCGCGGCCAAGCAGCTTAGCAAGCTCATCCACCATCTCACGTACGTTGTAAATCTACATGCAAGAGGAACCCAACGTGTTTGTGGACAAGCTGAGTTTATAAGTTTCAAGAGGTGCAGACAACCTTGCCTTTTACCTAAGCTGGCAAGGTATGAACAAGGCAGGCGCACTGCACAGCGACCGGCCCAACCCAGCCCAATCCTGCCCGACCCAGATCGACCCACCTCCTCCAGCCGGTCGCGGAACGAGCGCACGTAGCTGTCCTCGAACGCCGCGCCCTCCCACCTGCGGCTCGCGTCCTCCCCAAACTCCTGCACCATCGCCAGGCTCTCCTGCACCCACCGCGTCATCAGCCCGCTGGCACCAACCAACAGCGCGCGAACCTCAGAGAACGGCATGCTCCAAAGGTCGCCCGTGCCAATCGCGGACATTTGCGACACACGGCGCTGCACGTAGGACGCCAGCGCCGCACCCACGACGCGAAGAAAGTTGGCGGCCCGCTTCTCTCCCATGGCCCAGCCGCCAATGGGCAGCCTCACGGGCCAAGCCGTGCGCACCGCCGTGGTGGTGAGGTCCACCACCTCCTTGGCGTCCTCCCAGCCCATGCCGCCCTCGCCCTCAGGTGCGTCGCTGCCAAGCTGCTCGTACGCTTGGCGCAGGGGCTCCAGTGCACAGTTGACCTGCGGCGAGGGATGGAAGATGTACGTGCGCGCAGATAACGACAGGCGACAATGAAGCATGGGACTGGCAACTTTGGGCAACCATTGAGTACTTGGTCACGAGCTCCCTGCCAGGTGCAGCAAGCGATGATGCTTCCGGGACGTGTTTGCGGAGGCCACGTACGCGCTACTCGTGTAAGAGAGGTTCAGGCCTTACCTGCAACGCTGCGCTCTTGATAGGCCCTGCATTAGGACTGTTGGTAAGCTCCGCCCAGAAGTTGACCTCATCCAGGGGCGTCACGATTTCCTGCAGCGGCGCCTGGTTGGGGTCCGAGACCTCCTGTGCGCTGGCCTGTACATAAGGGAGTGAAGGCGCGGCAGTAAAGGATTTGGGTCGGCAGAATGGGGAGCGAGCCCCGAAGTAGGGGAAGATATGGGTCAATCGCGTCTTTTATGCTGGGACAGGGCTGCAACATGTAAAGGGGCATCCAGACAGTGCGAAGGAAAGTATGTTTGTGACCGGGCAACCCAAATCGTATTTTTGCTGTTTTGGCCTCAGTGTGATGTGGGTCGGCGTGCATTGCGGTGCCTGACCCCGCCTTGCTTTAGTGTTGCTGGAACCCCCTGCTTACCGGAGTGCCCTTGCGTACGGCAGTTCCGAGGCCGGCCTGCACCTGCGCAAGCAGCTCCCGGAGGCGCTTGTCCAGCACGACCTCGGACGATTGCGACTGGATGAGCGGGCTGTACACGTCTTTAAGCGCGTGGTACAAGCTGCTGAGAGGGGAGTGGGCCACGGTGGATACCGCCACGCCGCCAGGGACATCCTCGGGGCGCAGGGGACCGGAGCGAAGCTTGGAGAGGACCACCTGGGTTGCAGCGTGTGACCCAAGGGCAGATGTGGCGTGATGTTAGCCCTGGTTAGCCCTCCACGGCTCCGCTCAGAGCTCGAGATGAAACCAAACATGAACAACAATGAAAACCTACTTGCTAGCTCGTTTCCTCCCCTTAAACCGTGTGACTTCTTACCGAGAACTCGCATCCGTCGGGGAACTCAGCTGTGTTGGAGAGCTTAAGCTGCAGCTGTCCCGTGCCTAAGCCAGAAACAGCAGCCTACATCACGTGTTTTCGGGCGAAAGCGCAACGTCAAGAGGCCAACGGTAACGATCCGTAAGGGTCAAGGCGAAAGGTTCATATCCCACATCAACCCTAACACCTGGCATGTGGAAGCAACATGCAATGGGAGACCAGCTTAGCGGTGGCTTACCTGCAACGTGCTATTTGTGGAGTCCAAGAAAGCAGCGATGGCCCCGCTGTCATCTTGCCCCAAATAAGCGGCGTATTGGTCCTGGTGAACGAAAAAGCCGTTTGCAAACATCTCGGGTGCCGCGGCAAGACCCAAACGTGGTTCCCACCTGTTGCCCAGCAGGTGCAATAGCACAAGCAATAGTGGTGACCACGAAGGTCTTGCGAGCATCGTTCGACATCTTGCCCGGCGCCCGGGCAGGGCCCCCGCGTTTAACGACGCCTTATATGTACACAGATATGGAGTAAGATCACTTAATGAATATGTAGGGTAATATCGCTTGGGCCCTAAGGCTCAGCCAAGGGGAAGTTGACGCGAAGGAAAAGCAGCCTAATATATAGGTGTCCTATGCAAACCTGCTCACTGCTCATAGCAACCCCAACACCTCTGCGGAGGCTAAGGTACATGGAATGGAGCATACCTACTCTTGAATGTACGATTAACAAGGAAAACTTCATACATGCTAATTCAAGACGTGTATAATACGGGATTATAAGCAGCATGCCTTCATAAGGGAAACTGTTGTAAGCAGAAAGGTTCTTTCACTAGAAGTTAAAGACTTGCGTCTTCCGCCTGTGCCGCTTCGGCAACCGGGCACCTATACCAACACTCTTGCAATCCTCCTGGTAATTTGTTTGTTGGAACAGCGCTATAGCGCGTTGGGCATACAAAGCGACCGTCGGTCGACGGGGTTGGTTAATAGAGTGTTGTCCTGAAGAGCCAATTAAGCTGTGGCTCTTCCATACAAGACAGAAATGGCATGGACGTTTCTACATTATAACTGGGCCACGGCGTGGCTACCGCGAACACTCGGAGACCATTGGGTTCGGGGTTATAATCTAGTCGGTGGGGCATACAGCCTCCACATGCAGACTTAGCTCTTTGTTTGCACCAAAGGCATACCAACGGGAGCACATTTCGCAGTCTCAAATGGTTTATACTGGTGAAAGCAGCCACGAATGTGCCCTTGATTATGACCCAGGCCTTTACAAGCACTAGTAAGGATGCCATGCGCTAGACGCCTAGCTACGAATCCTAAAGTCTTGCAGCAAACCAAACAAGGCTTGCTGCAGGAGACCAGAGGCGACGAAGCCGTACAACGATGACGCGAAGCGACACCATCTGGGTCCTGTGAACGCTGCTGACGCGGCAACACAGGACACTCGGCCACAGTCAGTCCAACAATTATCTGCTTAACCTTTAGCTCCCAAAGCATCCGCAACTGCAATAGGACAAGTCTTCGAAGCTTTGTTTCGAATTTTGTCGAAGCCTTTCGCTGCAAGGAGTTGCGCGCGCGATCACAGTCCCGGAGCGCACTTAGGCACCCGTTTCATCCCTACATACCTCTTCGTCCTTAGGGGGTAGCCTACGATGCCGCTTGGTCTCAATTACTCTTGAACCTCGTAGACGGTCCACTCCAGTTCGCTTCTCGCCGCACTAGTCGGGCTTTCTCTTTATTTCTGAACAACCTCAACTGACAACATTTGCAGCAACAACTATGGCCTCACCAATGTCCCAAAGCAGCACAATTGGCCTTTCGCGCCGGTTGAACCCGACACCTCACCGCAGCGGCATCGGCAGCAACACCCTACTCCTCCTCCATTCCAGCCACCGCCCGCGCCCCTTCCCAGGCCGCCTTCGCAACCGTCCTTTGCCCATCTACACACTTCCAGCTGCATCATCCGCACCCGCAACATCAACAGCTGCCGCGGCGTCTTCTGCCGTACACTGCAATGCCATCCCCGCAACGCTGGTTGCTGCTGCCGGCACCAGTCCCACCCCACTCATCGCACCGGGGGCAGTGGCAGGCGCATGCAGCAGCAGATACGGGTGTAGGTGGGGAGCCGCGCGCAGGTATGGCTGCGTGCACGGATGGGGCGGCGGGCGGCGGTTGCAAGTGGTGGCTGCGCGCGGGAGACCGGAGGAAGGGGAGACGGCGGCTGCAGGTGACGGCAGCGGCGAGGGAGTGCGGGAGCGTGCGGGCATCACGGCAGATGCGGGGGCGGGGACAGGAGTAGGCGGCGGCAGCCATGACAGCGGGGTCGCTGGTGGCGGCGGGCGGGCCATGGACGCAGAACAGCTACTGACATTGGCCGAGGAATATGTGTGAGTTTAGAAGAAAGCAGAGAGAACATAATGGTGAAACGGATACCGGTTGGAGCAGATAGCGCTAGGGACGCAATGGGCGAGCGGGCCATCATGGGACGTCGGGAGGGGAATAGGGGCATACGACATGCAGGGGAATTGAGTACCAGAGAGTCGTATAATTTCCCACCACCCCCTTCTCGTCTTATTTATGTACCCTCGCTCCTCCCTGGCTTCATCCCTCCCTCAGTGACGCCTGGTGGCGAGGAGTAGCCCGCGGGGCGGATGCGGTGGCTGAGGCGCTCCGGGAGCTGGTGGTGCAGCCAGGGGAGGGGGCGCTCGCACCGGGGCCGACCCACGGGTCACTTGGCGAGCGAGCACCGCACCAGGCAGCAACCGCAGCGTCGACAACCCACACCAGCAGCCGAAGGGATGAGCATCATGCGGAGAAGATGAAGGCGGCGACGTCTCCGCTGGGGGCTGCTCAAGGGCCCGGGGGTGCCGCAGTGGCTGCTGGGGGTGCAGCTTCAAGGGGAGCGGGGTCGGGGGTAGCGGCGCAAGAGGCAGCAGCGGCGAAGGAGAAGGCAGAGGGCGTTGCTTCGAAGCGGGAGGCGAGGCCAGCTGGGCAGGCAGGGACTGGGGAGGGATTGCCAAAGGATGGCGGAGAGGGGGTCGCGTCCAAGGGTGGAGTGGCTGCAGCTGGGGAGGCGAAGAAGGCGGAGGAGAAGGGGCTGCGGAGGGAGGGGGAGAGGGAAAGGGAGGACGTCGAGGCGGCTGCGGCTGCGGGGGAGGGGGCTGCAGGCATCCATATCAGTGGTGGTGGCGGCGGCGGTGGGGAGGTGGAGCTGGTGCCTGATGGCGTGCTGCACAAGCGGCCCCTGAGGGTGAGGGCTGGAGGAGGGGAAGAAGGGGGGGGATCGTGCATGCATGCTCTAGAGGGAGGGGTTCAGGACGGGCTCCTGTTTTGCTGGCGTTGGCGTGTACTGCTCACCACTTCGCAGCCTTGCTCGTCCCTTGTCTTACATCCCATACGCGCTCTGTCCCTGTTGCTTCTGGCTCGCACGTCCTTCCCATCTGCAACAGGGGTACGACGCCCTGATTTCTCATCTTGCCGTACAACACACCGAGTACCACCGAGTGCAGTACAGGCCTGTAGTCAGGTGGGGTCACGGGGCCGTGGCAAGAAGGGAATTGGCGGCAGGGCGGAAGCCTTCTGACCTCAACCGGGGCCTGACGGCCCTGCCAAGCGGCAGCTATACCTGCCTTGCACGCTCCTTCCGACCTCGCTCCGTCAAGCCCTGTATGCATCCGGAGGCCATGCAAAACCCTACGCTACACCCCTCCCCGCCCCTTTCCCCCTTTGTCTCCCCTTCACCTCTCCCACCTCCCACCCCCCCAGCGCCGCCTCCGCCCCCTCCCACTGCGCCTTCGTGCTGGGGGAGTACCGCATGCAGGACGTGGGGGGGCTGGCGGGCCACCCCGCCACATTCAGGTGCGGGCGGGTGGGAGCCACCGGGAACTGACCCAATCCTCTAATGGAGTCGCGCTGAAAAACACGCACAATACTGAGCTTGTGGGAAGGGAAGGGGGGCGCTACCCAGGCATGGTTGGGCTTCGGAAGGCTCTAAAGCCGCTCGCGATGGCGTGTAAGGGCAGCAGAGACAGCGAGAGCCCCCCCTGCCCCTGCCCCTGCTGCTGCCCCACGCCCCTGCTGCTGGCCGCAGGGTGAGTCGCGGGTACTGCCTGTACAAGCTGGCTGTGGACCCGCACAGCGGCCGCATCGTGCGGGGCTGGGTGCGGCGGCAGCTGACGCAGGAAGAACGAGACGAGCGAGTCTGGGTGAGGCAGTAGGCAGCAGCAGCGGGGGGAAAGAGGAGAAGGAGGAGGAAGGGCTGGTTGCAAGTCGGGGTTAAGTAAGCGCAACAGCCTCATCTTCAATATAATCACGTTGGGTCTGTTTCGCCTGCGCCTGCCTCCCCTGCCCGTCCTACTCCATAGGACCCGGTGCACGTCTACCCCGCGCCTTTCCCCCTGGAGCACCTGCACCTGACACGCGGCGGCCGGCCCGACCCACGGGTCATGGAGGAGGCGGCGTGCGCATGGGTGGCAGCGCAGGCCACGGCGCCGCCGCAGCCACCGCCGCCAGAGCAAAAGCAGGATGAGGAGAAGGAGACGGACGGAAAGGTGTCGACCTCTGCCGAGCATCAACATCAACAGCAGCAGCAGACGCTGACGGGAGCGAAGGAATTGGGAAGAGTGACGACACCTGGCGGGCAAGGCGGCGGAGAGGCTGCTGTTGATGTTGCCGCGAGCAGCGGAGGCCCCAAGGCGGAGGAGGCGGAGGGTGCTGGGGCGCCGCAGGCAGCTCTCAGCGACGCAAGCGGGGATGAGGTTTCGGAGCCCACATCTGCTGCACCTGCTGCGGCAAGGACCGAGCCCAACACGGGAGGCGAGCGGGAGGCTACGGCAGACCGCGAAAAAGGCAGCAACGGTGCTGGCTCCGGCGTCGACGCCGACGGCGGCCTGCAGAGCATCAGTACGGCTGGATTCATCAACAGCGTCAGCCCGCACGTCAGCAGCCTAGGCGGCGCCGCGGGGGAGATCTCCAGCACCGGGAGCAGCGCTGCGGGCCGTGAGAGCGGCGGCGGTGGCAGCAGCAGCGAGCATGGGGGCAGCGGAGGAGGCGACGCAGAGGCCGCACCTGCACCTGCACCTGCACCTGCACCTGCGGCAATGGCGGCAGGGGGTGTTGAGGGAGGCTCTGCGGCTGGGGGCAAGGAGCCGCTGTCACCGGTGTCATCGTCTTCATCTACGACAGCAGAGGCATCAGAGGCGGCGGCGGCGGTGCCCAATAGCCCGGCAGTGACGACGACACGAGCGCAGGCGCGGCTGACCAACCAGATCCTGGCTGAGGATTGCAGGTGGGCAGGATAGGAAGTACCGGTACGCAGGTTCAGGTGACGTGGGTGTGCCACTTCTCCCGGTATGTTTCGCGAAAAGTAGGTGTATGACCTACCTTATA
The DNA here is from genome assembly GCA_021605115.1 of Astrephomene gubernaculifera. Lineage (NCBI taxonomy): Eukaryota > Viridiplantae > Chlorophyta > Chlorophyceae > Chlamydomonadales > Astrephomenaceae > Astrephomene > Astrephomene gubernaculifera. Next base: position 727,043 of record BMAR01000035.1, read on the forward strand.
ACCCTTATTTATACATGCGGCTTGATCTGCCGCAAAGGAATCAAGAGGTTTCCGGCAACAGGCGCGGCGGAGAAAACGTTGCTGCGCAGACATCCTGCCCACTCTGACGGGAGGTCAGCAGCGCCACAGCCTCCGTCACGCATCAGAAGCTTCATGCCGACATGCCCTTCCTGAACACCCCAATGCGGGCCCCCCAAACCCCTACCAGGTTGCTCGATGCGTACGGCATCTGGCCAGGCCCCGAGGAAGATCACGGTCCGTACGCCCCGTCGTACAGTGGTACGTACGGCGGGCGCAGGCCCCAAGCGGTGGTGGGCGCGCAGCGGGTGCTGCACCGCATCCAGGTACGACAACAGGATACCAAAGCGTTGGTCGCGTAGATCTCAGGCTTACCGTTTACGCCGCTAGCCTTATTGCATGCGCAATTCAGCGGTTGCATGCTACGCTCCCTCTTGTGGTGGTTGTCTGGGTGTATCCTTCACGGAAGGGGAGCAATCTCCGTTTAGTGTAGGCTGCTCGCTTGCTACTTACCGGTACCTCATGTTCGCTGCGGCGCTGCAAGCACGGCGAACACTGATGCGCCCGACCCATGGCGACACACAGGCCCAACAGCAGCGGTGCCTTCGGATCGAGCCGGTGCTTCGTGACGTGGCGGTTTCGGAGGACCACAATATCGCCTTCGTACACTGGACCAACACCATCGTACCGGCGCCGGAACCAGCGACGCCGGCGGCGGCGCCGGCGGCGCCGCTACAGCAGTCGGCGGCAGCAAAGCTGTCACCGTCAGCTGCTGCTTTGAGCCGTACGGAACGAGTGTACGGTCGCGGCGCCGCAGACGTCGCGGCTGTGAGCACCGCCGCTGCTTCCGTCGCAAGCGCGGCGGCGCAGGCCGCCTCCGCCGCCGCTGACGCCGCGACAACTGCGGCGTCTGCCGCGAGCGTCGCCGCCACCTCCGCCAACACCGCCGCCACCATCGCCGCCACCGCCGCCACGGCAGCGGCCTTCATAGCGCAGGGTGAGGCTGCTGACGTCAGCAGCAGCCGCAGCAGCAAGGGCCCCGACGGAGCCGTTGCGCCGTCAGCGCTGCCGTCTCCTGCGACGCCCCTGCTGGGCCCTGCATCTGAGCAGGGAGCGACCGCTAAAGGAGCAGCATCGGCGCAGATGAAAGAAGAGGAGCGACAGAAGCAGAAACAGCCTGCTGCTGTAGCACTGGAGGAGCGGAAGGGGGCTGCAGGCGCAGCGCAGATAGAGGGATCTTTAACAGCTGGTAGTACGGCCAATAACACCAGCGGCGGCAGCAGGAGCAGCAGCACGGGCAAGAGCGGCGTCAGCAGCAGCAAGGGCGGCGACGCAGCTGAGGGCAGCAGCAGCGGCGGCGGCAGCACACGTCCGCTGGGGCTTCAGGACTTGCGCATTCCCATGCCGCAGCTGCCGCAAATGCCCCAGATGCCGTACATGCAGATGCCCATTCAAATTCAAAACCTAGAGGACGCCCTATCCGCCGCCGCACAGCGAGTAGCCGGCGCCGCAGGCACTGCCGCTGCCGCCGCCAGCGCCGCCGCGGCCGCCGCGACAGCTGTCATTCGCGCGGATGCCGCCGCAGCAGCAGCTTCTACCGGCGCCAGGGACCAGCCCGCTGCAACGGCGGCGGCGGCGGCGCCGACGCGGCGGCCGCCGCCGGCGGCAGATCTGCCGTACCACCAGGACTGCATGGCGGCGCTGCTGTTCCATGACGACGGCACAATATCGGATGTGTGGCTGTTCAGGGGCCCCTTTCACTTTGAGCGCCGGATGCTGCGGCCTTAGGGTTTTAAGGAGCAGGAGGCAGCAGCTGCCTGTTGTTGCGATGGTTGTGCTTAGGGGGGTTGCTGCTGCTGCTCCGGCTGGTGCTTCTTCGGCGGCCTGAGACGTCTACCTGGCAGGTTTGGCTGTTGGGAAGCCTGGTAGGGGACACGTGGGTATGATCTGGGCCTGATTGAGCCCGCGCCGTATACGGTACGCAATGTTGTCGTCACATCCCAGCATTACCGGGCGTACATCAAGAGCTAGGTTGCTGCTTGGGCATGCAGAGGTCGTCGCCATCTACCGGTATAGGTTCGTTTACTTAGTTGCTTTGAGTGTTGACCTTTGGAGCTTAGTGTCTGCGGATTGTACGGTACGCCGTACGCTTGTGTGCCATGCCGGTAGTTGTCTTGATAGCCTTTGTCTTGATAGCTACCCTGGGAGCAGCTGAGATGTGGGTTGTTTTGCACTGAATCGAAGTCGATGCTAATGGGTAAATAGCCCCGGCGGCTAACTAACTATCCGTAGCTCAGCGGGGTCTCCCACTTGCAACAGGGATTAAGAGTCAACACATTTGTTTGTACGACATATCCCCCTTACATTTGTTTGTACGACATATTCCCCTGTTGCTGCGATGGTTGTCTGGTGGGAGTCAAGGGTGCATGCTGGGGAGATGATGGGAGTATGCGCGGCATGAACATGTGGGGCCAGGTTCGCGTGCCAGGATATGTAACCGCGGTGCAGAATTGAGGGCCAGGAAGACCCGTAACAGCAGGGTACAAGTGCTGTGAGACAAATACGGTAGTGTATGAAGTTCCTGCTTTAGGATCCTAGGAACGAACTCGTTTATAACATTTTAAGTCGGCCTCGTACCACCATGCAAACCGTCTTCACTGGAAACCCAACGTTCCTCCCTTAATGTCCCTTAAGGACAGGGCCGACGATTGGCTCACCCGACAATAAAAGAAAGGCAGTACAGGGCTCGGCTGCAAGTCACCCAGTTTGGAACATTCCAGAAGCAACTCAAATGCGTTCCCCGCCCACACAAGAAGGGTACGGTGTGAGGGGGTGAATGCGTTGTGAATGTGAATGTGGCAAGGCGTTAGCATGGCACAACGGGCCCTAACTCAGAGCGGAGTACTTTGATTATACTGTTTAATTGCCATATGTAGTTGAGGACCGCCGTACATATGCCTGTCCTGCAGGACACCGACCCTGTCGTACAACCCAACCGTCATCGCCGTACGATCATGACGATGGTGCCTAACTAACCCACACGTTATAGCCAACTCACGCGAGTGTAAAATCACAATACCCACAACCTTCGTTCCGCACTCACCGTGTAGCCATCCATCGCTCATCATAAAGGCACCGAGGTCTTCCGTATCAGTGCCAGCAACAACACGCCCTGACGCCCGGTCTGTCACTTGAACCCAAGTACCCAACCCAGCTCCTTCGATTCGCCTGCTGCTGAACTGCGCCCCTCCCGTCTGCACCGCCTGCTTCGCAGTACGCGAATCACGCTTGGGGACTGCTAGCAACGCAGCCTGCATGGTACTGTATGCCTATGGCACGGTAGATACCTCGGGCCCCGCTGTCACCGCCGTAGCATGGGGCGAAAACGCGGGCACCTCGCTCGTTCGCGCTTCCTGCCGTACGCTCCCAGCCGACGACGCCACGTCAACCTCAGGTGTCGTACAGCAAAGCCAGGGCCGGACAAAATCCCCGAGGCGCGCGTATCGCGCCCGGTTGAGGGACTTGGGTGACGCTGCACGGCGCAGCGCCAGGTAGGTGATGAGATGTACGACAACTAGGTAGAGGAAGAGGTAGCCGATTGTCGTACCCACGGGGGTGTTGATCTTGTAGTACGACAGCAGCGCGTTGGTGCTGACCACGCAGTTGCCCATGGGTCGCGCCATGCCGTACCTGGGATGCGGAAGGGAAAACGAAAGGGGTATAGACAGGAGGATGACGTAAAGGCACGTTAGCAGGAAAACGTTACAAATACCGGTAGTTCATGATCTGGATCAGGCCGGATGGGTCAAACGCTTCCTTGTACGGACACTCCGCCCAGGACACTCCCTGCAACCAACGTACGGCACCACCCATGTCTCGACGGCCGATTCCCGGTCACAGCCCATCCGTACACGCCGCCGGCGGCCCTCACTTCCTATGCCCCTCTCCCCCATGCACCTCCCAGAGAGGCCTTCTCACCTCAGCAAGCTGAACCTTGGGTTGGTGGGCAGGAACTGCGAGTAGAGCCCGAGGGCATCGGTGCCCAGCATGCCCGTCATCCCCGCTGGGCCGCACAGGAAGGCGCGGTTGCGGAACTCCGCCTCGAGCAGCCCGCGCCAGGTGTGGTCAAGGGCGGAGATGGCGCGCAGGCGGCGTATCCAGGGGAAGGAGATCTTGGCTGCGGGCGGCAGGAGGCGGCGGTGGCAGTAGCAGCAGGGGGTGCGAGGGACGTGGGGGTTAGGAAGGAAGCCTTGAAGCCTTGAGGGGAGGCTGGGGAGCTACCGGTATGGAGTGGAAAGGTAGCGGGGAAGTTACGGTGCAGTCCCGCCACGCCGGTCTTGCTTACCAGCTCCCAGAAACATGCTGCTGAAGAGGAGGTTCACTACCGAGAAGGCGACTGATGCGATGAAGGCGATGTCCTGGTTGGGGGAGAACGCCACCGCGGCCTGCGGGGGGTGAGGGGGAAGATACGTGTGATGACACGGGCGGGGAGGGGCGGCGCGAGAAGGGGATCTCTCCTAAGGAGGAAGAGAGTGTTAGGTAGATTGCAGCGTCACTATAGCTCATGAGACAGGAGTGTGGGCATGTAGCGAAAGGACAGCGGGTGCAGGTTGCCGCATGGTTCCCAGTAAAGCGACCCATGGGCCACTTTCCGCACTTAAGCACAATACCTGTGTCTGCCCCCTTCATCAACCTGTAACCCCTTTCAATTGCCCCCCACGTGTCATCTCACCACCCCCAGCTGCTCACCTGCACCCACTGCATGGAGATGAGGGCCATGAGGGCGGCGCAGGTGGCATGTCGTACACAGTCCACCACACTGTGCCGCATACCCAGCATGCCGTACCTGCGTACGATAACGGTACGACACACGGAGAGTCCGTCCGTATATGTTAGTAATTTGAGACGAAGGGGCCACCACACAGCACAGTCTGCGGGTTGGTAAGAGCGCAGCGGACATATGTCGTGCAGACACTGGTAGCTGCTTACCCAATGAGGTCGAATGTGAGTGCGATGATGATGTTGAGTGGTGCGGTCGCGGTGACCTTGGCTGCGTAGTAGGCTGAGGGCGCGTACAGCCCGCCCCCGCCGCCGCGTGCAGAGGCCTCAAGAAGGAAGAAGCGCTTGTCTGATGGTAAGGAGGGGAGGGTGTGGAGGGAGGAGGGAGAAGGGGGTTTCTCAATGCAGGTGCCACGTTCCCTGATCCTAACCTCCGCTGCCGCCTCACCGCCCTGCCCACCGGACCCATCGGTCTCATTGTGCTCGGAACGGGCTTGGCACTATCTCATCCCAACCCACGCACCCGCCGTGAAGAGGCTCATGAAGACAAAGGGCATCACAATGAAGAAGAACACCAGAGCGAAGAGCAGGTTGGCGCGGAGGGCAATGCTGGTGGCATCCGTCTGCAAGAGGGTGAGGTGGCAGGAGCAACACATCACAATGTAAGCCACATGATGTTCATAGGTTGGGTTGCTAGATGGCACAACTGCGGTACGCACTCCCAATCCTTTCTAGTGTAGCCTTGCTTCATGCACGGCAGAGAACACGGAAGTGCTTTACAAACATGCTGCACGGATATGGCCTACAGGGTACCCAACCAAAGTGTCCCACGGGTCGCTACCCTCCTAAAGAGACCTCCGTACGTACCGGGAAGTTGTAGGTTAGGAAGTTGGAGAACAGGCCAACCCACACAAAGGTCAGCATGCGTCCTGCCACGTCAGCCGGGTTACGTGTCGCCATCAGCCATTCCCGCCACACCAGCATCTGGTACTGCCGGAACCAGAGCTCCGCTGACGTGGCAACCCCCGCCGCTGCAGTCTCCACCCAGCTGCACGACAGCGGCGGCGTGTGCGACACGGCGCCACCTCCGCCGCCTGCAGTCCCCGCCGTGCCGTCTTCACGACCTGTACGACATGCGTCGTCACCAGCAGTGTTTGTCGTACATCCGGGTACGGGAATGGTCCTCGTGATGGCGGAGGCATGCAGTACATTGAGGTAGTCCGGCACACCGGCGCTGACGCCGGGAGCTGGCGGCACTGCCTGTACGGCATCGGCGATGAAGGTATCCGCCGCGGCATGCAGCTCGGTGAGTGACGTCATCGCTCGCGGGGAGTCCGGACCCGACCATGTCTCACTGCAGCTGCTGTTGTTGCTGTTGCGGCTGCTGACACTGCCGCCGCCGCTGCTGCTGATGGTCCGCAGTTGGGCCGGGCCATACCCGCTGCGGCTGCTGCTGCTGAACCTGATAACTCCGCCGCGACCACCACCTCCGATGACAATGTTTGTTGCGGTCATGCCGTCATACCTGGCCCTTCCCACCACCGGCTGATCGGGCCGTCCGTAACCCACATTCCCAGATTCCCGCCTCAGAGCTCCGTTGGCGGCAATCGCGCCGCCGCCGCCGCCGCCAGCAATAGCAGTAGCTGAGGTGGTAGAGGCAGTAGAGGCAGCAGTAGGGGCCGTACTGCCAGGGGCCTGCATGCCCGACGGCAGCGCCACCAGGTCCATGACCCAGTCCGACACCAGTCCGTGTACGGCGGGGCTGTAGCTGTAGCCCAGCCTGTCCCGGAACCAGGGCAGCAGCTCCGAGGGCGGTCCGCAGTACAGCAGCCGGCCGCGCCCCAGCACCACCACCTGCTGCACCTGCTCCCAAATGGCGGCGCGCGGCTGGTGAAGCGAGGCAACAACCGTCACACCGCCGCCCCCGCCGCCCCCCGCTGCCCCGCCCGCATGTCCGTGTGCATGCCCCCCCGCCGCCAGCGCCGCCACGTGCCCCACCACCACCGCCGCCGCGAATGCGTCCAGTCCGCTGGTGGGCTCGTCCAGCAGCAGCACGCGCGGACGCGACATCAGCCCGCTGCCGATGCTCAGCCGCTTGCGCTCGCCGCCGCTGAGGCCGCGCAGCAGCAGCCCGCCCGGCAGCACCCCGCCCACCATGGTGTCCATCACGCCGCTCAGACCCAGCGCCGCCGCCACCGCCGCCGCGCGCGCCGCCACCGCTGCGGGCGCGCACTGCGGCGGCGACAGCACCAGTCGGCCCTGCAGCAGCAGCGCCTCCCGCACCGTGATCTGCGGCAGGAAGGCGTCCTCCTGCGGCACGTAGGAGCTGCTGCGCAAGAAGGCGCGGCGGTCGCGAGGCTGGCCGTTGACCAGCACCTGGCCGCTGCAGCCGGGGGAGGAGGCGGGGGAGGGGGCGGAGGGGGAGGGAGAGGGGGAGGCGGGGCCCTCTGGTAGGGCTGCTGCGCCACGCAGGGCGAGCAGGTCCAGCAGCGTGGACTTGCCTGCAGCAGGGTGGGGAAGTGGGGTGGGGCAGGGGTGCAGGGGAATGAACAGAGATGTGCATAAGAAAAGGTGCAGAAGTTGTGTTTGTCCTAGCCTTCCATTGTGCCCCTTCCTCTCAACCCTTCCCTGCTGCCCCCCCCTCTGCCGCCCCGCCCCGCCCCGCCCCGCCCCCACCTGCTCCCGACGGCCCCAGCAGTGCGGTGACGGCCCCCGCAGGCGCCCGGCCGCCCACGTCCCGCAGCACCGTCAACAGCCCGCGCGGGGACACCACCGTCAGACTCACGTGACGCCACTCCAGACACACCTTCGGGGGGGGGGGGCAGGAGCGAGCAGGAAGGGCAGTAAGGGACAGGAGGTAGTTGAAGGAGGGGGTGACGTGACGTGGGGAAGCGGTCACCGCTCCCCAGCGCCAAACAACGTTCATGCCACCATGCCGAGCAAACAGTGCTCCCCTGCATGCACTGCTCCCCTCCCCTGCCGTACCGCCGTACTACCTGCTGCTCGGAGCTCTTGCCGTACGACGCATCGTCGTACCCGAGTGCCGCCTCCAGCGCCGCCGAGGAGGCGCCCAGCAGCTCAGTGCTGCGACCCGTTTGGGACTTGACGGCGTTACCGTTAGACTTGCCGTTGCTGTTGCCGTTGCTGCTGCTACTGCCGCCGCCGCTGTTGCTGCTGTTCGTTCCAAGACCGTTAGCACACGCAGGCAGGAAGCCGCCGTCCTCCACATCGTCCTCCTCCCCCTCTGCTAGCGGTTTCAGAGACGGTAGGTGTGAGACAGGGGGGCTGGCAGCTCCTACTGGGATGGGCGGGAAGCTGCTACGAGCAGCGGCGGTTGCAGGCACCGCAACTCCCTCCTCGGAAGAGGAGTCTGCACAGGGATATAAGGCGGTTTACGGCGGTTTGGACAACGTAAGTTAGGGGCTGAGGGCAGTGGAGGAACGAGTGGCACGCTATCGCGACATGTTAAAGTGTGGCGTCGTAATGACGTACTCCGCAACTTTGTGCCGCGCCCCATCATGCCAATACCTGACCTCTTGCTCGTGCTTCCCAACCCCTGGCCCCCCCGCTCCCCCCCCCCTCACCTCCCTCCGCCCCGCTCCTGCCGCCCCGGATCCTGGCCAGCAGCGCTCGGGGGCTCAGGTGCCTGTGCGTGCGGGGGAAGGGGCGGCGCTGCTACGTTGCTGCTCAGCGCACCTCTCCACGCACCTGGCTCGCCCCTTCCCTCCCCCGTTCTCCCCCCATGCTGCCCCCCCCACGCCCCCAACCCCCCCACCTCTTGAGGCTGGGCATGTAGAGGAAGAGTCCATGCACCAGGAACGCGATGGCGAACACGTGTCCGAACAGCGCCATGACCAGCCACAGCGGCAGGATGGCGCCGGCGGGCTCCACGCGGGACAGCGCCAGAGACACGTCGGGAGACAGGGAGCCGCCGGAGGCAGCGTCCGGGGTTGAGGAGGGGGACATGGGGGCTGGTGGGAGTGCTGGTGGTGGCTAGGAAGGGAGGAAGGAGGGAACCGCGGGGTGGTCTATCCAGCGGTGGGCCGCCTATGACGGTGTGCTGCGGTTTAAGCGACGCAAGGGGAAAGGAGTTGACGCGGTAATATATATTGATTTATTAAACCTAGGTGTAAATAAAATTATTGGAGTAGAATACAGATCGCAACGTTGCACCTGTAAGGAAATTATGCATGCCTAGTAATGTACATGACCCATGGGTCATCTTCGGTAAGCGCGATGCATGGCGGCAACAGCCGAGGTGCTCCTGGCTTTACAGACAGCACATTGAACGCTGTGCTCAATGAATGAAGTAAGCATCGGATCAGGGCGTCACCGGTTGCGCTCCTATGGGGAATCGCTGACTTCAGCTCCGTTCGCGATGTCCGACAAGTTTGATGGCGCCCGGCAAGATGCTACAGATAGGTCACCGCAGTGCTTATACGCTGCGCACCGAGCCTCCCATATAAGGTACGACATTTTTACACACCTTTCACTTGGGTGCCACATACAGTCAATGTCGTCTGCGTAAGGCGGAGAGCAGGCTCCAGGTGCTGTTGACACTTAGTCAGGCAGTGTCTCAAGAGAATTACCAGGGAAGTGCGCTACATACAAGTGTATTTCTCGCCAAAACGAAATGCCTGAGTGCGCCCTTCTCCTGGGGACGTAGCAAGACACTAGCTCTAACGGCATCGCCAGTTCACGAGCACGCGTTTGTGCTTTGGGAAAAGTTGGCTTCGAGCGTTGCCTTTGATGGGACTGTGATGCTCCGCTTGTGATGGGGCATCGACCGGGACTTGATATGCGAGTTTTCGTCAATCGAATAGCTACGACGATAGACCCAGCGGATAGTATGTTTTGTGGACAACAAGCAGCAATATTCCATTTTAAATTCTTTCTGCAGTCCCCGAGTGGGATGATTGACATTCACCTTACAGCAGCTCTGACATGTCGGTTCCTGACGAACATTTGCCACATGTCTAGCTAAGATCGCCTCCGCAGACCCCACAAAGGGTTACAGCTGAGGGTATGCATTCGAAAACTGTCAACTTAAGACGTGCGCATAGTTTATTTTGGCATGATCAGTAGCCAAGCTTCTTTGCGAAGCCATGCAAGGTTAAGTGCCCCGTTTCATGGTCCCAGAAAGGGGCCATTTACCATCCCTCATGGCTCATCAGCATCCCGCATGACCGGGAGCTTGAAAGCCTGGGGAGCCATGAAAGCCGGTGGAGGGAGAAGGATGTGCGCTGGCATCTCTGGGGACTTCACCCCTTAGGCTTGAGCCCCGTCCCCAGACGTCCCCAGTCGTTTCCCCATGCACCCATGTATGCATTGCATATAACTTTCTATGTTGAAAACACTCGAGCCCTGTAAATAATCTAGGAACGGTGACGGTTGCTTGCACAGTCCGGACAACGGGCACGACATGTTGATGCATACTAGCCGTGTGCTTAGCGTAGCTGGTACGATGGGCGCACATCTACCGGGCAGAGACACATATTACATTGGTAACTTGCTTTTGTAACTTTTACTTGGTATTGGCCTAATGCTCCGGCTTACGAAGAACGCGTCGCTTACCTTTCCTAACCTCCATACATTTGTAATAAATGATTAGTCGCAAGCTACGGCTACTGAAAAGGGCCTGTACACGTCGATGAGGCATAGAGTATGGCGGAAGCGTCTGCGCTTTTCTTACTGAGTAACTATTTAGAAACAGCAGAATGGAAAGATTTAGATAACAGGGATGACGACGAGAGCCCCGATGAGAGTGGCGTACGTGAGAGGTTGCCTGTTGCCAGGAGGAGCGAGGCATTTGTTCTTGGAAGGCAACATAGCCGCCTCCAACCTATATCGCATGGACCTGGCAGCTCTATACAAGCGCAGCTGGCGCATGTCAAGGATTACGAACGGCACCCTGCGCGTGAGGTGCGAAGGATGGCTATTAAGACTTCTCGCCGTGCATTACTCGTGATGTCGTTTTTTAAAAAGACTCTAGAGGCGATGCCTTTCCTCTCAGGCTTTGGCAAGCGAGGGCTTGCTTTTGTCTCGCATTCCGTTGACCCCCATGTAACGTCGACCGCAGGTCCGCCAGCACTTTGGCTCGTCCCGTTTTCGGCATTCCCCGCGCCCACGAGGTTCACCTGCAATTTCTGGCGAGCCGCAGCATACAGGGGCTCACCAACCCCAAGGACCGGATGCCGAATCCCTGCCAACAACAGCACGGCCATTTTCCCAACCTCAGGTCGATGCCTTGGGTGATCTCACACCTCGGGCATGCCGCATGCCCCCTCTACCAAAGCCTCCCAGTAGCGCCAAACGTGCATGGCAGGGCCCATTGCGTGGTGCAAGCACATCCCCAACCACATCTGCAGGCCAAACTCAGGTCGCCATGGAAACGACGGCTGCGGCATCAGCCTCCTTGCAAAGCTTTTATTTGCTGCAAACAGGGTTGTCTTCGGAATCAGAGTCGCATGCTCCTTCTTCGTCTCCTCGCCCTCCATCTCAGCACCCGCAGCAGAAACCTTCCGCCACGGAGGCCTCTAACTTGACAGCCAACAGGGTATCCTCCCTGCTGCTGGAAAAAGCCTGGGTCACCGGTGGCGGCGGCAGCCACCCAGGGGGGCGGCTGCAGGGAGCGAGGCAGCCGCAGCAGGCAGCGTCAGGGGGGTCCCCGGCGGCCGTCAGGCGGCTGCGGCGGTCCACCACCTCGCCCCTTGAAGAGGGCCGGGGGAGCAGCAGCTCAGGTGGCGGTGCTGGCTGGAGCAACAGCAGCGGCAATGGCGGCGGGCCGCGGGGTAGCGCAGCCGCAATGATGCCAGCCACCGCCGCCGCCAGGTTAGCTCGCAGCAGCACCTGCAGCGGTGGCAATGGCGCCGGTGAGTGGGAGGGCCGTCGCGAGCGCTATGCACAGCGTCAGGACCAGCAGCCGCGGCTGCCATCATGGCTGCTGCGCGGCCCGACTGCCACAGCCGCCACCGCCAACGGCCCCAATGCGGCTGCTGTGGCGGTCTCTGCCTCCGCGTCCCTTGAACCGCCGTCGAGTACCTCTGGCGGGCGCGATAGCGGCTGCGACAGCACCCGGTATGCCGCCTCCTCTTACTCCCATCCTCTCTCCCTTCCTAATGCGCTGCTAAGGCCGCTGTTCCCTGCATCGCGCCCTGCGGCAGCGATGGCATCACAGCACCCACCGCAGCAGCAGCAGCGCAGTACACAGGAGGAGGAGGAGAAGTCCGCACCGTTCCTAACCAGCATCTGCTGCTACAGCCGCCGCCGGCATCAGCAGCAGCAAGGGCGCCTAAACGCCCAGCCGTATGGCTCCGGTGATCCGCTTGCTGCACCTGCGGTGGTTGATGGGGGTAGGGAGGGCGTGGTGGTGGGTGGTGCCGCCAGGACGGCCGGTGGCGGGCCCGCTGGTGTGGATGGGGGTGCTGGTATCCTGGGTGCTGCGGCCGACGGCAGCAGCTGCTTCGGCTGGTCACGGTGGAGTCGTGCGCAGCAGCAGCAAGAGCAGCAGCGGGGCCAGGAGTCTGTTGACGGGAGGGAGGAGGGCGGAGAGCGCGGCGGAAGCGGGTTCGGGCGTCGCAAAACGTTATCAGGTCAGGGTCAGGAGGTCCGGGAGGGCGACCCGTGGGTCGCGAAGGACCGTTGCGGCCACCGCAGCCGCCAGCGCTACGAGCGGCGCTCGTGGTGTTGGCCATGGACCGTACCTGCTTCTTCCTCCCCACCCTCCTCCTCCTCCGGTTGGCCTTGGTCTTGTTGGGGGCTGTGGGGGCGGCGGCGGCGGGCGGGTGCGGCGGAGGAGGATGCTGACCTGCGTAGTGTGGTGGATCTGGAAATGTGGGACGTGGTGGACCAGTACCTGCCGGTGTTCATGCCCTCCACTGCAAGGATGTGGTGAGTGGCTGGGTTGCGGTGAGGGATTGGGGAGGCGGGTTGCCGGGGGGCGGGGCAGGAGTAGGGTCAATGGCAGCAGGAGTGCAGCAGGCGCCGGGGCGGCGGGAAGAGGTTGGTCGTTGGTGCGTCTCCGAAGAGGTGTTGTTGTAGGGCCAGATTGGGACGAACATGGAGGTGGCGCAGAGGGAGTGTGGTTGGTGCTGCTGGGGGCCAGCGGTGGGGGCCGAAGGGAGGTCGCCTCCCTGCACCGTGCTGCGCTCCTCGCCTCCACCCGTGGCTCCCGCCCTTACTGCTTTTGCCCCGTCACCAGCTGGGACGCGCGGCTGCTGCTGTGCATCGCCCGTTTACAAAATATTCAAATCCCTCACGCTGTGCCTTCCAACACCTCCAAACCTCCGCTTATATTCCCCGCAGCTGTGCTGCTGCCTGCTTTTCAACTCGCACGCCATCTGCTATGTAGTACTGAGTAAAGCCATTCCTTAACACCGCTGCACACTCGCCCCCCCCTCCGACCCTCTCCCTTCCTCCCTCCCGCAGCTGGGACGCGCTGCTGCTGCTGCTGCTGCTGTACACCGCGGTGGTGGTGCCGCTGGAGGTGGGCTTCAAGGCCGTCATCAGCCCCGCACTGGACGCATCCCACCTGGCAGTGCTGGTCGTGTTCTGGGGGGACATTGTCGTACAACTCAGGTACGGCGGCGGGAGTGGAAAGGGCGGTACGGCCCCTTTGTTTATTCACTGGGCCATTCCTCCTAGGGGGAGTGGAAGCTGCGCAAAGTGCCGCTGCATGTCTGTAGCCGCCCTCTTGTACATGCCGGTAGCCATCTGCCCGTCCGTAAGCCCTGTACTCTCTCATGCACCTCGTCTGGGCCCTTCGCAAGCCCCGATCCCTCCCTGGCGTATCATGGTTCCCTCCCTCTTACTCCCTCCCCCCATCAGGACCGCCTACGTGGACGGGTCGGGCGAGGTGGTGCGCGACGGCCGCTCGCTGGCCGCCCACTACGCGCGCACCTGGCTGGCGCTGGACGTGGTGTCGGCGCTGCCGTGGGGGGAGATAATGAGGGTGCGTGGGAGGTGGGGGAGCCGGCGTCACCTGTTGTTTTGCCACCACCACCATTCAACACATGGTGTGTTTCTTTTCCCCCCACTGGACCGCCATGCAGGCTGTGTTGCACCACGGCGGCGCGCGGGAGGGGGTGCTGGCGGCGCTGGCTCGCCTGCCACGACTGCTGAGGATTATGAGGTGAGGTGCGAGGTGTGGGGTGTGGAGGCAAGCACGGTGTTTATGCCACGCGGAATGCCGGCGACGCCATGTCCCGCACACGGCCCTCTGAGCCTACCGGTATTCATACCTGGATACAGGCCCTTACCTACCGCATCCCCTCTCCCCCACATCCGACTACCTTACTATCGTTCTTCCTCCCTCCCTGCCCTCCAGGCTGTTGCGGCAGCTGGAGCGGTCCCGCTACGCCAACGCGCTGCACATCCTGCGGCTGCTGGGCATTCTGCTGCTGGCGGGGCATTGGACCGCATGCGCTTGGCACGGGCTCAGCGAGTGGCTGACGGGTGAGGAGGGGGGGGCTGAGGGGGGTTGGGAGGGAGGAGAAGGCGGGGGAGCAGGGGCTAGGAGTTAAGTGCCGGGGAGGCTGAGTACGGCCCTCATGGACTTGGCGAGTACCGGGCCGGAGATGAGAGCGAGGTATAGGAAAGAAACCATTTGTCGAATTTGGGTTGCGTTGTGGGTTACCGTAGGGCAATGCCTCCTTAGCTCCTGCCTGCACCGCGCCCACCTTCCCTTCCGCCTCTTCCCTGCACCACTCCCCGCATCCTGACATCCACCGCCTTCCAACGTCCTCAGGCTGGACCTGGATGTTCGAGGAGCTGCCCGGACCGACCCCCGGGTCGCTGCTGCACCAGTACAGCGGCGCCGTCTACTACGCGTACGTGGTGGTGGTGGGCAACGACAACTCGCAGGTGTCGCCGCAGAACGACGTGGAGCGGCTGTTCGTGATCGTGGCGCTGCTGCTGGGGTCGGTGCTGTCGGCGGTGGTGGTGAGGGAAGGGGCGGGGAGCAGGGAGGAAGGGAGCAGGGAGTTTAAGCATTAAATATAGCAAGCCCAGTCCGAATCCGAGGATGTGTAGGCAAAGGCAAGGAGGAGGGCGGAGCGCTGGCGGTGGAGGGAGGTTACATAAGCTGACCGTGACCATAGAGGGATGAGTGCGCAAGCGCACGACCTTCCTCCTCTCCTCCTCGTCCCCTGTGTACCCATCCCAGCACCACTGCATCTCGACGTCACCCCTCAATCCTCTGCCTCCCTCCCCTCTCGCTCCCCTATCCCTCCCTCTCCCTCCCCCGCACCCCCCCAGGTCAGCAACATGGCCCTGCTGGTGGCCAACCACAACTCGCTGGCCAACCGCTACCAGGCGCGAGCGGCGCTGGCGGCGGACGCGCTGCGATACGTGGGCGCTCCGGAGGCGCACCGCGTGCGGGTGGCAGAGTACTTTGACTTCCTGGCCGCCAATGACCACCCTGGTGGGGTGAGGGCAGGGAGAGGGCACTCGCAAGGACCAGGGGCCCAGGATAGTGGGGCGCTAGAGGCGGTAGGGGGTGCTTTCCTGCAACCTTCCCGCATCGAGCTATCTGCGTATCCATCTCAGCCGCATCCCATGAATTACCCACCCGCCCCCAATCTCACGCACACCCTTCTGCCGTACCGTATCGTTATATGAACCTTCCCCCCACACGCTAACACACCGCAGGCCCTGACGCCGACGCGGTGTTGTCCGAGCTGCCTCGGGGGCTTGTGGAGGACATCAAGTGGCGCCTGTACGCGGCGCCGCTGCAGCGACTGCCGCTGTTCGCCGGCTGCGACGAGCCCTTCATGGCGGCCCTGCAGTCCCGGCTGACCCTAGCGGCCTTCACCGCCGGCGAGCTCATCTTCAGCGCCAACGACGTGGGTCGCGACATGTTCATCATGCGCAGGGTGGGTGCCGTGCGCGCATGTGCACCCTCCCCTCCTCCACGCACAACAACCTCCTACTCCTCTCTCCACACTGTGTCGCATGCTGGCTTCCCTGCTCTTGCCAGTCCTCGCCCTACTCCTCGCCTCTATAACCAACCAGACGCAGTTGGCTCACTTTTCATGCCCTGTGCGGAATACGCATCCCCTCATTACCCCTCCTCCTCTCCGGAACCTCCCCCCAGGGCTGTGTGCTGCTCAAGTCGCACCCCGCCGGCGACGTGGTGGCGCTGCTGCAGGCGGGGGACAGCTTCGGGGAGACGGCGCTGCTGCCCGACCTGGCGGCGCGCAGGAGGGCGTGTACGGCGGTTGCCGTACAGCCCACCGACGTGATCTGCCTGACGGCTCGAGACCTGGCGGCAGTGTGCAAGGACCACCCGGAGACGGGCGCGCTGGTGCAGGTGGGTCCCTTGTGGGTGCTGGGGGAGGGTACCGTACCGGTGCTAGGTTGATGGTGTGGTGGATGGCGGAGAAGGCGGATGGGAAGAAAGACAAGGTGGAAAGAAAAGGGGGCCTTATCCGTCGCCACTAGCCTGACTTCTTAGCATCGCTCTCGAAGCCGATCTTCCTCATGTTCGGCCACTGCCCTGCCATTCCGCGCCTGTCACAGCCCCTGTGTAACCCTCACATCCCCAACCGCATCCCTGCTCCCTCTAAAACCCCTCAGGAGCGGCTGCTGCAGTACCACAACTACATGCAGCTCAGCGGCACCGCCACGCCATCTCCCTGGTTCTGGTCGTACATGGACGTTCTTGATTTGTCGTACGGCGCCGACGGAGATGAAGGGTACGACTTTGAGATGTGGTTCGAACACGGAGGAGATCAGCTGCTGCTGCCTTCGGCGACAACTGCGGCGGCGGCGGATGTTGCGGCAGCACTGGCCCAGCCGACGGCTAAGGAGGTTACCCCCGTTGCTCCCAACAATGTGGGTTCCGTCAGTGGCAGCGAGACTGGCGGTGGCACCGCAGGGGATGCCACGCTGTCGCCGTCAGTAAGAACAGTGGCGGCGGCGGGGATGGTGTCAGCGGCGACGGCAGGTCTGAGCGCAGTGGATGCAGCGGTGCAACCGGCTGCGGCAGGGATGTTGCCGCCTCCTGTGGCGGCAAGCAGCAACGACGGGCGGCCCAGCGAGGGGGCAGCTGCGGAGCCCGGTAGTGGCGGCGGGCTGGACGGAACCGTTGACAACACCCTTGGCTACATTCCAAAGGCGGCCACGATTGATAGGACCGACGATGATGGTGACGGTAACGTTGGCGACGGCGCGGCAGATGGTGCCGCCGCCATTGACGTCTGTGGCAAAGCCTCCCGCAGCTCCTCCGCTTCGTCCTGGGAGTCCTTCCTGCAGGCCACCGGTGCGCCCGCTGGCTCCTTGGTACCGCCGAGGATACCTCCTCGCGTTCCCGCTAGCGGTGCCGTACAACCCCGCGTTCGGTATCGCATTGCGGCAGCAGCAGCAGGCGTAGGAGGAACAGGGGCGGCGTCGGAGTCGTACGCAGCTGGCGGAGGTGCTGGGCGGACGGAGGTACTGGGCAGAGGAGGTCAGGTTGAAGGGGTTACGGATGCGAGGGTCAGTGGTGACGGCGGCGGCGGTCGGGGTCCTGAGGGACCGCTGCAGTCGGCAACACTTCCAGCGCCGCCGCCGCCGCCACTGGTGCCGCCGCCGGCGCCGCCGGCGCCGCTCCTTTCGCCACCGGCGCCGCAGCAGCTGCTTCATGCGCCTCGTGCGGCTGCCACTAGTCCCGCCGTCGTGAAACCTATCGCCTCCGCCTCCACCACCCACGGTACGGAAGTCCTGAGGCTTCCCGCCGCTGGGGCCGTGATGATGCCGCCGCTGGGGCCGGCTTTACCCTCCTCTCCGCAGTCCCTGCTTCGTCCCCGGCCGCCAGCAGCAGCGGTAGGAGGGCGCCACCCTCGCAGCGGCCTGTCGCCCTTCCTGCTGGCATCCGCTTCCATGGCTACCCTGGAGTCCCTAGAGGATGCCATGTCGTCGGCCGCTTCTTCAACCGCCAGGGCAGTTGCTTCGGGAGTGACGGCTGCAAGCTCCTCCTCCCCATCCGCGGCGGCAGCAGCAGCACGGACGCATGCAGCCTCAGTAGCTGCAGCTGCTGGGGCAGGAAGGTTGGGATCTCCTCGGGGCTCCCGGCTGCGAACCGTTTTTGGCCCCGGAGTTGAGCACGAACACTTCATACCGACCTTCCAAACCCTGCCAGGACAGCTGCTTACTGCGACCGGGAGTCAGGCAGGAGGTCAGCCCGCCTTCGCCCCCGCCGGCTCCCTGTCCCCTGCTGCATCCGTTGGCACCTCCCGCTTCTTCGTTTCGCCGCCCTCAGCACAGCCAGCAGCACTACTGGCAACCGAAGCTTTATCGCCCATCGTACACTCGGTACGGCAGGAGGTAGTGGCGGAACCGTCCGCGACGGATGCCACCGCAGCCACGGCTTCTGCTCCGGCCGCACTGTCAGGTACGACGGCTACGGCAGCGGCAGTAGCGCCCAGTGGCACCGGCGGCGCTGGTACTGTTGGTAGGGTCGCAGACGTTCCTAGCCGCGGCTTGAGCTTGCGCAGCCTGATGAGTATGGCTAGCAAACTGCTCCGCGCCAACGGTAGCAGAGGCGGAAGCGGCGGCGGCGCCGCTGCCAATAGCGGGGCCGCTGCCAGCGGCGGAGGCGCCGGCAACCCTGCGCCTGCAGACCGGGGAGCTACGGAACCCTCCACCGCCTCCATTACCTCCGCTTTGGAGAACGCCTTCGCGGCTGAGTTCGTTCCTCCGTCGCGCCGCAGCTTCATCCGCCGGCACCTCTCGAGCATCAGCCCCAGTCGCGTCGTGACATCGACCACCTCATTACGCCGCCGCCCGACCTCATCCTCCGAAACCTCACTGCCTTTCGACTGGATGGCACCGCCACGGCCGCTGTCGCCGCCGCCGCCGCCACAGCCGCCGACGTACGACAACATGGCTGTCGGCTCCGCCAGCATGTCGCCGCTGTCGACGGCGCCGTCGTGGCTCATTGCACGCGCGTCTCGCGAACCGATTGCCAACCAACGCTCCCTTCGCCGTCGCAGCGTTGCCGGGTTGCCTCCGCCGCCGCCTCCGGAGGACCCCGTGCAGAAGGCGCTGCAAACCCTGGCGCGTGTATTGGAAGTTGATTTGGGCCTCGAAACCGTGGCTAGTGGTTCTGCTGCTGCTACTGCAACACCTGCAGCAGCAGCACCGTCATCTATGGCGACTGGACCAGCGGCGGCGGCAGCGGCGTATACGGGTGCGAGCACGCGTGCGGATCATGGAAGCGGAGGTCACGTGGCTGCGAATCGACAGCTGGTGAGTAGGCAGCATTCGAAGCTGTTTGAGCATGACCATCGGCATCCCCCGAACCATCAACAATACCCGCAACGTGAGACCCAAGCCGGACTGTCGTCAGCCCAGCACGGGATGTTGCTGACGCTGATGGATGCAGTGATACGGCGTTTCGGCGTGGAGGCATTGCCGGCAGTTAAGGAGGCGGTGGAGACACGCGTACGGCAGGTTGAAATGCGGTTAACCGCAGTACTACAAGCCACAGTGTGCAACCTAAAGCAAATCGAGCATACGGTAGGTAGGCCACGGCCATACTTGGATGTTTCGTAGCGATGGGCTCATGCGTCCTTCCAGCAGCCCATGCTGTGCCTCCACACCCCTGCTCCCTACTTTTAATCCCCGTCCATATCCCATTTACTCCTGTTCCGACGTCTTTCCTCGTCCCCTTCCCTACTATGACTCCCAGGTCGCCAGCATCGACGACGCAGCCGCCGTCGCCAAGCGCCGCCTCGCCGCTCTGGAGCACGCTGCCTTGGAAGCCACCGCCGACGGCGTCCTGGCGCCTCGCCTGCTGGGCCTGCTGGACACCGACGCCGGCGGCATCACAGCTGCCTTGGAGCGCCTGCACCAGGCAGCAGCCTCCAGCAGCTCCGCTTGGTCCGACGCGGCGTTGCTGTCTTCCCTCGTGAACGCGAATGCGGGTGCCGGTGGGGGCGGGGGTGCGAATGCGATGCTGGGGCAGCAAGGGCCGTTGGCGGCGCCTGCGGCGCCGGCCGTCGCGGCGGCTGCGGCGCAGGCGCCGTTACCGGTTTGCTACTCGCCGCGCTCCGGCCTGCTCCGCCCTCGGTCGCTGCACAGCGTCAGTTCCGCCTTGTCGGAAGGACCGGAGGGAGGATCCCCGGTGGGGCGCAACAACGCGGGCGCCATGGGGACCGGGAGCGGAGCAGCCGCAGGGGCTGCGCTGTCGCGCACGGCGACGGGCGGTAGCCATGGCGGCAATGCGACCGGCTTAGCGGCCGCCAATGCCAATAGCTGCGGCAGCACCAACTACAGTAGTAGCCTGGGTCAGGTTAGGGTGCCTCGATCTCCTTCCTTGGTTATTCCTTCCCAGCAACGTCGACATCCTGCGGTGATGCGCCGGAGAACCCTAGATCCCAACCAGATGTTGGCGATAGCGCGTGGCAACGGCAGCGGCGGTGGCGGTGGCGGTGGAGGTGGTGGCGGTAGAGTCAGCGGTGGCGGTGGAGGTGGTGGCGGTAGAGTCAGCGGGGGCAGTGGAGGCGGTGGTGGCGGTAGAGTCAGCGGGGTCGATGGAGGCGCCAACACGATACCTGGTAGCCTCAATGGTATCGGCCGCAATGATAACATACCAGAGAGTCAGGGGAGCAATGCGGCGAATGCAATATCAGCGTCTACGTCTACATTCGCAGAAGCGGCGGCAGCCGCTGCCGGCGCCTTCCATCGCTGTGCATCCGGGTTTGAGTCTTGCCGCCGACGGTCGTTACAATTACTGAACCACCGCCTACCTCGGACAAGCACAGCGCCGCTGGAGGTTTCCCCGTCGCCGCTGTCTGCCGCCGCCGCCGCTCCTGTTGCCGCCTCGGCGGTTGAAGCGGGAGCGTCGATTTGCCCGTCGTCGCCGTCGCTTGAGTATCAGGCGACTCCTGATGCCTCACCTGTGCCATCGATGATGCAGCAGGTGCTGGGAGCAGCTTCTTCAGCCGGCACTCGGCCTCGAGAGCCGAGCGTCCATCTGGGAGGCGGCGCGGGAGGTATGGGCGCGTCAGCCTCAAGACCGGTGTCCATCCACTCGTACGCCGCAGTAGGTCTTGTGCCAGGGGCCCTACACCCCGGTACCGGCCTGGGCGCGCCCTGGCCTGGTGTCGCAAGTCGCAGTGCCGTACTGGACGACAGCGTCGTGCGAGACGGCGGCGCTGGCGGCGGCGGAAGTCGCGCGCCTGTCCGAACGCTGCTGCCTTCGGAACGACCCGGAGCGCGGCGCGCGCCAGGGGCTACAGCCGCCGGCAGCAGCGGCGGCGGCACCCTCGCGACCTCGGTGGAGGCATCTAGCGGATCCGTACTGGCCGGAAGCGGCGGCGGCGGCGGCTTCCGTCGTCTTCCCTTCCGCCGCGCAAGCGCCTCTCTGCTAATGCCGCAACGTACGGCATCGTCGACGGCGGCAATGACAGCGGCCACCACCGCCACCGCCGCCACTGGGTTGACGTCAGTTAATCGTACGGCAGCGGCACGGGGACTTGGGCCGTCGGGTGGTGGAGCGGCGGCGGAAGAAAGGTCAGGGTCAGTTGCGAGGGTCGAGCTCGGACATGGGTTCGGGTTCGAGGATTAAGGCGGAACGCACTGAGGAGTAGCTGTGGTGGCGGCGGTTTCACTAGTACGTGCGGTGCCGGTGAATGAGCGTTGAGGGTCGTAACGGCTGTGGCCACTTTAAGCTTGGGTGTGTGTTCATGTAAGGAGATCACGAAGAACGAAATGAAGAGGCGGAGAAGAATAAAGAATGGGGCTAGGAAATTTTGTAGTGAGCGCAACTAGTAAACGTGAGTAGGGAGGGTACGGCCATGTCTACGTCGTACCGTTCCAGTATTGATTAATGCATGGTGTTCGACTTGCAGCCAGCGTGCGTCAACAGTTACTATGCCACGACGAAGGGACCCGCGGCATGTGCATCCGCAGGTGCCCTGTTGGGGTTGGGAGGGACAGTATCTTGGCTACTCAATGCCAAGCGGTGTCTGCTGTTATCCGCCAAGCGAGTACTGCTGTTAGTTGCTTTTGCTCGGGACCCATTGTTGTGAGCCGTGGGTCGGTCCGGGTGTTTTAAGTTGCTGCACAATACTGCTGCACAATCGAGTTGAGCGAAAGTGCGTACTTACGGGGCTGTAACTTAGTATGGTGCAGGCGGCGGGGGACGAAAAGAAGACATGCATGATCCCGGTACCGTACTGGGTAAGGCGCAACACATGCACATAACATAGGCTCCTTTTGTGTTCATGCAAACGCCCACAATGTCATTGTGTGTGCGATGTGAATTTAACGGTCGTTGCTGCCTCTCTATGTCTGGGGATTGCGCAAATCACCCACACCGCTTGACAATATCATTAGAAGGTAGGAGGGCGACGTGTGTATGAGCAGCTTTGTCGCCTGCGGCGTGCGATTAACGGGGTTCTTTATCCATGTGTGGCGCTGTCGTGTTCCGGCCTGCCCATCACTTTGGAGGCGACATGCGGGCAGTGCGTTTGTACGGCTGGTAAGGTGGCCATTGCCATGCTATGTACGGCTGACTAGCCGGGCTTGATGCTTCATGTGTGAACTCCCATCGTCAGAGGCTGAGGTGGAGGGCACGTTCCGTAAGGATAATTCCAGAGGTGTTGCCTCATGTGATAGGGCGGCTGGGTATGCCAAACTTCGGGTTCTGTGGTGACTGATGCAACGGAATGTTAAACTCGACAAGAGGGATTTAAATTTTGCCGTCTGTATCAATATGGCTGCCAAGAAAGGCTGCGGCTCCTATGTAGCGCACGAACTTCAGCAGACACGTGTTATATGTGTTATATGGTACGACGGTTGCGAAGCTGTCCTGGTAAATTAAAGCAGGATGCATAGGCACCCACAATAGGGTACATAATGTTAACCGTGAACATGGGCAAGTGGATTGAGGCGGGCGTATACGTTGAGACATGCGTTATTGATAACGATACAAGGTAAGGGTTCGTGGGGGGGCTTTTATGTCGGGATTTGTCGTATGTATGATGCATCGAAGGAGTGTTATGTGGGGCTCGGCGAATGCAAAGTGACTTTTACTTTTAAGTGATCGGTTATGGACACCAGGAGGCACAGGAGTCACGGCGTTGACGAATTGCGAACACGGCTTTGGGCGGTTGGGCCGCTCGGACGGTCAACGCTGGTCAACATGGCTGGAATTATCGTAGTGTCCTCGTTCCCCACAGCGGCTAAGCGTATGATGTTTATTTCAGTACGATATCGTTTACTTGTGCGGGCCATGCGCACTAGCAACCAGGTTGAAAGCAGGAGCCGTACAAAATCAGCGAAGGCAAGAGACATTCCAGAAGCAATCCAGACACGCATTTCTGTGGTTGATGTACATATATACGGAGGGGAGAATGTTATGCTACCTGCACGCTGAAGCCGGCAGGCTGAAGATTCCTTGCTGGGAAGACAACAACCTTGGGACGTCGAAGGCCATCCTCTTCGACAGCTCTTTTTCGGTGCAGCTGGAACACAAAGCGAAGCGCAAACTGCGGCATGTTCCTCGTACATGTATCAATATATGTTGTCTTAATACAACTCCATTCATACTGCACAGGGGTATGCACTTCATCTGCTTAGCAATAGCCCTGTTCCTCGCATGTTGTTACCATAAAATTCTCACAGCCCAGGGTCAAGCAGCGTAGCACATAGTACCCACCTAAAGCCTGGTTGGACCGGTCCAAGGTGGTCTAGCGGACTGGCAACCTGATAGTGGAAAGGACACATCCGGCTGCTACCTGGCCTCTAGCACCAGCTGTACGTAAGTAAGGCGGAGGGGTCAGGCATTCAACACTTTAGCGCCCGTCAGCTTACGCCAGCCGCCGTCGGCATCTGCGGCGTTGACGTCAAATTTGAAAGGTGCGTCGCAAGGCTGTTGGTACTGACAGTCTTTGCCACCTTTTGCCAGGAATAGTTCAGGGCAAAACTTCAGGGCAAAATTACAGCAGGGCAAAAATAAAGCAGTATACTTGTTATGTCGCTTCACGGTGTGCGTCTTGCGGCTCTGTGGCCCTTAGGCGTTTACATGGATGACCGTATTCTTCTTCGTCGAAACGACTAATATCATTTAGCATAGCTTGCGTGAAATGCCTCTGGCTTTAAACACACACGATGCTTGATTCTTGGAGTTTTCTGACCCATGGGTCATTTCCCTGCCTCACAGCCTTCGGCTAGCGTCAGGCCGACAATTTCAGTTCACCCGCTGCAAGCAGCACCTTCAGCCTCAGCGGCGCACCACCTTCCGGTAGCCCCGCCACCAGCCCCCATGTCTTCCTCCTCCCCTACCGCTGCCCTGTCTCCCGACGTGTCTCTTGCGCTGTCCCGCGTGGAGCCCGCCGGCGCCATCCTGCCGCTGTGGCTGGTCATGGCGCTGTTTGGACACATCTTCGCGATCGCGTTCCTGGTGCATGGGCTCTTCCTCTACATGCCCAGCCTGAAGAGGTGGGGGGGTGAGAGGGGCGTGGGGCGGGGCGGAGAGGGGGGCAGCAGGGAGGGGAAACGTGGGAGGTAAGGGGTGGGCCAGGTGCGTGGAGAGGTGCTCTGAGCAGCAACGTAGCAATGCCGCCCTCCGCCCCGCCCATCCCCCCGCACGCACAGGCACCTGAGCCCCCGAGCGCTGCTGGCCAGGATCCGGGGCGGCAGGAGCGGGGCGGAGGGAGGTGAGGGGAGGGGGTCAGAGGGGGAGAGTGGGGGAGGAGCGCTGTTGCAAGGGGCGGGCGCAAGGTCATGATGCGTACATGTGGGTCGGGTGCTCCTTATAAGGCTGGGTTAGTCCTTAGATGTCGGCTAGTCGGCGGCTGTTCCACCGGGGCTTTCCAGCACCGTTTCCGCCATCTGAGGGCTGTTGTCGTACACATTCAGTCACCCTTCGTTTACGAAGTCGCTCCTTCACTACGGCAGGAGGCGGCGGCGGCGGCCACCAAGCGCACCCCAAGCCTTCAGGACTAGGTCGAGAGGAGGAAGAGGAAGACGACTTGGAGGACGGCGACTTAGTTCCTAAGAACGGCAGCAGCAGCAACGGCAAGTCCAACGGTGACGCCAGCAAGTCCCAAACCGGTCGCAGCACTGAGCTGCTGGGCGCCTCCTCGGCGGCGCTGGAGGCGGCACTCGGGTACGAAGATGCGTCGTACGGCAAGAGCCCCGAGCAGCAGGTAGTACGGCGGTACGGCAGGGGAGGGGAGCAGTGCATGCTCGACATGGGGGCATGAACGTTGCTTGGTCCGGGGCAGCGGCGACCGCTTCCCCACGTTACGTCACCTCCTTCCTTAACCTACCTCCTGCCCCTTCCTGCTCCCTCCTGCCCATTCCTGCCCCCCCCGAAGGTGTGTCTGGAGTGGCGTCACGTGAGTCTGACGGTGGTGTCCCCGCGCGGGCTGTTGACGGTGCTGCGGGACGTGGGCGGCCGGGCGCCTGCGGGGGCCGTCACCGCACTGCTGGGGCCGTCGGGAGCAGGTGGGGGCGGGGCGGGGCGGGGCAGGGAGGGAAACGGTTGGGGGTGGGAGGTAACTGGACATGTGGATGAGATGGAGAGGCACGAAGGAAGGCTGCAACTATCACAGCCACCTGCCCCACCCCACTTCCCACCCCGCAGGCAAGTCCACGCTGCTGGACCTGCTTGCTCTGCGCGGCGCAGTAGCCCTACCGGAGGGCCCCTCCTCCTCCTCTCCCTCCGCCCCCGGCTGCAGCGGCCAGGTGCTGGTCAACGGCCAGCCCCGCGACCGCCGCGCCTTCCTGCGCAGCAGCTCCTACGTGCCGCAGGAGGACGCCTTCCTGCCGCAGATCACGGTGCGGGAGGCGCTGCTGCTGCAGGGCCGACTGGTGCTGCCGCCGCCGCAGTGCGCGCCCGCAGCGGTGGCGGCGCGCGCGGCGGCGGTGGCGGGGGCGCTGGGTCTGAGCGGCGTGATGGACGCCATGGTGGGTGGGGTGCTGCCGGGCGGGCTGCTGCTGCGCGGACTCAGCGGCGGCGAGCGCAAGCGGCTGAGCATCGGCAGCGGGCTGATGTCGCGTCCGCGCGTGCTGCTGCTGGACGAGCCCACCAGCGGACTGGACGCATTCGCGGCGGCGGTGGTGGTGGGGCACGTGGCGGCGCTGGCGGCGGGGGGGCATGCACACGGACATGCGGGCGGGGCAGCGGGGGGTGGCGGAGGCGGCGGTGTGACGGTTGTTGCCTCGCTTCACCAGCCGCGCGCCGCCATCTGGGAGCAGGTGCAGCAGGTGGTGGTGCTGGGGCGCGGCCGGCTGCTGTACTGCGGACCGCCCTCGGAGCTGCTGCCCTGGTTCCGGGACAGGCTGGGCTACAGCTACAGCCCCGCCGTACACGGACTGGTGTCGGACTGGGTCATGGACCTGGTGGCACTGCCGTCGGGCATTGAGCCCGCAGCGGCCGCCGTAGCGGCGGCTAATACTCCGACCGACGCTCCCATCATCAGCGGCGGCGGCGGCGGCGGTGGCGGTGGCGGAAGCGTCTTTGGCGGCGGCGGCGGAAGCGTCTTTGGCGGCGGCGGTGGTGAGAGCGGCGGCGAGGGTACCCCGGAGCGCGAGATTGAGGAACAACGCGGAGTCGGCGGTGGCGGCGCTGAAGGCAACAGCAGTCGCAACGGATCGGCGTCAGAGCCCGACACCTTCCAGGCGATGACGTCACTGGCGGAGCTCGACGCCGCCGCCGACGCCTTCGCCTCTGCCGTACTGTCGGTGCCGCCAGCTCCCGGCGTCAGCGCCGGTGTGCCGGACTACCTCAATGTACTGCATGCCTCCGCCTTGCGAGCGACGGGTGGCGGCGGCCGTGGTGGTGGTGGTACGACAACCACCACCGCCGGGGCGGCGGAGGTACCTGGCGGCGTCGGTGGCGTCGTACTGCCGTACCCGCCGCCGGCGGCGGTTGTGAAGCAGTCGCGCAGCTGGACCGGCGCCGTCACCGCGGCGGCGTCCGGCGCCGCCGCCGCCGCGTCCAAGTGGTTCCGGCAGTACCAGATGCTGGTGTGGCGGGAGTACCTGGTCGCGACGAGGAACCCGGCTGACGTGGCAGGACGCATGCTGGTCTTCATGTGGGTCGGGATCTTCGCCTCCTTCCTGCAGTACAGCCTGCAGGTGCGTACGACACAACCCGCGCGCCTAGAGTTGCGGGCGACATGCGGGACCGGGGGTTTTGGGGACACGGGCATGTATGGGAACTGTTGGTTGACTCGTCGTTGCTGCGCTACGGCGGGCTAGGATTAATTGCGGCTTCGTTGATGCCTGGGATGCTGCTCTCACCCCGCCACATGTATGCATGTTGCATGTGGGGCTCGCTTGGGAGGTAGTATGTGGTACCGGTATATGTCCCACCTGCTTGGCATGGGGGAGGGGCGTGGAACCTGTGGCGCGGGGGCTCCACGGGAATGGGGCATGGGGAGCTCGGAAAAGAGCCTTCACAGGTTCACATAGGAGCTTGCCCTGCTCAACTGCACTGCACGGTATGCCCGGCCTACCGGGGGTACGGTTTGTACCGCACCGCTGGTGCTCCCCCCTTCCCAACCTCATGCAGGCCGACGCGTCCAGCATCGCCCTTCGCGCCAACCTGCTCTTCGCGCTGGTGTTTTTCTTCATTGTGATGCCCTTCATCTTCATGAGCCTCTTCACGGCAGGTGCGTGCGTGGGTTGGGAGGAAGAAGGCGGCAAACAAAGGCAACGTGCTAATGCCGTGGTAGAGCTGCTATATAGCCCCACTCACCCCTCCCTCCCTTCTTTCCCCTCCTCCCTCCCTCCCCTCACCTTCCCCCACCAGACAAGCGCTTCTTTCTGCTTGAGGCCTCTGCACGCGGCGGCGGGGGCGGGCTGTACGCGCCCTCAGCCTACTACGCTGCCAAGGTCACCGCCACCGCACCACTCAACATCATCATCGCACTCACATTCGACTGGATCGGGTGCGTGGGTGGGTGGCTACATGACTCGTGGGGGCATGGCTCGAATGCCGTCAGTCTAGGCTTTTCGGTTGTACCGTATACCCCCCTCATGCACGTCTGTGACCCATGGGTCATCACGGCCGGTTTCCTTATCCAATGTGTGCCGTACACGAGCGGTAGCGTGTACGGCACCCTTTGGATGAGGAGGTTCGCAAATGCGCCAGCCGTGATGACCTGTAACATGCTGTTATTCGTGCCCGCGGGCTCGTGTCCTCCCTGCCTGCCGTCTCCCTTGGCCCTTGGCTTGACCTCATGCATGCTCGTTGTGCCCCCTCCCTCCCTTCCAGGTACGGCATGCTGGGTATGCGCCACAGCGTGATCGACTTCGTGCGGCACACCACCTGCGCCGCCCTCATGGCCCTCATCTCGCTGCAATGGGTGCAGGTGGGCTGGGCGCGATGGAAAGGAGCGGCGGACGTAGGGCGCATGCACCTGGCTGTGTGGTCGCCTGATTGCCCGAATATCGCTGTCCCTCCCACCCTGCTGCCCTGCCGCCTGCCGCCGCCTCCGCTCCCCTCCTCGCCTCTTTCACCAGTCTCTCCTCGCTCCTAGTTCAGCGCGGTGTGCGTGAACTGACTCTTTACGCCCGCCCCGCCGCTACTGCCCCCCTCTTCCTCCCCTCTCCTCCCCCCTCCTCAACCTCCGCAGGCCGCCGTGGCCTTCTCCCCCAACCAGGACCTCGCATTCATCGCCTCCGTTGCCTTCGCCGTGGTTAACCTGCTGTTCAGCACGGAGTTCCTGGGATACGGTGGGAGGGGAGGGGACGTGGAGGGGGGGGGAGAGAAAGGCGGGAAGGAGGGCAGGGGCGGGGGTTGGGGCTCTGGCGGCGAGGCTCAGTCGCTGGGGTGCTGCTTCCTGGCCCACCCGGCACGCAAGTTACGCAACCCACATGCTGTACGCCCCTAACCCCTTCCCTTTCCCCTCCTCCCAAACCCCCGACTCGTACACAGCCCACATGACTTTCCCCGGGCTCCGCCGCCTGCGCGCCATCTCCGCGCTGGACCACACCTGGCGGGGCCTTATGGTGGCGGAGTTCCGCAACCGCGCCTTCTTGTGCGGCCCCCCGGGCTCCGCGGGCATGCTGGGCACCGATGCACTGGGGCTGTACCCGCAATTCCTGCCCAGCAACCCCGCGTTTGGATTTGTCAGGTGGGCTGGGTGGAGGTGGGAGGAGGAGGGAGGAGGGGTTAGAGGATTGAACTGGGTTGTCGTCGTGTCGATCGGTAGGCTTGGGAAGGAGAGGAAGAGAGAGAACGAAACTAACCCGCAGGAGCCTCAACTCATGTTCCTTAAATTGTGGTTGCTGCTGCTGCCATCATGATGTGTACCCAGGCAAGGCATGACGACTGCTCCCGAGAACTGCGTGGTCAGCACCAACGCGCTGCTGTCGTACTACAAGATCAACACCCCCGTGGGTACGACAATCGGCTACCTCTTCCTCTACCTAGTTGTCGTACATGCCATCACCTACCTGGCGCTGCGCATGACGGTCATGCCCAAGCCCTCGTTTACCAGCTCATCACGCCGCGACGGCGATGGAAGTCCGATTGTACGGAAGTTGCGTAACGTCATCTCACGTGTACGGCATGGCGCCAAGGGTGGTACGGAAGAAGCAGGGGCGGGGAAGGAGGCTGCTGCTGCTGCAGGGCCGTCCAAGCTGAAGCCGGGGGAGGTGGGGGATGCGGCAGCGGGGGGCATGGGGGTTGGGCCGAGGGCGCTGGCGCCGGCGGGTGCAGCGCCGGCGGCTGAGGAGTGAGGAATACCGTAGTCGGACGATAAGGAGGCGCAGCAACGCATTATTGTCATGACAAAGCAGCCATTGTGCTACTCAGCTGTTTGCTGCCCAGATACCCGGCAAATGCTGCAGACGTAAGCGCCGCCACATTCGCATTCTGCTGCGCGAGTTGGGCCTGGTAGGATAGGTTGGGCAGGTGACTGGGCTAGGCGGGTTGTAGCGCACGTGAGGAGTGGGTTTGTGGACGTAATACCGTTGCGAGGAACGCAGGATTTCAGGATGTTTGAGAGCACGTTTATTTTTGGGGGGTAGGTGCTGTTTGTTGTACACGCCCATGCTTCCGGTTGACGGTTTGTTCGCGTTGAGTATGGTGAAAACAGCCGCCTGGTGCCGTACCATACGGCCTACTCGCATTGTTGTGTATCATGTTGTGCATAGCACAGAAAGAAGAGTTTCAAAAACTGCGGAGCATGTAAATGCGGGCGTGAGTTTGGAGCGGGGGGATTAGTATCGTTGCGCGGCTAGGTGGGCTCTTGATAACGCTGCTCGTGTATAGCTGGATGTTCTCACGAGGGAAGCGCAGTGTTGGTACGTGAAGGATGGAGGCCTGCACAAAGGACTGCTGTGAGTCTATCGTGCACACGTCGCGTGAACAGCCTCTAGCCTCACCCCGCCGTCCTTGGCCTCCCATTCATTCAACGTCTGCTGCATCACTGCAGCCTTCATCACATGTGCCGTACTTGTCCCCCTGTTTTGGCTTCCGGGGGACGGCAAGCGACCGCACCCACCCCCTCACTTACTTCCTTACTAGCCAAAAGGTCTGGCAAGCGACCTTGCCACTGCGCATCCCCGAAGGCTCGTGGCCCAATACGAGACTACAGCAAGCTTAAGACCTGCTAAGCGACAGCGCGCCAGTTCGGGGAGGCCAAGTAAACGCACAATCGAAAGACAAAAGATACCACAAGAGAACGTACTTGCGCACGTGCTGCATTGCACCCTATTGCGGCCACGGACTGTTTGCATGACTAACGCCCCGCCTTGGATTTTGATTCCAGGTTACGTTCCGGTCAACGCGTTCGTTGCTAGCATTTCTAACTGTAGGCAACCATTTGCCGTCAACACTGCTGAGTAGCTGCGAACTGGCTTTTTGACACAAGACATAGGATATGCTGCCTACCTTGTCTTCTATCTATCTTGGTTAAATTTTCCTAGCAATGGTTTAATACCAATACCTGTATAAAACTGACTCGTTAGTCCTAAGCTTGTGCTCCTGGAGGGCCGCAATGTCAGTGACAGTACACACCAACGTGGGCGATCTGAAGATAGAGCTCTTCTGCGAGCAGGTAGCTGAAATTAAATAACATGCTTTGCGGTTTTGACTGGTCTGTGTCACGACAGCTTTGATACGCAAATATGTACATTGCAATCTTCTGCAAGCGCGGCGAGTCTTGTACGTACCTTGATGGACCTCAGGCGATCTTTGGAACTCTATGTAGTGGTTGGGTCCTTGCCGTATACGGTCGGCATGGCAGGACCCATCCCTTAATGACACTTGCCACCACCATCAGAGTCCAGAGCGCCTGCATAGCCAATATCTGCCCCAACCCTCCATCCAATCCCTGTTTGGGTCCTTGCCTTCCAGGCCCCTCGTGCATGCGAGAACTTCCTAGCCCTCTGCGCCAGCAACTACTACGACAATGTGCACTTCCACCGCAACATCAAGGGTTTCATGATCCAAGGAGGTGAGTGCAACCAGCAGCACGATTAGAGTGAGCAGGAGTGGGGCTAGCGGTGGTGGTCGAAGGGCGGCGGAAGGCAGGATGAGCAGCAGCATAGGGGGGACAAGCGGCCCCATGCCCCCCCCCATGTCCCCGCCCTCCAGGCGACCCCACTGGCACTGGCAAAGGCGGGCGCTCCATCTACCCCACCCCCACCGGCAAGTTCCCCGATGAGATCAGCGACGCACTCAAGCACAGCAAGCGAGGCATCGTATCCATGGCCAACTCCGGACCCAACACCAACGGCAGGTGCGGCACAAAGAGCAGAAGCACCATGCTGGGAGGGGCAATTTGAGCGGGGGTGCATGTCCGCTGGCGCATGCTGGGTTTCGCTATGCTCGCTCAGCGCATGCTGGGGCGATGGGCCCAGATTGGGAGTCGAGAAGACCTGCCTCCTGGTGCTCAACACCCGCCCCTCCTCGCCCTCCCACGTCCCACCCTTGCAGCCAGTTTTTCGTGACGTACAAGGCGCATGCGCACCTCAACGGGAAGTACACGGTGTTTGGCCAGGTGGGTGACGGAGACTGCGGGCAGGAAAAAGGGAAAGGCGGGGGCAGTCTGCAGGGGGGGTTGCGGCTTATGAGGCTTTAGGGTGAGGGAAAGCGGAGTCTTGGGGGACCCTTTTAGGAGTATTTCGGAGTGCTCGGAGCTAGCCGCTGCAGCCACATGGGGCACCGCTCCTCATGTCTTTGCTTGGGGTATTCGCTGGGTGCGGGATTCCGGGTCCTTCATGCAGGCATGTGACGTCATCGAATGTAACGCAGCTGACCCGTGGGTCGTGCGCTCTGCACCTACCCGCAGGTGATTGACGGCATGGACACACTCGACCGCATGGAGAAGGTCCCCACGGATGAGAAGGTAAGCAAGCGGCTGGTTGTTAGCGGTTAAGCAGTTGAGGTTGCCGAGGGTGTTGAGGGTGGTGGCAGCAAAGCTGAAGACCACAGACGGAATTGGAAACCATGCAATGCCTGGGACGCATTGCAGATTTACAATCCCATAATTATGTGTGCCGCATATCAGGACTTTCACAGACTGCTGTGGTCGAGCCATGCTGCGACTTCCCTCGTGAACCAGCATCTCTCACCCGCATTCGTTTACCCCTTCTTGCTGCTTTGCATCTCCCTCTCTTTCCTTCCCCACAGGACCGTCCCAAGACGGACATCAAAATCAACAAGGTCACCATCCATGCAAACCCCCTGGCTGGGTAGCATGCGGGGCGGTGGTCGCCGCAAGCACGCACGGCCGGAGCCGCCTAGCCCCGTGTACGGCAGGAAGGCGTACGACATACGCTTGAGGATGTCGCATGCGTGACAAGTGGGCTCTACCTGTCTACGCACTAGCGACCCTACCCGCGGGGGTGCTTTACCCCCCGCACGTGTAGTCGCGCTTGCAGCAGCAGCAGCAGCGGAGGGCTGGGGTGCAGTCTTAGGAGGCTGCTTCCGCTGCCCGGCTAAGTAAGGTCACAGCATGTTGCTTGTCCCGGTGCGGCTGCTGGCTTTGCGGAGGCCTAACAGAGTTGGCACTGCTGCAGCAGCACTCCTGCAGCAGCCATGGAAAGGGGAACCGACGGGTGACAGCATGGCAGCAGCAGCAGGAGGAGGAGGAGGTGGCTGGTGAAAGAAGTGCACCGTGCCTGATAGGATAACAGCGTGGGATCAAACGATTTAGGGGGATTGTTGCAGTTATTGTTTCTAATGCGGATTGTACTGCTGTCGCGTTGATTGGTGTACCGCGCTCTGGAGGGGAACACGGCACGGGTCCTCGACGTTGGCAGCTGCGCGGTCTTCCTAAGGCTTAGTCTTGTTTGGGTCTATTGAAGCCGCAGCTGCAGCATCTACGAGGAGGAAAGAGAGCAAGGAGGTGGGGGCGCACGAGTAGTGTGTGAGGAATCGGGCAGCGGGGGACGAGGCCTTGGGGGCATAGGCTTTGCACGGAGAGAAAAAGCGCTGTCGCTGCATGCACTCCAAGGGGGTAATCCTGCACATTGTTGACGAGGCCTTTTCATTTAACCAGCTCGGCTGGTTTCCGTCTTTTAATTTGCGGACCAAGAAGCATGTAGGAAGCACGTTTGGAAACGCTGGTGGAAAATGGGAATAAAACACGCGAACAAGCATCCAAATGTTCCAAATATTGCTGCGTTCCTTGTTCCCTTTCATTGACAGGAAACAGAAGAGGAGTGCACCGGTAGGGGACATTGAATGGGCCTTGCACGCCAATTCACTCTCTTTTGGTTTTGACACATCATAAACCAGAACATACGAAAGGCAAATGGGAGCCAGGTGTAAGCTCGACTACATCCCCTGTAATGAATGTCACGTGAGTAATAATCATGATCATCCCTTTAGTCATCTTAGGCACAACCTCAGGCATGGGAAGCATAATGCAAAACAGCTGCTGCTGTATAGTATGTCATCTTTTCTACGGGTATGCGCATGAGGCCGCTAAGGTGAAGATTGCGTGGTCAAGACGCGTCATGGTGACCCACGGGCCGTGTTGCGTGCATTGCGGTCATTTAGGTAAGAGATCCATAGGTAATGCTCCAGGCTGACATAAAATACTCAGGCAATTGAGAGGTATCCCTCACAAAGCGATCAGGCAGACAGCAGTCAATGATCACACATCCCTCATCCCGTCCCTCCTACTTTGACATACGACACGCCACATCGCGTAACCCATAACGTATTACCAGGCAAATATTTGACGGCTTGCTGCCAACGTCCCAACCCCACTTCAATTCTATACATTAACCAACCACTTGCCTGGCTCCAGCATCAGCAACTTCACTTACCACTGATAGCTGCGTAGCTGCTTGCCCTCACATAGGGGCCTCCTGCGCCCCTTGACAGAAGGCTTGCCCCATACGGAGCACAAGGGTCCTCCCTTGTGCTCTCCTTTACCAATCCCTACCTCCCCCTTTTCCTAGCCATAGTAGCAGCCACAGCAAGCGTCATCGGTTACTAAACGACACAAGTTAGGCCACTTGCAGCGCTAACTAACGACAGCGAGCAATCAACGCGCCCCATCGAGCTTCCTAGGATTTAGCCCCAGCCTGCCTCTGCCTTAGCTTCAGCATGCGAGATTTGGCAGGGGATGCGTGTGCGGGGGCGGCATCTGGCCCGCCCCTGCCACCTCCCTCGTCGTCTTTACGCCGCGCGGACACACCCTTCACCTGTGCTCCGTCCCTGAACCCCGACAACAGCAAGCAGCGCCACCACTCGGTTTCCAGTAAGGGCAAAGCTGGCAAGAGCGCTTTCAGCAACAGTACCAGCAAGAAGCCCACGCGTGAATCAACCGCTGAGTCAACCGCTTTTACAGCACCAGCCAAAACAGTCATCTCGCTGTCTTCATCCTCGTCACTCTCCGCACCGGCTTCCCAGCAGCCCTGCCACACCATATTCGAGGAGGAGTCGTCGTCCTCCCCACCCTCCAAGCCGAGCTCCCTCGCCGGCGGCATCATGAACGCTGCTACTGTCCCAGCAACCGCCACCGCTACCAAGCAACCACCCCAACCGTCGCAACCACCACCACCATCCTCCTCCTCCTCACATAACCACCAGCAGCATACGTCTTCGGATCCTCTGGCATCGCTCTTCTCTGAGCCCGAGAAGCCCTTCGGCGCGGGATTCACCTCCACCACTGTGCTTCAGACCGCGCCCGCCGACCCACGGGTCAGTCGCGCCTCCCTGCCAGCCGACTACGACCGACGCGGCTGGGTGCTGCTGCTGCGCATGGCGGTGGCGGCGGCGGTTTTCCTGGCAGCGGCGGTGTGTACCGCGGTGGCGGTGGCGGCGGTGGTGGGGCCGCGGCGGCTGCTGGCGGCGGTGGCGGTGGCGGAGGCGCTGTTCTTCGTGTACTACCGCCGCAGGTGGGCGAGGGGGTGGTGGCGGTGGTGATGGTGTATGTGGGCGGTGGTGCGCGATGCGTCGTGTGCGGCTGCTGCTGCTGCGGGTGACGGGGGATGTGCTGACTGGCAGGTCTGGGACTAGCGCTGCTGTTGTCGGTCTGTCACTCATTGCCGCGCTCCCCGCTCGGCACTCCCCACCGTCTTCTCGTGCGCACCACTCACGTCTTCTCTCACACGCATCCACTCGCGCTCCTTCACTCACCATCATCATCACTCGCCACTCGCCCCCACCACCTGGCTAACCCCACACACTCCACCCCTCACCCCCACCGCCCCCACCACCTCCTCCCCCTTCACGTCAGGTACCGCGCGCTCAACGCCCAGCCCACCGGCCGTCACGCGCCCGAGCGCCATGACGCCCTGGCCGCCTTCAACCGTCTGCTGCAGGTGGGGGGAAGAGGGGGAGGGGGCTTGCTTTGGAACCCGGATAGGAAGAGTATCAAATGGCTAATGGATAACATCCGGGTTTCGACGCGCCTCGAGGTAGTATAACCGACCTGCTACACTGTCCTTGGCCCCATTACCGATTCCCCCCGGCCCCCGCCCTTGTACCTCACCCTCACCCTCACCCCGCCCCCCCAGGTCACGCAGTACTTCCAGCACAAGATCGACGCGCGCGTGTACCTGTCCACCTGGTTCTGCGGGGCGGACTACCGACTCATCCGGCGGGACAACGTGGCGGACCTAATTGCGTACGGCTTCTGGTACATGAGCAGGTGGGGGGGCCGGGGGGGGAGGAGGTGGGGAGAGGGGGGGTCTCCGGTACTACGGTTCCGTTGGTAAGACCAGTTGGTTTGTTGACAAGAGCAGTTGGTTAAGACCGTATGGTAAGGGGTATCTCAGGATAGCCACATGCATGAGGACTCCTGAGTAACAGATCTCTTTAACTCCTCCCCCTGCCCCCTCGCTTCCTCCCTCCCCCTCCCCACCCCCAGGTCCGAGATGGAGGCGGCGGGTCTGGGTCCGCTGCTGCGGCAGTGCGTGAGCGCGCTGGAGGCGGCCTTCCGCATCTCGCTGCCGGCCGGCTACCAGCGCGGATTGCGCTGCATGTTCCACCTGTGGGAGCCGCTGAGGACCATTTACAGGTGCGGTGGGGTGGGGGAGGGGGGTGGATGCATGTGCGCGTGTGTTAAAATAACTGGCCGCGAGGCGAAACGTACTGTGATTGCCAAAAGATGAAGTCCTCCCACCGAAAACGCCACTGGTGAAGTGAAGTCCGTTGGCTACGTTGTAATAGAGTTAACAAGTAGTCTCGGAATCATTGTAAAGCAGTAATAGCAATGTCGTAACGCGACCGGACCTAAGGACCGGAGTAGTAAGTAGGTAGGTATAAGTAACCGTCACTGTCATGTGTAAACTGGATGTAGAGAAGCTGGAGCTGTCGCTGAACAGGGGTAAAAGCAGGAGTGATGCCAAGACGTCGCAGTGCATGCTCGAGCAAAGCAGGACAGGAAAAACAAGTGCAGGACCACTATGTGCGTATGCGAATATTACCGTAGACTGACCTGCAGAGCAGGGGGGACCAGCAGCCAGCAGCGAACACACCAGTAGTCAGTACCGAAGAACACAGACGTGTGTGTGTGTGTGTGTGTGTGTGTTTTGGTGCCTGCCTACACCCTACTCAGGCTATCTGATTGTGCACCATAACCCCACATACGGCAACCCCTTACCCTGGAGTCGTAGCGCCCCCGTTCATCCCTCCCACACCACCCACCAACCCCTTCTGTACCTTCCCCGTCCCCCCCCTCGTCCTCCCTTGCAGGCCGCTGTGCTTCTACCTGTCGACCGAGCTGCTGGCGCTGCTGTGCCAGGTGCTGCTGCGCGCTCTGGGCTGCTCGCTGCACACCGACCCGGTCTCGGGCATGATGGTGGCCACTGCGGGGGTGGGGGGGCCGGCGGGTGCTGCTGCTGCGGGGGCGCAGGGGGGGCCGGCAGCAGCAGTAGCGGGGAGAGGAACGCAGAAGAAGCAGGGGGTGGCGGTGAGGCCGGGCAGCCAGCAGCAGCCACAGCCCCAGCAGCAGCAGCAGGAGGAGGAGGAGGAGGGTGGAAAGGGAGGCAAGGCGCCGTCTGGCGGACGCGGGTACGGGGGTGTGGGTGGTGGTGGTGGTGCTGGTGGTGAGCACCACCACCAGCACCACCAGCAGCAGCAGCAGCAGTCGGTTCGACCCACCGTGGTTGCGCACTGGGATGCGTTCGATGAGGGAGCAGCAGGGGAGGAGGCGGAGGAGGCAGGGGCGGCTCATGACAGCAGCACCACCACTAGCACTAGCAGCACCAGCAGCACCCCCGCCAGCCGGCCTGACAACACCCCCGTGCTGCTGCTGCACGGAGTGGGGCTGGGTCTGCTGCCGTACACCAATCTCATCAGGTGG
Organism: Astrephomene gubernaculifera; assembly: GCA_021605115.1. Taxonomy (NCBI): domain Eukaryota; kingdom Viridiplantae; phylum Chlorophyta; class Chlorophyceae; order Chlamydomonadales; family Astrephomenaceae; genus Astrephomene; species Astrephomene gubernaculifera. The sequence continues at coordinate 764,554 of BMAR01000035.1, forward strand.
GGGTTAAATGGGGAGGTGGGGGGGTGCCGTACAAGACTTGGCGAGGGAAAGCTGGTTGGGTCCCCTTCCAAGAAGTTCTAACCGTGACTCCTGTACCACGTGACACCTGTATCCTGTCGTACAGGTGCCTGCTGGCTGCCGGGCTGCCGCTGGTTGCGGTGGAGTACAAGCACGTGAGCATGCGGCTGTGCTCCATCATCCCCTCCGCGGACGACATAGCGGCGGGGGTGGTGGGCATCATGGACCGACTGGGCATGGAGCAGGTGAAGAGGAGGGAGGGAGGGAGGGAGGAGGGAGGGAGGGAGGAGGGAGGGAGGGAGGGAGGGAAGTATGGGTTAGAGAGGGCACAGGATAGTAGGATCTGGCCGGCATTACGCGTCCTGTGTTCTTGTGTAAAGCCGTCTACACACCTTCAAGTCAACCTCCTTCCTCCTTCATCCCTTCTCTTCCCCTGCCCTCCCCCTCACCACCTCCCCCACCCCCCCAGGCCTGTGTGGTGGCCCACTCGTACGGCACCTTCGTGGCCTCCCGCCTGGCGCAGCTGCACGCGCCCCGCCTGCAGAGCCTGGCGCTGCTGGACCCGGTGTGCTTCGGGTGAGCGAGTGACCCGTGGGTCGGTGGTGGTGGGCAGGGGGCGGGAGCAGTCGGACTGGCGGGTTACGGTCGTAGCCCTCAGCTGTATGTTGCCTACATCCCTGTCATCTATCCCTGCTATCATAGGGTACCTGTAGCCGCGCGTGTTGCATTCATCGACACCTGGTGTTAGCCTGGTTCACTTGCTCGCTTTGTTGCCCACAACACCCGTTACTGGCTAACCCAACCTAACCTCCTCCCCCACCTCGGCCCCCCTGCTGACCCCCCTCCCCTGCTCCCCCCAGCATGTTCATGCCGCACCTGCTCGCCAACTTCATATACCGCCAGCCGCGAACCACCTCCCTGGCCATATGGGCCAAGGTACGTACGGCAGTCGGGTGTACGGCAGCGGGGGTATGGTTCCTTCTTGCGTATTCCTTGAGATCCTATCCGTATTGCTGGCTGTTGTACAACCGGCGCGCTCGCTCGTTGCGTCGCTCTTGCGAACACCTGCGAACACCTCTCTCCTCCTCTCATCCCCTGCCTTCCCTCACGTCTCTCCTCTTTCTCCCCCCCCCTCAGGACATGGTGTTCAACTTCGTGTCCCGCGACCTGCACTGCGCCGCCGCCCTGTGCCGCCGCTTCTACTGGTCCGACGTCAACTTGTGGCCGCAGGTGGGTGAGCAGTGGGGGGGAGCCGGGGAGGAAGCTGGGGGAGCCGGGGGGGAGCAGGACCTTGTCTTTCCACAGTGTTGGCATAGTGCGCTGCCATGTTCGCTTGTCCTGATGTGTAATCACCTGACAACCGCCCTATGGTTCACGCCGTCTCCTCCTCCACTTACTCCTTCGCCCCGTTCAACTCCGCTCCCATTCGCCGCCCGTTCCACTGCCCCCTTCCCTCTTTCCCTCTCTCCTCCTCCTCACCCCGCCTCTTCCCCCTCCTCCCCCCTCCACCCGCGCTGCTGCAGGACATCCCGGGTCGCACGCTGGTTGCGATCGCGGGCCATGACCAGCTCATTCACGTAGACGAGGTGGGCCATGTGGGAGGGGGGAAGTTATACCGGTAGATAGGGGGGAAATAGAAGGAGGTGTGCTGTTTGCTCCGTTTGTCCTTTCTTGTTGGGGGCTGTCTCCTCCCAACTGCTTGCCTGCTCTGGAAAACAAATACCGGTACCGGTAGTTGCCGCTATTGTTCGCAGCGGCAATCTTCCTCTTCCCGCGCGCCCCCTCCCCCCCAGGTGCTTGACTTCATCCAGCACTACGCCGCCAAGATCCTGTACCACCCGCACCACTCGCACGCGCAGCTGCTGATGGACGCCAGCTGGCAGCAGCAGGTGGGGCAGCCGACCCGTGGGTCGGGCCGTGCTGGCTTCCACCCAGCGCAACATTCTGCTTGTGACAGTTGCGAAACAACCAATAGAGCTCCAGCACGATTGGCGGAGCTTACAACCAAACCCCATGCTACCCCTTGTTGTTGCGGACACTTCTGCTGTCAACGCTTCTGTCGGATCCCAGAACGGGTCCTAACTCCTGAGCTGTTCCTGAGGTCCATTGAAACCCCTGCTTCGGCCCCTTCCTCGGCCTCTGCCCCAGGTCGTTGCTGACATCACCGCAATGGCGGGATCCGGCAGCGGCTCCGCGGGTGCCCGGGAGGTGCAGCGGCGCCTCACAGCCATGCCGGCGGCGGCGGAGGCGGCGGAGAAGGCGGCGGAGGCGGCCGGCACGCTGCCGCTGACGCTAGGCGCCCTGGCGGCGTCGCCGGGAGTCGTACGACGCGTCACCACCACCACCATGACGGCGTCGCCGTTCCAGGTGCCGCCGCCGGCGGCGACGGCGGTGGTACGGCAGGGAAGTATTGTTCACGGCGGGGTTAGCGTCAGCGGCGACCGCCACGTGACGGCGGCGGCGGCGGAGCACGAGGAGGAGGATGACGTGACGGCGCTGGCGGCGGCGCTGAGCCGTCAGATTGGGGAGGCACGGGAGCGGCGGCTGGCGCCGGCGGCGGCGGAGACGCCAAGCACTGCGGCGCCGTTCCCCGGCGGGGATGCCAACGGTCCTGTCACGAAACCTCCGGCGCCTCCACCTTCACCATTCGGCGCCCTTGCCGCGGCTTCGGACAACGGAGCGTCTGAGGGTGAGACTGCGTCGCTGGCGGCGGTAACGGCTGCTGGCGGGGTTTCCGGAGGTGGTGGCATGGCTCGCAGCTGCAGTGCGGGCGCGGCGGGGGGGCGGGTGGTGCCGCGGCGCGCCACCGCCGCCGCTCGGCTGCAGCACACCTCCAGGTGAGAACCCCTGTGTGGTGTTGTTAAAAAAATGCAAGGGGGCATAAGGCCAAAAGGGGGCCGTGGAAAATTGACGAAAAAGGCGTGAGGTGGCGGACTCCCACGCCCTTCATTACCGAGTAACGCCTCATTCATCCCTTGCCACACTCACCCGCCCATCTTGCCCCTCCTGCAGCGGCGCGCTAGCCTCCTCCGAGGCCCTCCTCCGCTTGGAGCTGGCGGGCATAGGACTCAACCCCGCCATACTCCTAACCTCGCCGCCGCTGACGTCACAGCAGCAACAGCAGCAACCGTACGCCGGCTGCATGTACGGCAGCAGCACACCTGGCGTTGCTGCTGCCTACCGTACGGCCTCGCAGCCGCCGCCGTCGTCTGCTTCGTTGGGGCTGCGAATGGCTCTGCCTGCGATTCGCGAGACGCGGGAGGACGTGTCGGGACCCAACACACCGGTAGCGGGACCGCCACCGCTGCTGTGGGGCGTGACGTCGGTGTCCCCACCGCCGTCGGCGTTCGCGTCAGTGGCGGCTTCTGCGTTCGTACCTTGCCTCATGGCGGCGGGATGCGGAGGGGTTGTCTGTACGGTAACCGGAGAGGGAGCGGCGCTGCGGATGCGGCGGACCATGACCACGTGATGTGGCGAGGTGTGGGAAGGCGAAGGCTGCTCTCGAGAGCTTACGGGTTGGTTGGACGTTGGGTAAATAATGGAACCTGATAATTGCTGTAGTGCGGTATGGGTATGAAGGAGCGAGAGAGTAGGGGAGGAAAGCGCTTATTTGGTCGTTGCGACGATGGGTAATAAACTTCAAACCCGGCTTGAACACGATAACGTGCAGGATTAAGGTATTTGGATGAGAGCGGCGCACTGCCACAAGGCAGGGTGGCAATGCGCCGGCATGCAGATAATGACTGTACTACGAGGGGGCTCTCCGTGTGCTTCCTATGTAGTAAAATGCTCTATCCTTGGTAGTCCTTGAACCAGTCTGAAGTGGGATATCTTGGTGTGGTGGGCATTGGTGACATTGTAGACGCGTGTGTTACTGGCCATAAATTTGAACTGGGTTGCGTTGGCAAGGGCAACTCCCTTTTAAGGCCACACGCTGAAAGGAGGATGTAACGGCATCGTTGAGCCCACGACAATCGAGTTGCCGGGAGTTGAAGTTTTAGCAGCGGTTGGGTTCCGACCCACATCCTATGTTGGCTTTCCTCGTGGCTCTGTGTGCGTCTTGTGGTCCTGCTCCATGGCAAACAACGTTTCGAGGGGTACAGGTTGTGACCGTAGACAACAGCCAGCAGATTGCCACAACTCAAGTAACCTGTTGACAACGATGTAAGTATCGTCAATGGCTACACAGCATCATTGATGTGACGTATAATAAGCATGTAGCGGATAGGCACGCCGGGGACGGAGAATGCGCTTACAAACAGTCATCTTGCAATGCTGACTATGTATTTCCGTACATGCACATCCGCACATGGACATACTATATCTACAAACCGTCTCTCCTGCGGCATAAGCACCCGGTGTCAAGCAATTTAACACTAGGGCAATAAACCTCGAAGCCCCTCGGCGATATATGCAAGATACGGTGCATCAATTGCACCTCACAGGCCTTAGGACTGCCGACATCGCACAGAGTATCTGTACACCATTCGTGTGGGTTAACCCCTAGCACGCACCTTGCACGGTACGGACCCCTTCAGTTGTCTTGTGCCGCACTACTCTTACAGCTACGTACACCCCAGCATTTTACGACCCCCCGCCCAGCTATGCCACGCCACCTTTCACCCCTGCCCTCCAGCGGGCCCTACGCCAGTCATGAGAAAGCACCTCCACCAGCCGCTGCCCAGCCTACGAAGACTCCGCCGCGGCCTCCAGCTGCTGAACCTACAGCGGCATGGTAAGGAAAAGGCTAAGTACATGTTTGCGTGTAGAGATAGGTTCTCATGACCGACGTACCCGCTCTTGGAGCTCTTTAATAAGCTGGTTCGCCTCCTCGAGCTGCTTTTGAAGGCCATCTCGCTCCGCGACGATAGCCTCAAACTCGGCAGGGGTTGGAGACCCCAAGCATTGTTTAATGTAGCTGTAATAAGTCAAAGGAGTACAGGGTAAGAGGGCAAACGGCCTTTGACATGGTGGAATCAGCTTTGCGGGTAGACTTACTCTAGCGCCTGCTTCGGCTTCGAGGGCTCCTCGTATAGCTGTACTAGCACTGCGCGGCAAAATGCAAGGTAAAGACAACAGCCGAGCGGACTGGTGGACTCCTTGCTGTACTCCGCGGCCCGCGCACCTACCTTTGACAAGCACATCAATAGCACCGGCCTGCTCTAGATATTTGCGGAAGGTCTCCTTCTGCGACTCCGACATGGCTCCTACGTAAGCCGAAGATGTTGCTAAAAGCTACCTTCTTTCTTATGATAAGGGCACGCAGTCAGTCTAACTGTTACAAATAAAGCTTTATGGCACGTGTTCTAGGCGTAGGAGATGCACGCAGAGGCAGGCTTCGCTCGAAGTCGTACTATGGCTCCAGAACTGCTCCAATTGCCCGCTGATGAGGGACCATGACAGTGTCAACCTTCTGTTCGAGCTAAGTCTCGTGATTAGTCACGCACTTGGTCATATGCTTTAGTAAACTTTGTGTGGTTTGTGGGACACAACTAGAGCTCAACTTCTCGCTGCTAGCGAGGGCAATTACTCTTTGGCTGCTCCCAAATTCTACCATGTCATTTCCTTGTCAAAAATGTCGAAAAGATATCTCCTTGGGAAGCCTTGCGGAGCTGCCTTGTAATTGTCTGGTATGCGTACCTTGCTCACGAGGTGCCGTCGTGGATCACCTTCAACGGTACGTTTCTTTGTGGGCGTATTATACCGAATACGTTTAGTTGTCTTGTTGTGTGTATGATGTGAGTATTGCCACCTTTGGATTGAGGAGCTGGGCGATGAGGCTAGGGCATTCAAGCTTTCGGCCCCTCACTCCCTTGCAAACTAATGATTGATGCATGTAGCCGTTAGTTTCCATGTACTCCGTCGCAAACCCTTGGACAGGCTTGCCACGGATGTTGCGCCTTCGCCACAGCCATCCGCAGTCAAGCGGTTGCGGGTGCAGCTTGAGCCTGGTGACGAAGTTTATTACAGGAAACCCGATGGCTCCTATGTGAAGGCGACTGTTGAAATTGTGGATATCTCGGTGCAACCGCCACAATATGGCATTCAGCTTGCAAACACGGACAACTTGCGTTTTACCGAGGAGGATAGGCTCTTTACGGAACTACCAGGTTGGCCCTTTTGTTACCGGCAGTTCCGCAACTCCGCAGTTACACAGGGGCACTTTCGACCTGCACCCCGTCCGACCTACTCCGTTCTTTCCTCCACCCACCTATTGCGACACCTCGACCCCCTGGCACCTAAACCCACACGACCCTCATGACATGCTCCCACTCTCCGCCTTTACCCGTATCAACCAACTCCTCGTCCTTCCTTCCTCCCCCCCACCCTTTCTCCACTCCGCAGCCCCCACGCCGCCTCCTCGCCAGCCGCCGTCCCACCTCCCCACCGCCCGCTGCCCCTGCTGCTCCTCGCACCTCGCGCTGCAGCACCTGCGCGCCCTCGCACCCGAGGCTGTTGCGGCCTGGGAGGCGGAGCGCACTGCCTCCTGGCTGCGAGTGCATGACGTCATCGCCTGTCCCCACCCCCGCTGCGGTGCCCTCATCCAGCGCGTGCCTGCTGCTGGCAACGCCGGCGCCGACCCGCGGTCGCCCTTGTCGCCGCTGCACGCCCACATGCGCGAACAGCAGTCGCCGCCGCGGCTGCAGCGGCAGCAGCGGCAACGACAGCAACAACAACAGGATAAGCCCAAACAGCAGCTCTCTGACGCCGAAGCCCATCGCGAGCTCCACCGCTTCCGTTGCGGCGCCTGCGGCAAGGACTTCTGCGACGCCTGCGGCGCGGCGCCCTACCACAACGGCCTCACATGCGGTCAGGCGCGCGCGCCCGACTGCCTGCTGTGTCGCGGCAAGGTGGAGGAGGAGCGCTTGGCGCAGCTGCTGCCTGTCGCGGCTGCCAAGGAGGCGCGGGAGCACCAGGGGAGGCCGGCCGGTAGCCAGCATGGCGCAGCGGCAGGGGCGGGGCCGGGTCAGGCCAAGCGCGCGGAGAAGGAAGTTGCTGCTGCGGTGGTGCAGCGCGCCTCGAAGAGTGAGCTGTTGTCGGCACTGAAGGGCCTGGGGCTGGACATCAGCTGGTGCCTGGAGCGGAGGGACCTGGAGCAGGTGAGGTTGCCACGGACATTATCACAGTATTAGATAATATTAGGTAAGACCGTACTTGAGCTGTCGCGGCTGACCGTAGATTGAGCTTTCCTCACATATTCGTCTGCAACAGGCCTTGACAAACCCTGTTCTCAGGCGCCGGCTCTTCGCGATGCCGTTTACCCTCCTCCATGCAACGCTCCTACCCTCCTGCCTACCGGTACAGGCGTTTCTGCACTGGGGCTGCCTCACCTGCGGCGCCCCCGACTGCGCCGCCAAGCGCCGCGCCATGTGCGCCCGCCCGCTGCCCTGCGGCCACTGGTGCTGCGGCCTGCGCGGCGAGGGGGACAACATGGGCGCAGCAGGTGCGGAGTGCCGCCACCCGCGCTGCGTGGAGTGCGGGGCGGACCCCGCGGTACCTTCGCCCTCGTCTGCAGCCGCGGCAGGCGGCTCGGCGGCGGCGCTGCCGATGGTTAGCGACTGCTGCTTCTGTTGGGAGCCGTTGTCGACGGCGCCGTGCATTGAGATGAAGTGCGGCGTGAGGCACGTGTGCCACCTGCATTGTGCGGTGAGTGGGTGGGGGTGGGGGCAGGGGAGCCCGGATGGGGATGTGGGTCGTCGGATTTTGGGTTTGGTGGCCGCGTTGAGGATGGCTGCATATGGACGCGACGTGTATATGGCCCTAATCGCCTTGCCCATTTACTAGCCCTTGGCCCCAAACACATCCTGTCCTTAATGGCCTGACCCAGATCGCCTCTAGTTCGAACAGCCTCACCACGCGTCGCCCGACCCAGATCACGACTGACCCAGATCGCGCATTTACATTATTAACAATGGGTTCACCGCGCCCCACGCACTCCCCTCCTGTCTCCCGCAGCAAGCCCGGCTGGCAGCAGGCTACCCGGGACCTCACATCTCCTTCGCGCACCTCTCCTGCCCGCTCTGTCGTGACGGTGGAGGGGGTGGAGGTGCCGGAGCACAGGCGGGGGGCGGATCCGGAGCGAGCAGCAGCAGCGGAGTCGTACAGGTGAGGACTGGACTGGGGGGTTGTTGCTGCTTGCTTTATCGAGGACAGTGCCTTTTGTGGTTGTGCAGCCCTAACCCGCTTACCCTGCCACATCTCGTTACCGTTCTCCTGTGTACACCGGTACACGCCTCCCATCCCGACCCACAATGTCTGGTGGGGTGGGATGGGCCGGGTCGAATGTAGCAACCCATGGTAAAGCCTCGTCATGCAGCTCGTCATTTTCCTCTTTTTGCACCGACCCACATTATTTTCCTTTACGCCATTCCAACTTCGAACCTCCCAAACCTTCCAAATCACGCATCACGCCCCGTCCCGTCCCCCTCCCGCCTGCAGGCCTCCCTGGCCCCGGTGCACCTCTCCCACCCCGCGCTGTCCGCCTGCCTGGCGCCGCACCTGCAGCTGCGAGAAGCGCTGGTGGCGGCGGTGCGCGAGCGGCTGCGCATGGACCCGCTGCTGCGCGCGGCTCCGGAGCTGCAGCCGGGTGGCCGGTACGACGGACGCCCCGTGGACTTTGGCGTGGAGCGGCTGCTGTTCTACAAGTGCTCCAAGTGAGGGGTTAGGAGGAGGGCTGGGGGGGGTAGGATGGGATGGGGGGATGGGTTTGGAGCGTGGAGAAGCGGAAAAGCAGGGTTGGGCTGGGTTTCGATTTGTGTACCGTGCATGTTGTCGCTAGACAAGCGCAAGGGCGCTCAAGTTGCCGTTCTCGTTCTTGCTTGTTGTTCTCGTAGGTGCTCCAAGCCCTACTACGGCGGTCAGCGAGCGTGCGGCGCAGCAGCTGCGGGGGAGGCAGCCCAGCAGCAGCAGGCGGCCGCGGGAGGGGCAGCTGCAGGAGGTGCGGCCGGCGGCGGTGGTGGAGATGCAGGAGCAGCGGCAGGGGGAGGTGGTGCGGCCGACCAGCAGCTGGTGTGCGGGGACTGCTGCGCCGTAGCTGCGGGCACCTCCTGCGGCCAGCACGGCACCAGCTACATCGAGTGGAAGTGCAAGTAAGTGGGGGTGGGAGGGGGTATAGGGCTGTGCGAAGGATGGGAGATGGGAGCTGGTACGGGTGCCGTTCGTGATGCCTGCGCAGGTATTTCAGCTACCGGACGCTACCGCGCCACTCCTTTCCTTCGCCGCTTGCACCGCACCTAACGCTGGTTTACCAGAGTCTATTTTGACGTGTGCCTATCTCCACCCCAGCACACCCCAGCAGCCGCCTCCCCCTCATCCCTGCTGCCTCATGTCTCTCCCTTTATCTCACACCCCCTCCCTCTCCGCAGGTACTGCTGCTCCCTGGCGTCCTGGTTCTGCTTCGGCACCACCCACTTCTGCGACCCCTGCCACCGAGACTACTGTGCCCGAAAGCTGCTTGGCTTCAAGCCCACCCCCGGCAGCGCCTGCGTCGACCCCAACTGCGCCTTCAAGCACGTGCCGCACCCGCCCCCCGGACAGGAGGCCTGTCTGGGCTGCGGAATGTGCCGCAACCGGTAGGGTGGCTGCAGGTGCGGCAGGGGACAGGGACAGGACGAGCGCTGGGCAGAGGCTACGGCCAGGAGTGTCAACCGATAGGACGGTGGCGGCAGCAGCAGGAGGAGGCGTAGAGGAGGGCAGGAAGTGCGCTGGGCTTCGTGGCCCGCGGCGTACGGAAGGGACGAGGGTATGATGGCTGGCTGCAGGATGGGTGGGTAAGAAGAGGAGTGATAGTGGAAACTGTGGAAGTGTAACAGGCTGGGGTAACGGGCACCTGTAAGGTGGCGGGTAATGTACGTGGTCCGCGGCGATTGCCGGGTGGAGGCTGCGGGCTGGTTTGTTTTGGCTGGATGCGTGGCAGCTCGATGGGCTCAGGAGCCGGCAGCAGGCAGGGCGAAGAGACGGAATGGCAAGTACAACGCGTGTGATGCACATGAAGACAGCCATTACAATACCCTCAGGTGACATCCCCCCCATGCATGCATGAGTATAAGAGGGGGTGTTTGCGGTGCACAAGCGTCTGAGGCATATCGCACATGAGAACACACCTGGCGTCCTTTCGTCTGAAGTCAGGTGCGCAGCCGGACGCTGCCCCCGCCCTTGCTCATCCTGATGTGGACGCAATGACCTCGGGAGCGGTTAGTAACGGTGCTGCAAGCGTACTGTGAAAGGCCTTCAATACGGCTGATAAGAATGGGTTATTAATAGCTGTACTTGCTCGGACACCTGGCATTGTAGGTTCCTAGCGAGTTGGGGGGTTTAATCGCTTATGTTTTACCGTCTAGGATGCAGGGGTAGTGGCACGTTTCGCTAGGGTCCTTGTATGCTTCCGCGGCGCTTGATTGCTTGGTTGCATGCATGCCCTCAACTGCGTAGCTGTGTCTAGTTAGGTATGCATTGCACGTTTGCAGGCTTCGCCTATAGGATTAGTAGTTCACTGGTGATGGTTCAACTGTTTGTCTTATGCATTCCTATGCTGGCTGGTAGATGGCTCAATACGCTTGCTGGTAGATAGTTCATTCCTGATCGTGGCTCAGATGCTGAGTAGAGAGGCAGGTAAGGGTACGATATGGTAGCGGAGGCAATATAACATTAGCGGTTGACGGAGCTGATGCAGTGCTTGACTTCTTCCGTTCAATACTATGATAGGTGGCATATGTGTGGCACATATGGCGACATGGTCGAAGCCGACCCATGGGTCCCTTGCAATGTCATTGGCTGGTGTTTGCTGAGTGCGCTTAGCTGAAAAAGAGGCTCTTAAGTTTGTATGTGCGAGGGACCGTATAGGGTGTAATTGTTACAATTTGGGTGTGCAATCTGATTAATTCCATAATCCGAGCGGCGGCTGGTTCTATGCGCGCAGCCGCGTTAGCAAAGCAACGTTTCTTCACATCTCCATGGCACAAACGCATGGTAGTGGCACAGTTCAACACCATAGCTGTTTAGCAGTAACACCTGTTGGGTGGATAACAACACGCAGAGGGATATCCAACAAGCACAATTGCCGGGAGCGCCGATTTCGGCATCACCTGCAGGGTTCCTGCGGCAGAGTACGCAACATGACACATGACCACAACACAGCCTTAATCGTTACCGCAACCCATTTAGCCGCCTTGGCTAGTAGTGACACAGGGCTCAGTGACATGTTTTGGGGGTTCCAGTTTCCATGCATGGCCACGCGGTGGCACACATCCTGCAATTCAGTTGACCTGTACCTGCAACGGTCCTAGATTACCACACAGAGCAAAACTTTCAGCGCACTTAGCGCTGCGGCGTGATCCACACAAGCAGCCGCACGACGAACCACCTTCATAGCATTAAACCCCGTCCCTCGTTCACCTGCCTTCCAACACTTCAGCCGCTCCCACCAACAACATCAACCTGTCTCGCACCATCCCCTGCCCCTGTCGTGCACACTCCCAATGCTTCGGTGCCGCGCTGCTAGACACCTCGTCCCCCTCCCAGTAACCGTCGTCGAAGCAGCTGTCGCCCCCGTACCCAGCACCGCTGCTGCCAGCAGGGGTGCCGGCTAGTGGCGTGACGCTGCAGCTGGAGCATGTCGCCTGCAGCATCTCCTCGTCCATGTCGCCAGGAGTGTTCGCTACCATGTTGCTGTACTCCAACCTGTTGCTGCTGCAGCAGCTGCTGTAGGCAGGGCTGACACACTCCATGCTCTCGTCCATCATGTAGTCATCGTAGGGGTCATCGCAGTCCTTGAAGGCCGGCTGCACGGGGTCGCTTGCAGTGGCAAGGGCAGCTGCAAGGTGCTGTCCCGTGGAGCACGGCCCTTGGGTCTCGGTCAGCTCGGAGGTGCGTAGCAGCACTAGCGTTCCTTGTAGTGGGGCGCACAGGAGGAGGGTACCATCAGGAAGCACAATAGGGCAGCGCAAACCACCCGAGTGGAATGCCGAGTCAGTGCGTTCGTTCTCGTGGCAGTGATGGTTGCTGGAGGTGCTACAAGCCTCGTAGTGGGAAATGGGGCTGCGGGTGTCAGCGTTGCAGATGGAGGTGTTGTCATCATTGCAGGGGCTGCAGTTGCCAATGTCGCTGCTCTCGGTCGTTGTCGGCCTGTAGATGGTCTTGACGATGCCATCGGAGGTGACGGATCGGATAGTGGATGTTCCGTCCTGCAGGGCGTCCACTATTATGGCGCCGCCGTCAGCAGTGACACCAACTGCAGCAATGCTGGAGAAGCGGGCATCACACCCAAATCCATCTGCCCCTCCCCGGCTTCCCTCTTGACCAACCCACGGCGACCAGCGGGCAGTGCTATATTCATGCGTGCCTTGGCTGGGGTCTTGTTGCTGCCGGTACATGGCAGTTGCCGAGGCTAGCAGAAAGCACCCGGGTGCGCATGCGAGGCTCAGCTGCCCTAGGCTATCCCCATCGTGCTCGCGCAGCATGGTAACGTACGTGGCAACAACGCCGTGCTCTTCCGATAGGGCAAAGTCTACACGGTGCAGCCCGAACGCATCGCTCACGTACAGGGTATGAGAATCAGGCGCAGCGAGCTCTGAAGGATAGGAAAATTCCAGACCCTTCCCGTGCTCGTAACCCGGCTCGTTTCCAGCGACAGCAAGCACTTTCCGGACAACATTCCTCTCATCCAGGGAGAATATTGCATGGCCCTCGGCGAAAAACGTCAGACCCGTCGCCGCACAGAACGTAGCACAGGAAATGAACGACTTTACATCGTAGGGCTTAAGGATATCGATGCCATGCATAGGTTCGAAAAGGTCGAGTTTGGGCCCGAGGGCAGTTCCGCGAAGCTGGAAAAAGCCGCGGCCCTTTGCAGGATTGCCAGGTTGAGTAATATCGCAAAGGATAAGGACCTCGGGCTGTGATGCAACGTGCCTTGATACCGCTCCCACGACCCCAGAAGCGTTTACCCTGTGCACCGCCGACAACATTTTGGGCACAGGAAAAGGTTCTATAAGGTAACCTTGAAGCACCTGTGATAGTTAAAAGTATTTTTCCTGTAGCTTTAGATGTGGAAAATACAGTAGAATGGGGGCTCTGGCCTATTTATGGGAAGGCTACCCAAATGGGCCTCCTACATACCGCATACGGCAGGCCATTCCATCCAGGCCTCTACATCCGGTCATCCGCCGTGCTAATGTCCGTTCCCTACATCCTCAACACTAGAAGATTGAGAAGTGCTATGCAGGATCGCAAAGGAGACCTCGAAAAGCCTTCTTTGCAATTCTATTACCCGCAAGTCTAAACCATTGGCATCAACTGGCACTGTAAAATTTATTGAATCGACTGCCACTGAGCCCTTTGCCAGCTGTACCTCGAAAGACTCGTCTGAAGTTGCATCCACTTCCCCTGGAGCACGGCCCTCCGTGACCGCAACTTCTCCACAAAGCCCAGCATGCTCCTCCCGCCTCTCATCTTCCAACGGCTGGCTTCTCCTTGTCACGCCGTTGCGGGGCCCCAAAGCCACAGCAGGACTCCCCGCGCCTGCGCTTTTGCCGTCGTCCCCCTGCTGCTGTCCCTGTTGCTGTAATTGCTTAACCCCTAGGCTTCTCCCCTCCTCTAGTTTCTTCTTCTGATGTCCCAGCGCTCCTGTCCGCGTCGCCACCCACTCCTCCAAGTCCTGCGCAACGTGTTCACTTGTCAAAGCAGGTCACCTAACAGCTAACGCACGCTTATGAAGGCCGCACGGCTGATGTCATGATTCGCATCTTGCCACCCAGCCATTGTGGGTCAAAAGAATATATTGAGCGGGAGAATGGCCTCTAAGTCCGTGTTCCCCTTAACCCCCTTCCCCCTGCAATTGCAAAAGCCTTCGTAACATTTCACCCACCCTCTTGTAGCCCCCACTCCGCAAAGCTCCACTTCTTTCCCCCTCCTCACCTCCCGCGTGTCCACATCCCTCAGCCGCGGCAGCCACTCCAAGGGCGCCACCCGCAGCCCGCAGGCGGCCGCAGCAGCCACCGTGTCGCCCAGCACGCGGGAGCTGCTCCAGGGGATGCCCTGCGGGTGTGTTTGGGGGCGGAGAGGGGAAGCCCTCAGCCCACGCTTGCGGCGCACGCCGGCACTGCACTTCTCTGCCCCGCCACCCCCCCCCCCTCACTCCAACCCCATGTAACCCCTCCTCCCCCCCTCCCACCCTATTGCTTTGCCCTAACTTGTGGTCTCCTATGGTTTGGTATGGTCTTTGACCCCCCTCCCACCCTAAACAGCGCCTCCTCCTCCAGCCGCGTGAGCCCCAGCAGGTAGTACCCGCCGTCCAGGGCGGGACCCAACACCACCTGGGGGGGAGGGTCAAAGACCATACCGAGCAAAAGGAGAACCATGATGGGAGGGTTGGGAAGAGTGGGCCAGGGCAAGGGGGAAGCTGACCTCCGTTCGTACATTGTAAATGCTAGACACCGGTTACTCGGGATCCCTGTCGTACGCCTGCGCCCCCTCCCGTGCCGTACCTCATGTTGGTCCAGCGCCTCTGCGGCCCTCCGCAGCAGTGCGGCCGTGAGGTCGGGGATGTCGGTACCCGTGATGAGCACCTGGGGGGGGGAGGGGGTGAACGGCATTGGGGTGGCAGGGGGTAAGGAGGAAGGACCTTACTAGCCGTATGACAGGGCTGGGGGGCTTGGGGGTGGGGCAGGGATGGCGGCAACCTGCGGACGGAAGGAGGGAGGGAGCGGCGAGGTCCCAAGGGCGATCAAGGGGATAGGAAGCAGCGAGCTGAGTGAGACGCATGGGGCTTGCGCCCGGCTTCCTTCCCCAGGCAGGAACCGAGGAGGGACGCGGACTGTGCTGAGGAGAAGGAATACGAAACCCCAGGTCCCACGTACCCGCCTTGCACCCCACCCCACCTTCCTCGCCCCGCTCCTCCCTCGCGCGTCCCTCATGGCAGCCAGCATCTTGGCACCCAGGTCGGGATCCGCGGGTGGGGCGGGAGGAGGGGCAGCGGGGGCAGCAGCACTGGCAGCAGCGGGGGCGGGGGAGGCAGAAGAGGTGGCACTGACAGCGCCGCCGCTGCTGCTGCCGCCGCCGCCTCCAACCCCGCTGCTGCCGCCGCCAGTAGCACTTGCAGCAGTGGCAGCAGCAGCGGCGCTCAGCTGCGGTATGCACGGCAGCGTCTGCGGGCGGACAGGGGCGCAGAGCATTCAGGGGTGCTGTTGGAGACAGGGTGCAGCATGTGGGTCGCAAAGCAAGGCCCGGGGTGGGGGGGAGTGAGAGCCCCCGGCGCGAGTGCCCGTAGCCCGACCTGGGGACACATGGACGCTAGGTTGGGGTGGGCATAGGCGTGTGGGCTGGTGTCATAGGGGAGACCAACCCCACAGTCTGTGACACGCGCAACAACAACCACCAGTTGGAAAGCTTCATTTCCCTTCACCTCCGTACCCACCAGTCCCTCCCCTGCCAGCCAGGCCGCCACGTCCTGCGACGCGTCCGCACTGCTGTGGTACACCGCCACGTCAGCCCAGGAGCGGCAGCTGCAGGCGGGCAGGCATGCAGGGAGCGAAGGAGGAGCATACCCGTTCAGCGCATAATCTAGACGCATAACAGGCGGTAAGTGAAGCAGCGTGTCAGGGCATCAGGTTACACCAGGCAACAGGACGGTAGCAGGGAGGCAACCTGGAGGATGACAGGCAGTGGGCTGCTGGGAGGGGCGGAGGAGGGATGCCTTGCGGCTATGGGAAGTGTCTACTGCTATGCGAAGCATACCTTGCTGCCTGATGGATAGCATGCGCGGCACATGCGCGGTAAAAGTCGCATGCTCCGTCAGGACCTATGCCAGCACCAGCTGCTAGCCGTGTCTTGACACGTCCTGGAACCGGAAGTCTCGCAAAGACGACTATAGCAGTCCCTGAACTGCTCATCTGTGTCGAAGATGCCCCAGCTTCACACTGGCCCACGCCTGAGTTACGTATAACCCGTCGAAGGCTGCTGCTGTTGCTCAGCCGCAGGGAGTCTTGCGATTACTTTAGGTGTCGCTGACCAGCAAGCCCAATGGGTGTTGCGGGACTGGTGCTGCCGTCGCAGTGATGCTATATTTGATGGTTATCAACTGTTTGTACTGGTGTGCGGGCGGGAAGCGGAGATTTCTGTGGTCTATGCTTTTGTCCCGCAAGACTACCCGGCGGTAATCAGCTCTGCAGCGGAGGCTCTGTACGTGTTTTAATGAACTATGCTTAGTTGTCCCATTTCACACGCCTGCGCGAGTTGCTGGCATCGATGATTTGACGTGGATCTATTCGGCCCCCGTAGTCGATCAGTCGTTAACAGGATCCAATTGCGCGCAGCGTAACGACGACGCTGAAGTAAACCTCCTTCCTTGTTTTAACCACAGGCAAGTTGGATCGAACCTACACCTAGAATGCAGACCCTACTTGCACAGCATCGGCTAACACGTCCAGGGCTTGCACGCCCTGCCAACCGAAGAAGCTATACCTTACGCTCGTCAAAGGGGTTTGGTGTAGAAACAAAGACTGCACAGGTACATTTCGCTAGAAAGACTCTGAAGTCATGGTTACCTTTCTCCCACATGGGTCATCTTGCCTTGATTACCGTGCCTTGGGAATGAATTTTATACGTGTACTTGTTACAGAAACCGCCACGCGAAGATGGGGAGGACGATGAGCCAGTGGCGAGCACCTCAGCCGCTGCGGCAACGACAGATAAGGACGCTATGGCTCTGGAGGCGCTAGAGGCCCGAATTGTACGTCGGACAGGAAGTCCAAAATTGGATAGTCTCTGGATAAACCCCACGCCGTTCGTCTTCGTTCCGTTCTTAGCCCACTTGCAAGGCACGCTGCAATTGCGAAACGCCTGCGTGCGGGGAGGGGTGGTATTTGCAATGATGGCGGTGACTACACCCGTTCATCCATACCATTGCCAATTGTGTGCAGCCACCGGCGCTCTGTGCTCTATGTTGGTTGTCCATGTTACCGGTACCAACCAACCCCTCCTCGGCACGTTGCATCCACCTAGCCCACAGCACCGGCGTAATCCCGCTCACCCAAAGCTTCCACTCCTCCTTCCCTCCCTCCCTTCCACCTCTCCCCTCCCCTCCTGTTCCCACCCGCCCACCACCAGAAATCCCGGCGCAAGAAGGTGGAGCCCAAGGTGAAGGTGGTAGCGCCGGCCGTGGATGTGGCCACCGGCAAGGCCCCCGCGCCTGCGGAGAGCGAGGCGGAGCGCGCCTACCTGGCCTTCCTCTCCTTCTACTTCGTGGCGGTGCTGCTGCTGGGTCTAGCGCTGGCGGGAGCGGTGAGTCGGAGCGCATGCATACATGCGTGCCTCCAAACTGGTATACCGGTGTACACCACCGGGTGCCGGCCGTTGGCAGGCCTGGGCTGTGCGGTTGATGCTGTCTTCAGGTTGCGCTGTGCACGCTTGGATTGCCCCGCCGTACCCTTTTGGACGACTGAGACCAGCGTCTGTCATGCCCTGAGGTTCCATCTGTTAGGATTACCATTATTTGATCTCGAAGTGGAACGCAATTTTTACGCTGTTCCTAATTAGCGCGTTAATCACGGATTCACGGTACTGTCGTTGCCAACTGCTGTTGCTCCTCCCTGGTGCCGCACGCACACTCATACGCACAGGGTTTCATGCCGGAGGAGGTGGACGTCTGGATCCAAGACAAGCTCTACCCGTCGTACAGTTGGATCGTGCTGGGCTTCCTGGGTCTCTCATCGCTGTACGGGCTGTACAAGACCGGCAAGCTGCCTGGGCAGGTGCAGCGGCAGTAGTACGGGGGGTGCTGGCGGTGGGAGCGGTACAGGGGTTCAGGTAGGGGGGCCAGAAAAGAACCAAACCACACAAGTGAATGCAGGGCAGGGGCTGATGGAGAGCGGCGGTATGGACGGTGCCCGCAGTTGAGGTTGGCGGGGGCTGATACCGGTAGGTGAAGCGCCGAAAAATGTGTGGCCGTCACTCCCTTCCTGTGTAGTCCTCATTCCACCTGCTTTCGAATGGGGTGTATTCCATCACGGCTTGATGGCAATACTAGGTTTGTTACACTCGGAGTACATGTGTGAGCAGCTTTGAAGCTATACATGTTGGGGCAAAAAACCGGTGGATTTGTGTCATAACGGAGGAAAGTGCCAGGCACCAATGGTACTACCAGGATGGCCACTAGTGGGGGCCAACTAGACGTTATGCAGGACTTGGTTGTTAGTGGGTAGCAGCGACTGTACCTTCATGTGCGGTCTTCCTCTTTTGCTTCCACATGGGGAAATGTGTTTCCCTTCTGCTAGTACTAGTGTTTACCTGGCCTCCGTGCTATGTACGAGCAAATTGTAAATAATACGGACTGTGCTTATCCTTGTACCAGAACAGTGGGCTCCCTCCGTTACAGCTTGTCACAGTACTGAACAATTAAACCAGCAACCGCTTCTCAACTCCTCCCTGCCCTCCTCGTGTCTCTACACTCAATCCACGACGCTTCACCGCTCAACCAAAGTGTGAAATGCAGTGACGACTCACATCGGCGCAGTCGTATCGCTTAATCGCTGATTCCTCATCTCATCATGACAACCTTAATCCAGACTTAAACCGCAGTACAGCGCATTTAAGACCCGCATGTACGACCCGTGGCAGCCCAACTTGCCAAACCCGTATGGTCCCATAACAGGAAGGAACGGCAGGAAAGACAGTTGGAATGCATGTCACGAGGGATGCAGCGGGACGAAACGGGCCTTACAAAGACCCTTTACTAACGAAAAAACGGCATACTTTCAATTGGAGAAATCTGGTAAGGTAAACACACACACACACACACTTGCAAACTCATGCTCCACGCTCTCTCCATGACATAGGGAGGACGTAGGTGGTCCGCAGTCCCTAATATGGGTTCAAGTATCATCAAATACTCAAGTCACCATCACAGCCAGTGCTTCCCAACAACAACTCCCCAGTCCCAATCCACCAGGGCATACCACAATGAACCTACGACATGCACATGAGAAGGACAACTCGTGCCCAAATTAAGCGCCGGATGACCCATTGGTCAGTCATCGCATGATGGACGACCGACCAAATAAATATTCAACGTCAGGACCAGACCGTCGGAGCCCCCCGGCCAAAGGATGACGACGACAATAACAGCCAATTAACGGGCTTCCATTGGGAAAGGGAAGCCTAATTATTCTGACAGCGAAACGTGCGAGAGGCCAAAGACACGGAGGGGCGGGCGCCAGCACCGACCAGGGACAGCCCCGAACTACATCCCGACCTCCACCCACCACAACTATGTTCGGGAGAATCAACATAAAGGGGCTTTCGAGCACGTCAGAAGCAGGCGCAAGTACGCCTCGTCTGCGCGTGAATGCGCCTTATCTTGTTCACGAGGCATAGTACTGGACAGGCCGGCAAAGACACAATTCCAGCCGCCGGTATCCACGCAAAAAGGCGACTAAATGGCATGCCCCCGCTCTCCGCGCGGATAATGGGTCGCACGAGGAAAGGTAAAAACAGGAGCCCAAACCTGAGGGGCACCCAGACTTCCAGACCAAAGCGCAAGGATGGTACATAAGGCGCAGATGTAACGCACACGTACAACCTCTGCGATCCAAGACCCCATGACATAACAAGATCCACAAGCTCAAGCAATCTTTTCTTCGCTGGCCAAGTCAGGCCATAGTAGCCGAAATCTATTATACCTTACTTATGTCACAGGCTTTTTAACGCAAATGCCCACCTAAGAGACACAAACCGTTGGTCACCGCGCAAGGGCAAGGCAAGAAGCGCACGCAATGGTACGGCGCCAACTGCACTCAACTGCTTTTCCTAAGGTCCAAAGCCCACCCTAGCTGGCAAGCCATAGACGCCAAACAATTACACCGCCACTAGCACACCACCATCCGCCACCACCACCACCACCTGCGAAGTCCTTTATTGCCTGTGCACAAAAAAACACCAAGCATCTAGCCACAAGAAGCTAACCTGTCCGCCTTGCAAACCTACCCCCTCCATCAGCCCTCCACAAATCAACCACCACCCGCCAGCACCCGTCCTCCCTACTTGCCCTGCTGCTGCCGGCTGCTGCCACCCCCACCCGGCGCGGCAAGGTCCTCCGCCAACCTCAGCGCCATCCTCCTCACCAGCTGCCGGATGAAGAGCTCCAGGGTGGACCGCATGCCCGGCAGCAGCTCCGGAACCATGGGCATCAGCTCCCCCGCCGCGCGGATGGCTCGGCCGCTGGTGGTGGCCACGTCGGGTAGTCGCGACATGGAGGGCTGCAGCAGGTCCAGCAGCGTGCGGACCATGGCGAGGGCCTGGAGGTGGGGCGGCGAGGTGGGGCGGGTTGGATGGAAAAAAATGATATAAGTGAAACAACGAGTCCCAATCCCATCTTGGATGGGAAGATGGGTGGGGGGGTGCATGGAGGCGGGCAGGTACGAAGGGGCGAGGGGGTGGGGTCCTCGGCAGACAGTGTGGAGCCACCCAATCGACAAGCAAACGTACCCCGGAGGCGCAAAACTCGTTGAAAAACAACCTCTCTTCCTCCTCTCACACGTGTATCCAATCCAATGCAAACCACTCCACTCCCCCCCTCACCTGTCGGTCATCCGCCGTGAGTGTCACCGTAGGCGCCATGGCCGACAGCACCTCCAGTGGCAGCGGCAGCGGCATCAGCATGGACCGCAGCGGCCCCAGCGCCTCCACACTGCGCAGCGCCGTCACCGCGCCCGCCGAGCTCAGCACCAGCCGCAACGCCTCGCCCAGCGCCTCCCGGCTCATGGCGTCCACCGCCGCCACCATCTCCTCCACGATCAGCTCCTGCGCGTAGCTGCCGTCCTTGGCGAACACCACCTTGAGCACCTCGCGGGTGGCCTCGTTGACCACAGGGCCGTCGGACAGCAGCCCGCCCGAGCCCGAGCCGGAGCCGTTGTGACCCTTGACGCGCTCCGCGAAACCGCGCTCGGCGGCCTCACCGAATGTGGGACCGGAGGCCTGGGGGTGTGGGTGAGGATGGTGGAAGGGGATGTGGCAGTGAGGGGAAGGTGCAGGGTGAATGGAGGTACAGGGTACAGGGTGTGGCTGGATGGATGCCGTCGTTCAGCCCGCTTTATTCACCAGAAATCAAAGGCGTTAAATGACATGCCACGAAGCCCCTGTCTGCACTGGAGAACCCCCATCATCCCGTACCTGCGCCGTGGCCGAGTTGGTTGTGAAGGATCCAAACGCCGACACCATTTTAGACAGACGCTCAATGTCCAACCGATTCTTCTTGCCGTACAACAAATGCCGCAACGCCGCGCGCATGCGTGGGTTGTTGTCCGTCAACAACCGACGGCTCAGGTAGGGCAGGCACTCATGCACGATTGCGTAGTTCTCATCCGTCTTCAGCGCGATGCCTTCAATCACGCAGAACGCGCGGAGGACGAGGCCAAAGTACGGTGGAATGCACATCTTGTAATTCATGGCAACACCCTGCAGCTGGCCGCTGACCGAGCCGATGTTGAAGTTCTTGAGGCCGCCACCGCGAACGATCTGCCCCATGACGGTTTCCAGCACGGGAGCGATCATCTGCT
Source organism: Astrephomene gubernaculifera (assembly GCA_021605115.1). Classification (NCBI taxonomy): domain Eukaryota; kingdom Viridiplantae; phylum Chlorophyta; class Chlorophyceae; order Chlamydomonadales; family Astrephomenaceae; genus Astrephomene; species Astrephomene gubernaculifera. The sequence continues at coordinate 786,120 of BMAR01000035.1, forward strand.
CGGCCTCACGCGGCATGCCGTCGGGAAAGAAGCTGTGGGGGTTGTTGTTGTTGTGTGGGGAGTTGCGAGGTGGTGGTGGTGGGTGGGAAAGGGAGGAAGGAAGGGCGCGTCAGTCTCAGCCAAAATAGTTTGGTCTAGATAGGAAAGGCAGGGCTGCCTCGGTAACTGCGATATATCCTTCCTCCCCGCACCCCCTCCCCCCCCTGCTCTCACCCCAGCGCCAGCAGGTCCTTTGCCACCCCCTTCCAGTCCTCCATGGTGAGGTGCGCGATGAACTCAATCAGCGCCACCCGCTGGTCCTCCGTCACCTCCGTCATCAGCCCAAAGTCCAGGATCACGATTTTGCCGTCGGCGGTGCGAAGCAGGTTGCCGGGGTGCTGTGCAGGGAAGGACGCAGGGGCGAGGGGTAACGGGAGGAGCGGGTAATGACGAAGCATGCTGGGAGAGGAGGGGGATGTACGAACAGGAAGGGGCGTGGAAGGAGAGGCCGAAGAGGGCGGCATGCGTTCTGGGGCGGGGACAGGCGGCCAGAAGCGAGCGGCGGAGTGACCGAGCAAGGCAGAGCAGCCGGGCCAGTGCAAAGGCGCTAGGATGTGTCGTGCTGGTGTACATAGCTACCATGTCGTGTGGGTGCTATACCAGTGCAGCTATAGGACGTGGCGTTGCTTGTGTTAAAATAACTGTCTGTCTGACTGGCTGGCAGGCTCACCGGGTCCGCATGCAGCAGCCCCGTCTCCAGCAGCTGTATGAGGTAGCAGTTGAGCAGCGTGGAGCACAGCGCGCGCACGTCCTCGGCCTTGGACTGGTTCAGCTGCGGATGGAGGGGAGGGGGGCAGGAAGCAGAGGAAGGAGGGGTTAAGCACTGAGGAGGGGAAGCGCATGCGTCACGCACAGCATGGAGGGAGCGTTACACTTGCGGCTTCAGCGTAATGCGGCTTCACGACATTGATATGATACCGTTACCTTCATAGCACTCCGTTAATGCATTCCTCCCACACGTTTCCCTCCTCCCTCCCCCCCTACCTTCTCTCCCTCGACCCACTCCGTGACGATGACCTTGCGCGAGGTGAACTGCGGGTACACGGTGGCCACGCTGATACCCTGCAGACTGGCCATCTGCTGCTTGAAGGCCATGGTGTTGTGCGCCTCCAGCTGGTAGTCCATCTCCTCGAAGAAGCGGGTGGCCCAGTCGTCCAGCACAACCGCCCACTGGTCCGACATCTGTGGGGGCGCGGGGGAGGTGTGTGTTGCAGGGAGTGAGGACGGTGAGGTGGAGGGGAAACATGATGGGAGACAGACCCCAACGCGCAGCAAAGAGTGTAAGCATGTGTCCGTGAGAGAAAGCGTAAATCGGAGGTTACAGCTACCGGTGGCTGCGAGTTCATTCTTAGGTAGGCTACAAAGGGTGCAAATGGGACGCAACGTGCAGCAGCAGCAGCATTGCCCCCCGGGTACCGAGTACTTCCCATGTCATCCCCTCATCCGCCCATCCCTGCTCCCACCCCCGGCATCTTGGACATGAGGATGGCTGCCCGGCGCATGATGTAGATGTCGAGCGCCACCGTCTCCAGCACCGCGGGCCGCTGCACCTTCACCGCCACCTCCACGCTGCCGTGCTCCGGACGCAGCTTGCCGCGGTACACCTGACGGGGGGGGCGGCGGAGAGGAGAGGAAAGAAAAGGGGAGGAGGAGGGTGATTTGACAAGAGGGTAGGGCAGAAGACAGGAAGACGAGTGAGCGCAGCAGATCCCATGCTTTATCAATAGCCGCCGCCCAGTTGTGGTATTGGATTGACGGAAGACAGAAAGGTCTAATACCGGTACCAGCGCAAACCGCCTCCTTCTCACCACCACAAGCATCGCACACCACCCGCCACCCACCTGCCCCAGACTGGCCGCCGCCAGGGGCTCTGCGGAGAGCCACTCGAACACCCGGTCCACGGAGCACCCCAGACCCGACTCCAGCACCTCGCGAGCCTCCACCGTGCTGAAGGTGCGCACGTTGTCCTGCAGAGGGGAGGAGTGCGGGGCCCAGGGTTCAGGTGATGTCATGTCACAGTGTAACGGACTACTTAAAAGACAGCTCTACGCACGAAAAGGGATAGCGTAAGGGGTGCGATCTTCAGTGTAATCCACGGAAATTTAGGAAGCAAAACGCCCTACGGAAGCAACGATTTTAGAAGATCCAAGACCCATGGGTCGCACCTGCAGCCGCTTGAACTCTTCCAGGTAGGGCGGGGGCACCAAGTCCACACGCGTGGAAAGCTGTTGTGCAATCTGTAAATTGTACGGCGTTCGTGTGCAAGGGCGTTGGGAGGATACCAAGGCCGTTAGCAGAAAGCTTGCCTTGACAGCGTCAGATTACACACAAAATCGCAAGCCGCATACCTCCCACGCCAGGCCGGACACCCCCACAAGTCAACCCACAAAGCAGCATGTGCCTACCAACTCGCTTACCACATGCCGGTAAGCCCACATGCGGCTCATGCCCAACGTTTCCCGCCCCAGCACGTTATCCCACGTCCTCCCAACCCACAGACAGCAACCCTCGCAGCCATCCCGCCCACCTTGATGTACGCGGGCCCCAGGTCCTCGATGATCCTGCCCGCCTCCTTGGCGCGGTTGTCCATGTTGGACTCGAACACCCCCGTGCGCCAGTCCCACAGCACACGCACGCAGAAGCCACCGATCCGGGAGAACACCTGTGCAGACGACGGCAGCCGCAGAAGAGCCGCGCGCTAAGAAAGCTGGCCGCGAGTGCAAAAGCGCCCACCAGTTGTTTAGCTCCATTGAGCACACTAAGCGGGAATGTTCACGAAGAAGGCCCCAAAGGCCATACCAGCTACCTGAGTTACCCCACCTGTGCGTTGCGCCTGAGCACTTGCATGGGCCGCTGCGCAAAGTACGAATCCAGCGCTTTGGGGTCGTACCGCAGCGGCAGCCCGTCCGCTGCCGTCGCCGCGGGGGAGCCCAGCAGCCCGCCCGCCTGCTGCTGCGAGGGCCCCGAGGGGATGCCGAATGCGGAGCTGCTTGCCGCAACTCCGGCTCCGGCTGCTAGCGCCGCCTGCCCGCCGCGAGGGATGGCGGCCACCAGCAGCGCCAGAGCCATCATGGCCACCTGGGCCGCGCCACGGGTGCCCATAGGACCAGGGCCGCCCTGTGGGATAGGAAGTAAATGTAAGGAGCTTGGGTCAGGCACTCACGCTTGTTGTAGCACAAGAGTGGGCACTAGCTAGAAGGCAGGGCGTCTACATGGTAGTCGTGGTCGGCGGAGGCATAGCATCGGCCTATGGGTGTGGCGAGGATGACCGCATCAGGGCAATACCAATACTGTCTTGAAAGTGGGAGCAGCTGGGAGGTGTGACGCACCCACCATGAGGGTCTCGTGCATGGCTTGCTGCGCCGCCAGCATGGAGTCGATGGTGGAGGTGGCCTCCGGGTGGCTCAGCCGCAGCGTGGTGACCAGCTGCTGCACGCCCAGCACCAGCGCATTGGTCCAACCCAGCACCAGCCCGCCAGTCTGGTGAGGGGCGAAAACACGGCAAACAGCGCCGTCAGCATGAGGCTGTATGGAATGCGAGGTGGATACATGGAATGAGAGAGCTGCTTCTGCTAGTTGATGGGTCCGTGTATCGTCTGTGTCGTGGATTTGCGTGATTTCGTGCCTGCGGGGAAGTCAAGGCAGCCACCCGCCCACCCACCTGGGAGTCCACGACACCCTGGATAGCCGCTAGCACCTCATCCAAGGTATCCCGCATGATGCCGTACGACTCCGGGTCAATCGTAGCAATGGTGGCGAGGCGCTCGCCTGCCCATGTGGCCAGAGCCAGCACCGACGCGTGCGCCGCGTCAACTGCCATTGCGGAGGCGGCGTCGGCCGCCAGGGCCGTGTGCGGGGAGGCCACAACGTCCGCCAGGACTGGGAGAAGAGGTAATGAGGGTCCCGGGAATGGGAGCAAAGGGTGTCAGCAAACTTAGTTTGTTGAGGACGGCACGGAACGTGAGGTTCGACAAATGCAGGTCGTCGAAGTGTGGAATGTACCAGTTCGCTGGTAGAGCGCATGGGTGATACGAAGCAGGAATGGTGGAACCCACCTGGCGCGGCTGAGGCAACGACGTCGTTAATGGCGGAACCCTGGGCCCAGCTCCCAACATGATGAAGGGCCTCCGGCTGCGAAGGAGTAGCCAACTAGTTTGTCAGGAAAAAGCAACCCTAGCTGCTTATAAAGAAAAGTGGGGATGTCAGCCATGGTTGCGGTGACACGACGTCCGGAGCCTTACCTCTACAAGTGTAATGGCAGCATTCAGGTCCGCGTGGACATGGTGGGTTGTGTGGAACAGTGAGTTGGAGCCTGCAGGAGTTACCAAGGAACAGGCGAAACCGTGAAACGTACTACAAGGCCTGCCCAGCACATGGCAAGTTCAGCGTTGCCCGTATTGAGGTCTTTTTAAGCCATGTTCAGCTTTGCAGCGAATACAAGAAGCCCTTCCAGCCGAGCGGCCTTCCGGATTCTCGCGAGAAGACGCACCGTCCAAAGCATGATTTAGGTGCGATAACAGGTGGGAAACATCTGTTCCAGAGTACTGAAGAGAACGAGCAATGAGCTCGCTGGCAGCCGTTGTTGTGGCGACGTCAAGTTGGGATGCAGCCTCCCCCAGAGCAGGTACTGGACGTGCGATATTACGATGCCGTGGCCGCAGAGATGATGTAAGACGCCTACACGTATACGATGACATCAGTAACCGTTGCTAATTAAGACTTCTGAAGCCCACTGTTGTCGGACATGTCTAAAATATTTCCTCACCGTTCGCAAGCGTTTCGAGACGTAGGTACAACAGATTGCCTATTTCCGTTTACTAGGCTGCCTAAAGCCATGGCTCTAACGAAACGTAGACGAGTCTGTGAGGGAGCACAATGACCCCAGTGCGAACCATCAAAAAATAAGCATAGCTAGTAGTAGTGGTCTTTAAGATATAGTGACAGTTGCCAGTGTTCGCAAGTTCCTGTAGGGTATCAGGATGCGGAAGGCAGAATGGAACCAGTGTCGTACGACCTGTCATTTTAAGAACGCAGCCGGGTTGGTCAGGCTCGAACGTGTATCATACTTTTAGTGTTGCTATAGGTAGTTGTAGGACAATCCAGTTTGCATGCTTGCGCTTCGTTGTCGTTAATGATAGCAAAGTATAGGGGGACCTGCCCTACTGTCCAAAAGCCTCTGCGTAGCCATCCATGCAGAGGTCGTGCCTTCTAATGTCTACCCTATAATGCCTAGTTTCATAAGGAGTACACTTAGCTGGGGACTCAGGCTGCCGTCGTGAACTTGTTAGTCCCGTGCACCAGAACAATGCTGGCTTCAGCGGGAAAGCACACCGCTACGGCTCGTCATCGGTATCCACCATGTCTGTCTCATGCATTTAGTACTGGGCATACATCAATAGCTTCTGGCGCGCGCGCCGCGAGCTCAGCTGGCGTACCGCGGCGACATGGCTTGGTGCGTCGCTTGACATGGCGTTATGGGCAGCAGCCACAGCAATAAAATGCCTGTCTCAACACAACTGGCGTCTGCCAACAGACATCCAAGGCATGGCCGCAGCTGGTGCGGTACCGCCAAGGCGAAGAAGTGCAAGCAACAGTCCACAGCGTCAAACCTTCCATTGCTAGCAACAGCGCAACGGCGCAGCCACCCTCGGTAACTGCAATCAGGAAGCCTGACATGGATTATACATGCGGTTGCCGGAGCTTAGCAACTGCCGTGCCGTTTTGCTGTGTGTGCAGGCACGCTCCCAGCTGAAGGTCATCGGTCTGGGACTCAGGGGCATTAGCGCGGTCAACCGGCTGATAGGTGCGTTTGTATTTAGCAATTTCTGTCGGCCAGGGGACACAGGTGTTCGGGCAACATTTATTGGCTTCCCCCAACAAGCGTGGGTAAGCACGAAATGGAGCGAGATGGAAACGTGTTTTCTTTTGCAGGTTCTGGCACTTTGCAGGAAGCCGAGTTCTGGGCCCTTGACTCTGACAAACGGGTATGGACAGGACCTCCGCTGCGTAAACTCCTGCCCATACAGCACCAATCGTACCCAATAACCTTCCCTGGTACCGTGTATACAATCACTCAACACTAGCCGCACCTCACGTCTAGCCCAGTTCCTCCAAAGGCTCCAACCTCGCCGCCCTCTACCCTGTCCCCTTACATCACATTACCACCCCACTAACCCCTCCTTCCTTTCCCCTCCTACAACCCGCATCTGTACCCGCTCCTGCATCATGCAGGTGCTCTCCAGCGCCGACCCCACCGCACACGTCTTGGAGGTGGGCCCCGGGGATGACGCCAGCCTGGGTCCCGCCGACCTGGCGGCGCTGTCCGGCAGCAGCCCAGCGGCGCCAGCAGCAGCTGCGGCTGCTCCTCCGCAGCACCCGCAGGGCTCCGAGGTGCCGGACGGCCAGGCGGGCGCGGTGTTTGTGCTGGGCTCCGCGTTCGGCAGCCCGGGTGGCGCACCCATGGTAGGTGCGGCTGGGCATGGGATGGGAGATGGGCTGGTGTGCGGCATGCGGAGGAAGGCCGCTGCGGTCAGATAGGATGTTGCATGTGGTCGAACCGGGAAGCTTAAAACAGCAACATATATTCCGTTGGATAGGTACTAGATACGGTATTAGGAGGTATGAGAGGGTGTGAAGCATGAAGATAGAAGCTGTCTGTAGATCATGAGAACAGTGTAAGCCCCCTGATCGCCTCCTCTCCATTCCCTTCCCCTTTGCCTGCTTCTGCCGTCTGCAGCTGCTGCAGCTGGTGCGCTACCTGCGGCGGCAGGGCTACTTTGTGGCGGCCGCGCTGACGCGGCCCTTTGACTTCGAGGGCGCCCGGCGGCTGGAGGCGGCGGACACCCTGATCAGCACGCTGGAGGAGGTGGCGCACCTGGTGGTGAGCCTTGTGGCGCTGGACACACTACTGGCCATGCGCTTATACGTTATCCCGGGGGAGGACAACACAAGCTGCCGTGCACTAGCAGTAACAAGGCCCACGGCAGCTCCTTCCGGAACGCAGCGCATGAACACACCTCCTCCATCGCTTCTCACCTCACCCCTGGTGTCGGCTGCCCGCTCCACAGGTGGTCATCTCCCAGGGCGTGCTGACGCGCGCCAGTGCGGAGCTGACCATGGCCCAGGCGCAGGCCATTGCGGACAACACGCTGGTATACACCGTGCAGTCAACACTGTGGGCGTTACGGTAAGCAGTCGTGGGGCAGTGGGTTACCCAACGCCTGCTTCCTGGTGGTTGCGTGCTTGGGCATGGTGCGAGCGCGGTCAGCACCGTGGGCAGTGGGGACCCAGGATCAAGCGTTTTCGGACCTTGTGTCCCTGTGTCTCCGTGATGTGATGCCGGTGGCCTGAGGACAAACAAAAGGTCCTAAAAGCCGTCTGCCCTGCCGCCTGCATCCGTCACCGCTGCAGGGCCCCCGAGGTGCTCAAGGTGTCGCACGGTGTCTTCCTGTGGCACGGTCGCGACCTGCGTAACATCAAGCGGCCGCTGTTCCCGCCCATGATGAACCTGCTGTCCTGTCCGGGTGGGTACGGTGCGGGTGGGTATGGTGCCCCTTTCGGGGATGTTACGAGGTGGTGAGGGTAGTACTTGCGGTCCTGAAGGGAGTTCCTCATGTCCTTGTACTCAGCTTTTATCCCACAATCCAAGCTTACAGCTACTAACGGATGCCTCGTACGGTGATTCATTGCAGGTCACGCAACGCTGGGCCGGGGCCAAGCTGCACTGCCACTGCCGCTGCTGCAGCAGGCGGGCCTAGCGAGCGCTCTGACCACGCTGGCTGAGGACGCGGTGAAGGTGGGCGGGGGCTTTGGGAGCACGAGGTAGGCAAGGGGCTTCCATAGCGCGCGGTAACCTACTTGACTGCGGTAAACAACAGCGGGCTAGGCGCACGAGGAGAGCTTAGGGTTGTAGCAGGATGCAGAATCGCACCAGCGGTTTGCTCCTCCTTTATAATGAAGGCGGGGCACACAGCTTGTTTCCAGAGCGCTTTCAGTATGCCAAGCGTGAGTGCAAGCGGAGATTTGCCCGGGATGATGATGATGACGGAACGTTTGCCTGCTGGCCCACCCGGTGCAGGCTGCCTCTGAGTCGCCCTTCCTGGACAACAAGCTGGAGGGCGCCACGGGGGTGCTGTGCGTGCTGCGTGTGCCGCCGTCAGCCCTGGGCGTGTCGATCCGTGCGGGCGGCAAGTACGCCAGCGGCGGAGCGGCGCATGGAGGGCCGATTGTGGCGGATAACCACAAGGAGTATGCCCTGCGTTCTGCGGTTCAGGTAGACATATCGAACCGCCTGTCGTCGCCTGTATCCATGACACTAGCTGCATCCAGCGTACATAGGTACTTCGAGCTAGCACCCTCCTCAACAAAGACTTTCCAGTTGACGTCCCCACCCGGCCCTCCCATCCTCTTTACTTACCCTGATCCTCTCCCTCCTCTGCTGCCCCCCTCCCCAGGTTGCCGCCATGACGGTGAAGGAGCTGGTGGGGCCGCACTGCCATGACATCATAGTGTGTCCGCAGCTCTGTCACGACCTGGAGGCACCGCAGCAGCAGCAGGAGGCGGCAGGGGGGGCGGCCGATGGCTCTGGGGGCTTTGGAGGCACAGTGGCAGCGGACCGGGCGCCGGGGAGGTGGCAGTCGCAGCAGCAGCAGGTTGAGGAGACGCCGATCGTGCGTGTGGAGGTATCGCTACTGGTGCTGGAAGCGATTGAGGAGGCGGGTGAGGGGGGATGCTCCACATGTGACTCTGCGAGGGATTGGGTGTTTTTGCACGCTGCCTCGTACTTCCGTTCACGTGACTGAGTTAGGGAAAGGTTATCCTCTGCGCAGTTCAGCGCCATCTTATCCTCTCTCCTCTTCTTCACCCTATCTCTCCTTTCATCGCTGCTGTAGCTGAGGCCAGGGCCATTGCTGGGCACAAGTCACCCTTGGACAACAACAACAACAGCAGCACCGGGGCAGCTGCTGCCGCTTCCTCCAATGCCTCCGCAGCATCTTCCGCGCCGCCAACGCCCACCGCCGCAACCGCTCGCGACCGCATGGCCTCGGTCATCGGCACACGCTCGCATCCCCCAGTAACCCGCTTGCCTAACAGCTTTGGTGCCACCACAACAGCCAACGGCGGTGCCGCCAACCGAAGGCAACCGGTCCAACAACCACCACTGCGTCCGACAACGAGCGGCGCTTCTGCCGCTGCTCCTGCTGGTACTTCTACTGCTTCCGGAAGCGGTTACGGAAACAACAGGAGCTACAATAACAACAACAGCAGCCAGCTTGGACGAACACCACCTTCCTCCACCTCATCCGCTGCCTCCTCATCCACGCCCACTTCCTCGGTCCATCCATCGGCCATGGGGACTAGCCATCAGCAGCAACACCTGCCCTACGCAAGGCAGTCCGCACCCAACGCAAGCCACTCTCCTTCAGTCTCTTCCTCAGTACCAGCAGCAGCACCCGCAGCAGGGTCTGCAGGAGCAGCAGCAGGGTCAGGGGCGGACAGCAACAGCGCCTCTGCACGCAAGCAGGCGCGCCTGGCCGCCATGTCTGCCATGTCAGCATTGGCAGGCGGCACTGGGGGGCCCGGCATACACGGCGGCGTGCATGGGGGAGCAGTGGGGGGAGCAGGAGCAGGAGGAGGCTATGCAAACGGCAGTGCGGGCGCTGGGGTCGGCAGCACGTGGGGAAGGCCGGCGGGTAACAACAATAGCAGCGGCGGCGCTTGGAATGCTGCAGGCAACACGGCGCGGGGTTACCCGCAGCAGCAACAACAACAACAACCGCAACTGCAGGCTGGATCCGCGTCATCGAGGAGGGAGGGGGGTGCGGGAATGGGGCCACAACAGATTCCGCGCATGTCTGAGAACTTGGTAAGCAGGCAGCAACTGCGCCTTCCACATGCCCTGATTGCTACCCTGCTAGGCATGAATGCTGTAGCGATACAATGCGAGCATTATTAACAGTCTGCCGTTGACGCCACTTTGTTCGGCGTAATCATGTGACCCATGGGTCGTTTGCCCTGCTTTGTCCCTAGGTCACCTCGCTGGTGGCCCAGTCGCTGGACCTGCCGCCCCAGGCCGCCCGCTGGCGCCACCAGCACCGCGCCCCGCCTAGCGCCCGCGGCACCCGGCCGCCTGTGTTCCAGCTACCCAAGGTAAGAAACTTTGGTGTGATGGCAGCTGTGGAGGGGGCAACATACTGTTTAGAGTCATGTGCAGAATGCGAACCCGTATGGGTGGGTTGGGACGGATGCGGATAAGAGTTCCTCAAGGATGGCATGAGTGATTACCCCAAGGTCTGCGTGTACACGTACTTGCACCTCGATGTGGCTCTTACGACAATTACAAGACGGCATGTAAGATGCCGGCATGTGCGCATGTCTCTGGCTCCTGCAGGTAGATGCGGACCTCCATGATGCGGACGATGGCTGGGCAGACGGCAGCCAGGTGAGGTGGCGGGGGCTGCCTTGTGCTTGCTTGCCAGAGGGTCCCATCCGGCTGCCTCGTCAGTTGTCACCCGGTTGCCCCCAGGGCTGGTTCAACAAGGCTATTACTCCCTTGCTTTATTGCAAGCCCTTGGTGGCCGTAACAACCGTGACAGCGCCGGCACTTTCCTAACACGCTTGTCCTCATGTCCTGCGTTTGCTGCCCCCGGGATCAACCCCTCAGGCTGAGGGTGAGACATTGGGTCGCGGGCTGCATCAGTTCATCATGGGCATGCGGCTGCCGGTGCTGGGCTCTGCGGACGGCAACGGCTCCGGAGCAGGCGGAGGGCCGGCAGCTGTGCGCAATCGCGTGGCAGGCATGCTTGACAGGGAGCGGGAAGATCCGTAACGAGGAGAGAGCGGGTGGGCGTGCGCGTGGGTTTCGGAGGAGAGGGAGGCGGGTTGGTTAGTGTGGGAGGCGTTGAGAGCAGGCATGTATGTGATCATTGTTGAAGGCAGAGAGGAAGTACGTGCTGTGAGCTTCGGTCGTGTTCGGGAGTGTGCAAAGTCGCCCTTCGGTTGATACCCGGTGCTCATGCGAACCCTACTTGGCCCGATGGAGTTGTACATTGCTGAAGAGAAGCTATGTTCGTGTGGTTTCAAATCTACATATACCTGCAATAAGCACACAGTAGATTCCTGAATTTCGCCAGTTTGTATTGGACGTTCACCACCAACTGCCGTGGAGAAGCCGAGTTCGTTTCATAAAATCGGATTCACGTCCGGCATCATTTGTAACGTTTTATTGTACATACCGGTTTTGTTTGAGCTAGCTGCGCAAGGGCGCGTGCGGTTGCAAAATGTCATTGGAGTCGCTAACTCTCGACGATGAGCGCTTTGTCGACCTGCTGGGAAAGCTCATCGGAGAAGCAAAACACTTGCAGAACAATCCTCCCGAGGCGGTGCCCAAGGAAGACAGAGGTGCGAAGATCCCATCCCTCGCCAAAGGCATGCTGGAGTATGGCATGAAGGATATCCACACCTTTCGCCCATTCTTGACCTGGCTTTGCACCCCTCATTAATCTAAGCCTTTTCGTTCCCCAACTGCATCCTGGGCGACCCCAGCTGCTCGACATGTCCTGGATGTCCTGCTACCGCTAAGCGAGGAGGAGGGCGGCCCCTTGCGCATCAGGCACATTTCCTATGTGGAGGGCCGTGGGAACATTATTGTGGAGGTATGGAGCAAAAGGGGGCGGATGTCAGACGTGCCTGGCTTCCATAGCCCTGCTCCAACCGCGCCCATCTCCGCGCTGCTGCCCCTGCCAGCCCCTCCTCCCATCCGATACAGCCCCTGCCAGCCCCAACGCGCGTTCCTCTGCTCCCCCCTCCGTACAGTACCCCGGGGAGCCGGACGGCGGGGTCATGTCCTTCGTGGGCTGCCACATGGACGTGGTGGGTGGGGCGGACTGGGTTGGGTGCGGGTGCGGGTGTGGATGGGTGGTGGGCGCGGCCCGCCCGGACGTGTGCAGGGTACGGCACCGACGCCTCTGCCTGAGGGCCTCGCCCGCCTACCACAGGCTGTGTGTGGTGACGGACGCAAGCACGCACATACCCTCTCACATGTGCCTCCTTGCGGGTGCATCTCAGCTACCTGCCTCGCTACCTGCCGGTGCACTCACGCACTGCTGCGGCCCTCATGCTACTGCTGCCGCACACCTCGCTGTATCGTACGCTGCAGCGCCCACACCCCTCGCAATTCCCATCTCCTCCACCCAAATGACATCAACTTGGAGAACCACCATGATACCATCGTACCCAACTCCTCCCCCTCCCTCTTTCTTTCCTCAGGTGACTGCTAACCCCGAGACCTGGTCCTTCGACCCCTTCTCCCTCACCCGGGAGGGGGACCAGCTGAGGGGCCGGGGCACCACCGACTGCCTGGGACACGTGGCCCTGCTCACAGAGTTCTTCAGGTGTGCGTGTCGTACACGTGTCGTACCGCTGCCGTACACTGTAATATACGACACCGTTGTTGTCAGGACCCAGATTCCGCCCGTCGTCGTATCTCCGCTGTCTTACCGGTACCCTGGTGGTTACCCGTGTGTTCACCAACGCCCCGCCATCGTCCCCCCTTCCCCTCCTCCCGCCTCTACAGGCAGTTGGCAGTGGCCCGGCCGCGCCTCAAGCGCACCATTGTAGGGGTGTACATTGCCAACGAGGAGAACAGCAAGGTAGGTTGTTGGAGCGGGGCGACAGACACATTGCAAACAGCAGCGGCTTGCAGAGTTGGCTTCCTCCCTGCCGAGGGTTGTTGCCGTGTTGTCACTGCTCTTCTGGCTCTTCATCGCCTTCAAGTTTCGGATGCTCCTTTGCTCGCCTGTCGCTCCCTTGCCTGCTCGCCCATCTCATGTTTCTATGCCCTCTTTCCTGGTACCAAAACCACACGCGCCCAGCCAACACTGTTGCCGCTGTCTGTCTGCCCCTGCCGCTGTCTGTCCGCCCCTATTGCGGCCTGCTGTCGTCTGACCTCCATCACCAGATCCTGGGTATCGGTATTGACGAGCTGGTTGCGCGGCACCTGCTGGACCACCTGAAGCCGGGGCCGCTGTACTGGTGAGTGGCAGGCGGGGAGGGGAGGAAACGGACAAGCTGTACGACACGACAGGCGGGGAGGGCGGCGGATGCGAGCGTGATGGCTGTCGTGCGGACACCTAGATGCTCCGTCGCTGGGTGTCCCCAAGCCAGCGCTTGTTTAGGCACGACGTGCATCTAGGAGTGGAGAGGGAAGCAGTGCATGCGCGGTTGGGGGCGGTTCTGGTATCTGCTGGGTGGTGCAAGGTACTGGTATCTGCTGGGTGGTGCAAGGTACAGGCGTGTTCATGGCTGCGACCTGCGAGCAGTCTCTGCGTGCAGTTGCGCTGGGCTTGCAGCTGTCAGCGGAAACGGAAGTCGAGAATGTGTGTGCCCCTCGTTCGGCCGCTGCTGTGTGGTCATCCCTCATGATCTCGTGACCTCATTAACCTCTAACCTCCCATCTCCAATCAGGGTGGACGTGGCGGATTCGCAGCCCTGCATCGGCACGGGCGGCATCGTGGCATGGTCGCTCAAGGTGGGTTGGAGTGTGTCCTTTGGAAAGAGGGGGGGTTTGCAGGTAGGGGGTTAGTGCGCCCGGTGGCGGTGGTGGGTGGCTAGGTAGGCTGTGGAAGGCCAGGGCTAACCCGTGATGTAGCAGCCTGTTCTGCCGTGACCATTCGTTCCGTACATGCACTTGGGCAGTCCCTGCCTACCTGAGAAAGGCCGACAGGATGAGATAACGCTTCTGCACGCCTTTACGTATGGTTCTGGGGGACTTGGTTAGCTACCGTTGGGCTACCGGATAACAACCGGTGCTATTTGTTAATTATACCGTTGAACCCGCGAATGCCATTTGTTGTATTCGGTGATTCGTACATTCGTACACTCGCACAGGCGTACGGCAAGATGTTCCACAGCGGCCTGCCTCACAAGTCCATCAACCCCATCGAGCTAGCCATGTCAGCCCTGCAGTACATGCAGGTACGGCAGGGGCGATACAGTTATTGCAATTGCCGTACAATTGCGTGTCACCGAATCACGTTGTACGGAGGTAGGGGCTAGTAGCACAGTCCAAACTTTCGTCAACGTACAACGGTACGCTAGCATGGCAACGGCTGGCTAACGGTACTAACAGCCGACCTATTCTTTTGCGTCAATACCTGTCTTACACGAATACCATATGCTGTCGTATGGCCCTGTGCTACACCCGTGCTTCTACAACATCACCACTTCCCAGCACGCCTCTTTGCGTTCCTTGGCTCTCACCCCCACCCGCATCCTCAGGACCGCTTCTATGCTGACTTCCCACCCCACTCCGAAGAGGCCAGGTACCGGTAGCGGGTTCACACTGGGGGCAGGAAGCAGGCTGCTTGGGTCGGTGGGCATAATCCTCCGATGCATGCACGGGCCGCTTGCCCCTCAGGTGCCTTGGGTATTTGTGCTGCTGCTGCTGCTGCTGTCGTCCTGCTCCTTGCGCCTCTTCCGCCACTTTTGTTACTAAGGACGTATGCCTTGCGTTGTCGTACTTGTTGTCGTACGGCAGGTACGGCTTTGCGACGCCCTCCACCATGAAGCCAACGCAGTGGTACTACCCGGGTGAGCGGTATGGGCTGCCGTATGGTGCCTGCTGCCGTACATTTGTGAAGACGATAGCGTCGGCAGATGGGAGATGGCAGTTGCTGACTAAGTGATCGTTCAACGCACTACTCTTGTCGTACTGTCGTACTACAGGCGGATCCATTAACCAGATCCCGGGTGAGGCGACTGTGTGCGGGGACTGCCGCATCACGCCTTTTTACGATGTGCAGGAGGTGAGAGACCCGTGGGTCACAAATCATAAACAGGGGTACTTGGGCGTTGAGGGCCTTGGGGGCTGGGGGGCGAGGTAGGTGAGGAGAAAAGGCGCGCCCTGTTCAGCTGTCCTTTTGCCTGGTAGCATCTTCCTGGCCTCCTCAATCTCTACCCCTCTTGTTCGACCCCAAACCTCACGGGTTACTTTCCAAGGTTGTTTACCCCTCACCAAGTCCTGCAGCTGCAGTAGCTACGCCCGACGTGTGTAAGGCTCCTGTAGCCCGGTAACGGCCCAGCGCCCTCCGCATGCCGTCTGCCTGCTGCCTGCTGCGTATTCCCGCCCAGGTGATGTCCAAACTGCGCTCCTACGTGGATGAGCTCAACTGCGCAGCCGGGGGGACGCTGGAGGGACTGCCCACACGAGGACCCTGCTCCAAGTAGGTTGGCAACTCCCAAGCAGTCGTCTTCCCCCCTTCCACTGGCCCCGCCTCTGCAGCTGCTTTCTTTCTCCATGACCTGCTGCTCATACTGTTATCGTAATGCCGCGCCAACCCCGCACCAACCCCGCACCAATGCCCCAAAGCCCCGCACCAATGCCCCACCAATCGATTCGTGTGTACTGCTACTAGTGAGGTCCGTTGCGACTCCAGCCCTGTGTGTGTTGCACGTAACTCCTCCTCTGCAGGTTCACGCTGCCGGAGGAGGGGCTGCGGGGCCGACTGGAGCTCAGCTTCTTCGACTCTCACTCCAAGGGCATTGCATGCAACCTGGATAGCGAGGGTGAGGACGGAGGAGGGTTGCGCTACCTTCGCTGTAAACCTTTGCAGGCTGTCTTACGACATACTCCAAGATAAGTAACATTTTTTATTTTTATATATCTGTTCTCCTCCTCTCCGTCGTATGCCGTACAGGTTTTCACGCCATGACGGCCGCCTTTACCAAGGTGTACGGCATCTGCAAGCCGTACGCCATCACAGGCAGCCTGCCGTGCATTCGGGAGCTGCAGGAGGAGGGATACGATGGTGGGAGGGGAGGGGGCGCTTGGGTTGGGTAGCGGGCGGCACCGTGAATGGTTGCTGCTGCGTCCCCTGCTGCGCATGTAGGGCTGCTGTTGCTTCCCGTTTTGCTGCAACTCACTTTTGACTAAACATATGTTCCTGCTCGCTGTTTGCTGCTTTGCCTTGCCTGGCTGCGCAGTTCAATGCATCGGCTTTGGGCGCATGGCGACCTACCACGCAATCAACGAGTGAGTACCGGTTGTACCCTCATGCCGTCATGTCGGGGGTACGGGTGCATGGCTGGGGGGCTGCGGCTAGGTACCGAGGATGTTAGGTGTGAAGATGGGGTGTGAGGGTTTGAGCAAGCTATGATACAGGTGTGACGGGCCAGCACTAGGGCTCATGGTGCTCATCAATGCGCTTCTGATTGCTAGGTTTATAACCGTTTTTGCTAGACTTGTGTCTGCTTTAGGGACATGCAGCCGATACATCCTAAGTCAATCTGTACGCACGGCCATGTTGCCGCTTGCACCGCTTTGCCGTACACACGCTAATTCCTTCCGTACGTACGTAAACCATGTGTGTCCAGGTACGCGCTGCTGTCGGACTTCCGCAATGGCTTCGAGGTGATGCGCGAGCTCGTGCTGCACTTCAATGGCAACGGCAAGCAGTGACAGCAGCCGCGGTTTGCAGTATCTGTACGGCTTGTAGTCCGTAAAGACATCCAAGCTACACATTACGTAAGAGAGTTTGGGAGTTGTATTGCTTTCTTAACAAGGGCAGCAGAAGCAGAAGCAGCAGTAGTCAGTTGCAGTAGCCGATAGTTGCAGTAGCAAACTAGGAATGGGGACGAGCGTTCTACACGTTACAGCGCAGTTGAGCGGTTGGCAGTAGCAGCACACAAGTTCTGCTGATGGCTTGTGGACGGCATCTCAGAATCGCCAATCAGCAAACTGCGTGACGTGGCATGTTTGTGGGGGATACCGGTATTCCATTGAAGGACCCTTCGCGTTGTTAGCTTGAGATTGCTCTCGTTGCTAAGTAGCTCGTTGCGCAGCGGTTGGTCGCCAGGGACGGTCGCGCTCCCCGAGGATTAAGCTGGTTCCAAGGTGCCAGTGGTTGGGTGTGGGCGTACGGAGGTTGCTTAGTTGCCAAATGCGTCGCGCATAGGGCCCTCCAATCATAGGGTTGTGCGTCGCACCTTAGTAGTTACTGACTCCCCTGTAATAGTAACCGCATTATCCAAGTCAATCTCCTTTCCTATGATAGCTGTTAGCTGAGATGGTATGTGTGCTGCATGTGTCGATGTGTGGTATGCGTGTGCTGCAGTGCCGTTCCATGTCCAGCGCTACTTGCTTAGGCCAGGGACATGGGGTTCAGTCGGGTTGGGGCGCTAGCTGTACGGGTCGGCCACAGGTGCGGTGATCCTTGTCTACCGGGTGTTATGGTTACCCTGGAGGGCCGGGTTCAGAGCGTGCGCATATGCATGTGAAGGCCCCCCAGGGAGGCAATGTGTGGGCGCAGACGATGCAGTGGGATGTGTTGTCGTCGGGAGCTGGGCGCTAATACGCGGCGTTCATCCCCTGTGCGATGGCGCAACCCGATCTCCGACCACGCAATATGGCAACGTGACTTATGTCTCGTGCCACTGATAGCACACTACGGCACTGTTTGTGAGCAGAACACTTTATCGATTTTGTTGCCAAACTTTCCTACTGTTTTCTACACTGCCAGTTTCTGAAATGGGTGCAAAGGAGCACCGGCTCGGCGTTAGCGTTAGATCGAAGACCACTTAGGGCTTCTGGGTTGGTAAGCGGCATCCGTCTGCTGTGCTTGGGGTTATGCCCATTGGAGCACAAACGCATTAGCCCTTACCCCTTACGGGCGAAGATGGTTCTGCAAGGCAGACTTTGTCGCGGCGATCTATCTGGTATGCTCGAACAGCTGCTGTGTGCCATGCCCATTGCTGTACGTTTAAATAAATTATTTAAATGGTACAGCAATCACACCATTAGGGCGGGTTACGGCGCTTCCTGCTTTCAAAGTAACGCTTTCGTTCCCTAGATCATAGAGAGCAGCATGACTACTGCCCATTAACTGTAGACTACCTTGACATATAATTATAATGCTAGGTTACAACATATCTTTCTACATATGCAACGGAACATGCAAATTGCACCCCGTTTTTTGACATTGTGCACTTAATATCATAGGGACGTGTCCAGTCCTAACAGGAATTAACTCGTTTGCCGACGTATTGCGCAACGCCAAATATGTACTTGTACGGCCCTTCGCGCAGGGTATGCAAGCCGTGCCGTTTCTTTATACTTTGTTACATGCCTAGATCATCTATGTTACAATACTCTACCCTGCTATATCATCGAGAAGGCTTGATATTAAACTCCGGACATCGCTTTAGCTGCTGCCCCTCCTTCCCTTTCCTTTATCAATTCTGTGCATGAGAAGATAGGAACGCGTGACCGGCCGACAAGGCCATTCCTTTGCGGCCAGGGCGCGAGGAATGGGAGGGTGCGAGGACGAGTTTGCTCAGGTCTGCGGCGTCTTAGGAGAACTTTAGAAGCGTTGCTACTTGGGTTATTATTCGTAAGGTCTACATGTAAATATGTGTCATACTGTAGAAGGAATGACGACAAAGCGGCGTGTTCGACTTCCGTTTGCGTCCTCAATGCTGCTTATCACCCGTCTACATTTGCCCGATTCCTAATGGCCCCTATATGTAACTATCAACGCCCCTTTTCATGTTTTCAGGCAGTCGAAATCATCTCTGGTCTCTACTATTTTCTCCCCCTCAAGCGTCCGGACAGCCCCCGCTATTCACCTATTGCTCAGTCTAACATCTGCTACTGCATCGATGACGAGCTGGTAGGTGGAGACCCTCCTTAAGGAAACGTTTCTGTACTCGCTTGCATGAGCCTTTTTTCCCTTTGCAGCTTTACGAGCCCTTCTTTGCGGACTTTGGACCGTTGAACCTAGGACGCACGTATCGGTTTTGCCAGAAAACCAAGCAGCTACTCCAGGTCAGGGCGCTGCTGGGCGGCGCTTAGTTACCCGTTCGCACGTCGTCTTAGGCTTCGTTGTGGCTTTGCAGGAGGCGGAGAAACATGGCAAGCGCTTATACCTCTATGCTGGACCACATGCGCACCAGAAAGCAAATGCGGCCGTGCTGGTGAGCACCCTACGCAGCATGTACGCCTTTGAGGCGCGACCCTGCTTGGTTTGAGGCTGCGATGCTGTGAAGGTTCCTGCTTCAGGCCCCTGAAGATGGCGACGCAGAGCTTATAGACAAATCTGAGAAAGCTTTGCAAGGATGTTGCTTCTGCTTTGCTTAATGATGAAATTTTCTTGTGCCCAAACACGCCCAGGTTGGAATTTATCAGGTTATCTACCTAAACAGGACAGCGGACGTAGCTTACAAGCCGCTTTCGGCTTACAAGCCTTACGTGCCATTCCGCGACGCTTCATGCGGCGTGTCGACCTTCCACTTAACCGTATACGACGTAATCCGGGTACGTAATTACGTTCTTATCTGTCACCGATCGCTACTAAGTTGCGTCGATGGGGACGCGGACTTGTACAACAGCGTTCGACAACTCGGGCTTGATACCTTGGGTACTTTGCGGTGTTTGACCGCAGGGTCTTCAGCGAGCGCACGATGTGGGGTTTATTGACTGGAACTCCGGTTCCTCCACGTGGAGCCTGGATGAGTACGAATTCTACGAGCAGGTAGGCCCCAAACCGCCACACAAGCAGCCAGTCAGCGGTGTAGCCAGGTTCCTGCGGTGGCGGGTTACGGCCATGCAAACAGTGGGCCGCATGGGGGCTACCTGTCGTTGCTTATCACAGACTGATTGTGACTCCATTGGTCTGTTTTATGCTGCTGCTGCTGTCTCATACCTGCCTCTGCTGGGCGTCCTCCTCCCCGCTCCCCAGGTTGAGAACGGCGACCTCAATTGGATCGTGCCGGGCAAGTTCGTGGCGTTCTCCGGCCCTGCAGCCCGCTCCAACGAGGTGGCTGGCTACCGGCTGCACACGCCGGAGGACTACTGGGACTACTTCAGGAGGCGGGGGGTCACCACCGTGGTGCGGCTCAACAAGAAGGTGGGGCCTCTGCGGTTGGGGCTGCGGGGTTACTAAACATAAGCTGTGCTAGGGGCGACTCGGCGAGGAGACGGGAAGGATAGGGACCCTTGTGCTGGTCCAGTAGGGGCTCCGGGAGAGAGCATGTCTGAAGTGTAGACGGTTGGGCGAAGGGCAGCAGAGCCGGGCGGCAGCAGGACTGGGGGCAACCTAACTTAAGCTGGGAGGAGCGGTCCGGGCTTGTGGAGGGCCGGCAGTGCGATGCAACAGGATGTCCTGTACTCGTAGTCAGGAATAACGCACTGACGGCGGATCGCGCAGGGAGTGGAAAAGGCAATGCGCACCTCGTACCTCGTGTGCCTCGCACCTCGTCGTGTGCGTACCTCGTACGCACACAACGACTGCACATCGACCATGGAATCTGCCCCTGTCCCTTGCGTGCCGCTGTGCAGGTGTACGACCGCAAGCGCTTCCTGGACGGGGGCTTCAAGCACCATGAGATGTACTTCCCGGATGGCTCGTGCCCCTCGGAAGCAATCATCCAGGTAGGGATTATGGGAAGGCGTACCCGAAGACTGCTGAGAGGGAAAGGTTGTGGTGCAGGAGGTGGGCAGTTATAGCGCGGACATGTTGCACTGTTTAAGATCGCAGCCCGCAATGTCCCAATTCTCCGTTACCAGAGCTTGCTTCTCATGATCGCCCGTGTCACAGCGCTTCCTGGAGACGGTTGAGGCCGAGCCAGGCGCCATCGCGGTGCACTGCAAGGCGGGTCTGGGTCGCACGGGGCTGCTCATCTGCCTCTACATCATGAAGCACTACCGCTTCACGGCGGAGGAGGTGCTGGGGTACATCCGCGTGTGCCGCCCGGGCTCCGTCATCGGGCCGCAGCAGAACTTCATCCGGGAGGTGAGGGTGGCCAGCAGGCGGTGAGGGAGGGGGATGAGGAGTGTTTGAGAGCTGTCGGTAGTAGGCGCGGACGGAGAGCGTCCTCCGTGCTTTCGCATTATTTCATGGACTCACACCGCCTCTCTTTGCGCTGCCGTGTAGATGGAGGCGCGCATGTGGCACGAGGGGGAGATGTACCGAGCTGCCAGGGGTATGCCCAAAGTAGCCCCGGCGGTGAGCGACCTTGTTGTGGCGGGGCGCGCGGCGGGGCACGCGGAGCTCGCCGCGTCGCCCTCGCCGCTCTCCATCATTGACGGGGCTGCCGCCGCGGCAGTAGCAGCAGCTGCTGCCGCCGCTAGCAATGTCCGCACCGCCAGCTACGGCAGCATCGGCAGCGGTTCCGTTGCAGGAGCAGCGGCGGTTGCGCAACCGTCATACGGGTTGTATAGATCCAATAGCGGTACGGCGAACGGCGGCAGGTCTGGATCAGCTGGGTCAACGCATGGTCCAGCAAACGGGACTGGCTCAGGCTCCATCCCTTTTGCAGGGGCAGTCTCGGCCTCCGCCGTTTCCCCCGGTGACGCGTCACTTCTGCAGTACAGCAAATTGCAGCAGTACGGCGGTGGTTCCGTCAGCGCTTCGTACGGCACTATCGGAACCTCCTCCAATGGCTACTTGACATCGGATTATAACTCCGTATCTTCGCCGGCGGTGCTTGGCGGAGGCGTTGGGTCTTCCGTAGCCTCCCCTGGCGTCAATGTTGGCGGCTACACCTCTAGCTACAGCGCCGTATCCTCCGTGTCGTCCTTCCGCAATCGGTACAGCGCCACTCCTAGCGGCTACAACAGCGGTGTCGGACGCTCCATGACGCCGCTGCGGTACGGCACCCAGAACACGGGCGCCTATCACATGGGCGTGGGCATGGGCGCGCACCACCATCACGCCGGCACAGGGGGGCACTACGGCGGCCACCACCACGGTGTTTCTGCCTCCCACCCGGGTCCACTCCAGGCATCGGGTGCGGCCGCTCGGGGAGGGCCCATAGGCATCTCATCCGTCAGTCGTTCCATGCAGATGGCCCCAAGCAGTGCCGCGGCGGCTGCGGCAGCAGCAGCAGCCGGCATGGGTCGCTCGCCCTCCACGGGTCGCCTCAGCGCCGCCGCAGGCCTCGCAGCGCCACCGACTGCGTCCGTAGCCGGGTTGCGATCCACGCTGCACACCGATACGCTCGCAGCAGCCGATCGACCGAAGCTCATTCCTGAGCGGAACACCCAGAGTGCGGACATTGGCTCAGGGTTTGGTCTCGGCAACACTTCCCTCGCAGCCAGCGTGTCTGGTGGCGTAATGGGCGCGGGGCAGGCCGGGGGGGGCTCGGCGCCATGGCGCATAGCCGCCGCCGGACAAGCCAACGGGGCCTCGTCCACCACTGCTGGAGGAGCACCGGGCGGTATGGGTGTAGGGGCCACGCGCGCTTCGTCTATCGGCGGCAGATCGGGGAGCACCGGCAGCCACACGGGAGCGCCGGCGCCACCAGGTGCCGGCAACGGCGGTGTGGTCCGCGTCCTCGCGCCCAACGGTCAGCCCCGGAAAGTGCCGGTTGCGTTGTTGCATCAGTACTCCCAGCAGCAGTATCAGCAGCAGCAAGCAGGGGTTGGAAGCATAGGTGGTTGGGCGGCAGCTGGTGGCGGTGGCGGAGGGGTGGGGAGCGGCTCCGTAGTTGCAGCCCTAGCTGGAGCCGGCATTAGCGGCACGAAACCGCCCTCTGCATCCAGCGCCGCGCAGCTGCGCTCGGGGTACTCGTACGGAATGCGGCAATGACGGTTGCGGCGCTGACGAATGCGCTCAGCATGGCCGTTTGACGCGCAGTTGGAGATGCCGGTTCCTAGTCACCGGTTCCTAGTCATAGCAGGTGGACAGGCTGGCAGGAGTTATGGAAGCCATCGACCAAACTTTCCGTGGGCGCTTTTTGTTTACTTAGCTCCGTTTGGGCCATGCTGTGCATGGAGCGGTGGCAAATGCTTTGGGGTTGAATGACACCACGTTGCGATTTGCAGTTTGTGCCCCAGTGGTTAGCATGGCCCTGGCTCGTGCGAACGCCGCGAGGTAATAGAGGGTTATGACCTAACCGGGAAGTTCGAGTATCCTTCGCGTGCAGGGTAATGCTGGTTTCATGGCGGTTTTGCTTTTACTTGGTCCAGCCATCCTAGTCGCAGGTGGTGGCTATTGATTGCTGGCAGGCGGACGCTTTCATGCTATTCTTCGGGAGCAGGCTTATGTTTCCGCGTTATTGCCCGTCTCGGACGGCTGTTGGGGGTTTCCAGAGCAGCGGGCGGCAGCGCACGGGCGTCCAGTAAGGCGCCCGATGTGTGTCGCATCAGGTGCTGTATGATGCCTTTTGCGTTGGCAATGCATGCTTCTGGGTTTGCATTCTGCAGGTTAGCTTACCACCATGATTCCGTTCGTGGTTTCGTTCGCCCTGCATCCCGAGAGTTCCCTGCGGCTTCCAGGTGCCGGTGCCTAGGCGTGCGTCCTGTCTCGCGTCGCGCCCTGTCCTGAAGCCACTGTCGGTGCTTGCATGCTTAAGGAGGTGGCATGTGGGGCCCGCTAGCATGCCTTGAGGGAGGCCACGCACACGCTTTGGCGCGCGGAAGGGGAACGGGGGCAGGGTTCGCTTAGGTTCATGTGGTGCTTTGGAAAGGGAGCAGAAGCAGTTTGTTTAGGACTAGGACCGAGCTGTGTATGTAGGCAACGACAGCAGGAACAGGCTTGGCTTGGCTGACTTGGGCCGCGCTGTTGGCAGGTTACGATAGATGTAGTTTTGAGGGCATTCATTAGATGCTGCCCTTTCCTTTCCATGCTTATTGTGGAATCTCCGCGTGTGTGTCTGTGCATATGTATGGCGGCGGTGTTGGCCGCTTATTTGCGCGGCGGCCCTTGGCCAGCGGCGCTTTCTGTTTGCACCTGGACTTCCTCCTTGACGCATCCTTTTGCCTTCCGGGCCCGCCTTTGTCTCGGCCGCCCAGGCGGCTGCGCCCCAGGGTTTCATTCCTCATGCCGTTCACGTTTACCTCTTTGCGCACGCTTTACAGCGGCTGTTGAGCGAGAGGCAGTGAGTTGCGAAGAGCGGAAGCGGGTTGTGTCTTCGTGTCGAGGATGTCAAGCCTTGATTCGAGGTGTACCGTTCCTCCGCGTCGGACGGATGCTTTCCCGTGTAGGAGCCGCCTCCTGCGCAGCTGGTGCTTCCTGCCGAGGGATGCTCCTGGTAGGGAAGCTGTGCCGAATCTGCCTCCCGGGCAGCAGGATATGCGGTTGGCAACAAGGGACATACCAGGCGTCTGGCTTCTGTAGGGGTTGTGCGAAGCACCCGTTGAGTCTGACCGCTCAATCATAAGGGGACTCAAGCAAGTCAAAGCCTTATGTTTTCTGTGAGTGCATATGCAACAGCAACACCTTTTGTTTAGTCTTATTCCGTGGTGGCTTGGTTTGGGCCTGGGCTTCAATAGGCACCATCACTGATGTTTGTCTTCGATGCAAGCGTTGCTGCGATGGCCTGCAGTTGTTTCCCTTGCACATTGAGGATAAACGATGATAATATGGTTGTGTGGTAGGAATGCCCCTGATGCTGTCGCTGGGCAATAGTTTATATATGAAGGCCCGAGCGAGCATGCAGTCGCTGGCTAGTCCTGGCAGTCGTGAGAGATGTGCCGCGTGCCGTGTTTTGGGCAACCCTTGCAGTCGTCTTGCAAGCGGGCACGGGTATGCTGGTGTTCGCGGGGCGGTGTGGTTGCTTTTGGTTCAGCTGCCGTCTGGGACCAACGGGCGTCGCTTGCCACGTTCCACGTTCACAATCGGTATCTGTCTAGGGATGCCGACGCAGCTAGTTCTTCTGCTGTTCTGATTGGGTGATTGAATGCAGCAAATCCGCACGGATCCTGGTTCCTAGGGCCCTGTTTGTGTCGTAGTAGACTTTCGTGTTGTGTTTGCAAGCCGGGCTTGCATCCTTCGTTGTCTGTGGGTGGGTGCAGATGAGTTGGCTGCTGTCATTGTGCTGTATCGCGTAAAATTCATAGCAGTAGATTCTTGTCGCTGTAGGTTTTAGATACGTCGACGCGTCGAATGGGCTGCTGCTGCTTGTTGCACTAAATGAAGACTGATACTGCTGCGATGACGTGCGTACTTTCGTTTTCTGGTTTTGTCTTGCAACTTGGGTGCAGACCGCCTCTCTCTCTTGCCTGCTCGTTACTCGTTAAGATGAACGGGTGTGCATGTGGGTGCTCCCTTGGCTGTGGTAGACTGGGTGTGGTGCAGTGGTGTTGCCGGTGTTTCTAAACCAAGTACGACGATTATGACGATTTTGACAAATCTAACACATGCAAACACTTTCCGGAAACTGAGACACACAGAGATGCACACAACACGCGA
This sequence comes from Astrephomene gubernaculifera, assembly GCA_021605115.1. NCBI lineage: Eukaryota > Viridiplantae > Chlorophyta > Chlorophyceae > Chlamydomonadales > Astrephomenaceae > Astrephomene > Astrephomene gubernaculifera. The sequence continues at coordinate 811,346 of BMAR01000035.1, forward strand.
CTGGTGGGTGTCCCGATGGAGGGCGCTGCTCGCTCGTGAGGCATACTGGATTTTACCACGTACGAATAGAGCCCTTTGGGAGGCTGTGTTGGGGGCCCCTCAGTAGTAGTCAGATTTCATGCAATGCCTGATGACTGATATGGCTTATTGAGGGATCGGAACATGGAAACGTAGGTTTTAGGACATGTCCGCGAGTTTTGATGCAGCTTTTTGTGGTGTAGCTTTTAACTGACGACACTGCGTCTCGACAATGCGTGGAGGGCCCTTTGCGCGCAAATGGTGATTGCTGCTGCAAAGCGGAGAAAGAGGTCGACAGCGTTTGTAGCGGATTTTGATTTTCGAGTGCATAATGCTCGCATCCGTACAAAGTAGTGTAACCAAGTAACTCTATTGGCAGGTGTCTCGAAACTTCAGCGGCAGCCCCCGGCCTCCACTTTGACTCGGTGTCTCACTAATGTGCAAGGTGTCGTGCGCCAAGCCCCCGAAGGGAGTATTAGACAGTATGGTGCGTACGGCACCAACGAGCAGCTGCACGTACCCGGCAGACGCAGGCCAGATGTTAGCTGCGGGAGTTGGCAGGGATGCTCTTGAGGCGACAGGCTCTTATTTGTGATGCCTACTGCACGAATGCCCCGTACTGCAGCATCATCCTCCACATCTCCGCAGCCGTTTCCGCTGCAGGCATCCGCGACGCCGCTGCTGAAACAGCAGCCGCAGGAACAAGAGTCACAGGAACACGTCCAGTGCATGCTAGAAAGTACCCAGGCCGGTTGTGTGTGTCTTGCTACCTACTAGCACCGCCATTAACTTAACAAGTATAAGCAGGGAACCACGTATGCCGTCCATCTGGTACCGTACTAGCTGTTGTACTGTACGACAAAACGGTATGGCGAACAATGCAAGCGTTACTATGTTCACTGTTGCATAGCTCATGTCTTGCTTTTTGTTACAAGAACAGGTTTCCAAAACGTTTCGGATTCTCGCCTCGGTTACAACTTTTGTAGAAAGCTGGAAGGACGGTTAGCGCCAGGTACTTGTAGATGGATGCGCTACATAGTACAAACAGGTTCCATATTTACACACGAACTTTGCAATGCGGCGATAAGGGCTCGCTGACAAGCGTGACAGCTGCTTAGGTACTTTGATGGATTGCGCTGCATTACCCGAGGGTGTCATAGTGACAAAGGTAGGTTCCCTTACAGGCTCCTTTAATCAGCACAATCCTTTGAGTACCGGTATGCTGACCCGTCTGCGCGTGCGCCCTTCGTCCATCTCCTACAGCTCGGCTCAAAGGCCCGCTTAGTCGCAGATAAAGTGCTTGAGACAATCCAAAACAGCAAGATAGTCGTCACACGTTTCTTGCAGAAGACAAAAAATGTTCCAGACCACCACGCCAACGGGGAGGTTAGCAGCAAGTGCATTCCGCTACACGAACACTATAAGGCGGTGCAGCAGCTTTCCTCCGCGGCGGCAGCAGCAGCAGGGGGCTCAAGGCCAGCAGCGAAAGCCCCTCGCGCAATGTATATGCACAACAAGTCCCTGATAGAGGTGTTGGGAGTTGAGCTGACACAGGAGCTGTACGCTGCCGTACCTCACCTCAACCATGATGGTAAATTGGGGACTAGCTAGGTAGCTCACATGCTCACATGGTGCGTGCCGGGTATGCATGCATGAGGACACCTGCATGCTGCCTGCATTCCAGCATGCTGCTGTGCCCTTCACAGCTCAGAAACGAGGGCGTCCTTGCTTGCTTGTCTATGTGCATGCGTATGTTGCTATCCCGACATGTAGATTGACTTATCTGTATGTATGCCTACCCCCCACTTATCCATGCCTTTAATTGTGAACCATAAATATACATATGTAGCTATCTAGTGCCGCGACATCTTTACTAGCTAGCCACTAGTTCCAGATAATTAATAAGGCCACATATGCATGCACCCCGTCCATGCAGATAGTTAGGCTAGCCGTCTGCATGCATGCATGCACCCCGCCCATGCATGCATGCAAGGAAGTGGTAGTCTATCTACAAGCGAACGCGACCCTTATGTACGTGCCTGCCTGCCTCAGGCTTCATACGTACCATGCAGGCCATGCAGGTCACGTATCGCATGTAACGCCCGCCCGCCCGCCCGCCGGCCACATGCATGCATGCAGTGCTTGTCAATTACCCGCTGCTCTACATCTCGGAGTTCCCCAAGAGCAGCAGCGACGTGCTTGTGGGCGGCAGGGACAGCTGGTCACCCTTGCACCAGGTGGCGATAGATGTACGGGGACGTTGGATTGGGATGGGTCGAAATACTAATTGCTAAATAATAATTACGCCGGTCGAAGCCCTGGCGTGTGTTAAGAGGGTGAGGCAGTGAGGGGGGATTAGCCCCTGCTGAACCCCTGTACGCCAGCACCACCTCCACTGGGTTGAAAACGTGAAAAGCAAGCAATGTTTGTATGCCTGAGCGAAATCGAGAAGGGCATGCATCTGAAAGGTTTATACCTACCGTCCACGCACGCACCTGATACAAGTTGCTATTGGGTATGCACGTACGTATTTACGTAGCACGACTGCTGGGTACTAGCTAGCTTTTACTTCTAGATAGATGTATGGGAAGAGCACGCAACGGCGCTTGCTAGCTAGGACAATCCTACTACGCACGGCTGAAACAACCAAAACCCTAATAACTACTCTCTTTGTACACTTGTTCGTACAACCTGGCTGCATCCAGGACCTTCCGTTGTACTGCACCTCCATCATCTTGGTCCTGGAGGGGCACAAGGAGTTTGCCCTGGTGCCGGACGAGGTGGTGCCTTCCCTCCGCATCAACTTCACACCCGACTGCTGGGAGAAGACCGTGACGCATGGCGGCTAGTCCTATCCCAACGTGCAGGTAGGTAGGTCGGTGCGTGTAGTGGGCACGCATCGCAAGCATACTTAGTTGTGTAGATGGCTATCTAGGTTATTGTTACCTAGCCACCGATAAGTATTGAGTATTTGAGTTGTTACACGCATGCACACAGACATGCAAACTTGTTCCTTACTTCTTTTCGTCCCTGGCGGATTCTGTGTGCTGCTGTAACAAGCTAGCAGCCGTACACACCTACCTAGCTCCACGTGCGGGTGGGGTCCGTTCACCATGCGTGCATGCATGCCCTGCACTGCTGCCGCGCGCCCTCAAACACTCACATACAGTCCCTGCTCAAAGCCACGGGCGGCGCCGTGGTTCCCCTGCGCCCCGGCGACATGCTCATCATGCCGCCGCGCCTCTTCCACATCGCACGTAACCTCACCAGCCCCACCGTCAGCTGCAACTTCAGCGTGTGTACCATGGATGTGGTGCCCTCCGTGCTGTTCGAGGTACGTCATCAGCAGTAGGGCTGCTGCTGGTGCAATAGCGTATGGAATAGCTCTGATACGCTGCGTGCTGCTGCGAAACCAGGCGACTAGCTACGGTACGACTGAGCAAGCAGCGACTCGCTCTGCAGCGACTGTGCTCGAAGGCTGCATTTACTGCTGCTTCCTGGTTTGAACTGCACTGCAGACGCTGGCATGGATCGCGCAGCGGCCGCAGGACGTCATGCACTTCGATTCGGACTTTGCACGGCTGTTGGATGATTGCACTCGGGCGGTGCGTGGGTCTTTCACTTGGTGGGAAACAGGTGTTAGCCCGTTATTAGGTTCTCGCGCTCCTGTGCTTGGTGTAGTGTCATCACCGTATTGCGTAAGGATTTGGATTCCGGCACGTGGATTTCCGTATACTGCCCTTCCCCCCCTTCTTTCCTGGCTGCTGCAGGTGCTGCAAGAGGCTCCGCCGGGCAAGGCGAGCAGCATGCAGGGCGCCACCAGCAGGGGTTGCCTACCGGATGTACGGACGTCCGTGAGCAGCGCAACGCGCCTCGTCACTTGGTGCGTGCTGCTGGGTTGGGGCCTCCACGGTGGCACGTAACTGAGGAGAGGCCCCCAGGAGAAGAGCAGAGCACGATTGTTGTACTGCTGGATGTCGTCGTCCTGCATTGCTGAAAGTTCGAATGGGCACGGGAAACAAAGCCAGCAGTGAAACTCAACTTTAGCGTTACCCTAGCTTCCCGACCATGTCCTCCTGTTGCAGCCCCCAAGGCGAGGCTATGCCTGGAGGCTGACCCGCAGCTAATCCGGCGATGAATTCGTACCATTGGAACACTGTACATACATACATACACCCCGGATCTTTCCTGCATCCCTGACAACTTGACACAACACGTGCCTGTCTGCAAACCGAGCTGCCCCACGACCCACGACCCGCCACACACATACACGCAGGTACACCACGCTTCAATGCATCCCCAAGGGCTGGGTGACGGGCTTCTGGGGCCCTCTGCGGGACCGCCTGCTGTCTCAGCTGAAGGCCGCACTGCCGCTCCACAGCAGTGCCCCCTGCCGCCGCGGTAGGCTGGCAGCACCGGCGGCAGCAGCAGCAGCGGGGCCGGCGGTGGAAAGGGTGGCGGCGGAGGAAGGTGCGGATAGGGATGGCGGCAGCAGCAGGCAGCGCTGCTGCGACGACGGAAACGTGGGCGGGATGGACACCCGCCGGGGCTCAGCTGCTGCTGCGGGTGGGCAGGAGGCGGCAGGGACGAGGGGGTGTAATAAGCCTCAACCGGCGGAGGCTGCTGGGCAAGAGCAGCAGCAGGAGCAGCAGGAGGAAGGGGCGCGTTCGGGCGGGAAGACGACGAGGGGTGCGACCGGTGCCGTGGTTCCAGGCAAGAGGCCGAAGAGGTAACATTGGTGTTTCATGGCCCATGGGTCATGTGTCCTGGTGTTGGGCAGGGCGGTGGCGTTTCGACTGGTCAACGTCTATGAACGAGGCTTTCTACGCATTCGCCATTTCTTCGTCCAGGTCTTGCTGGGTGGTCCATGTCCCCTGCAGCGACCCATACATCTTAGATGATGATGCTTCCTGTTTTCTACATTTATCAACATTGTTCTTGGCTGTTCTACGGCTCGCGGTGTGTATTCGATCGTGCTTGGACTGTTAGACATAGTCAAGGCACCGACGGGTGCAATTAGCATTGAATGGCAGCAGTTCATGCAACGTGAAGCAGATACCGTTAGTTAGGTGGCTGGAGATTCCCTTGCAAGGCACCAACAGGCACCCTTACCCCGCGAGGCGATTGCCGTTGTTAGCTGCGGTGGCTGACCCGTGGGTCGTTTAATTGGTGAGTCGGGTTCGGCAAGACGGCGTGCAGTGTATAATCTGACAAAGGATTGGAGCGAGAGATAACTTGACATGGATACCGGTATCCCTTCCGCAGTGACTAAGCGTGGCGGTCACGACCATTGGCATTGATAATAAGAACTCCACCAACGTAAGAAGCAGGATGAAGACCGGCGTGCTGTCTTGTCGTTGTTTCTTTTCTTGGTGTGTTTGCAATTTTGGAGGAACGCTCTGGAGACTAAAGGGGGGAGCAGTGCTTGGAGGGCATCCGGCTTGCTTTGCGGCGCTGCTGCTGTGATGCAGATACAGATAGACTTACAGCTAATGACACCTATGAGGCGCTGCATGCATGCTTGCTGGTAATGCAGCCAGCAGCCAGCAACCTGCTGGACAGTGCATCTAGTGCACAGCGAATCCTACTGTTTTTTCAATCTACAACAGCTCATCCGCCGTGTAACACGCCTTCCGTAACTGCATCCTGTAGCCACATGCATGCATACGCATGCCAGATGACGAGGGCAGGCACGCATGTCGCCGCCCCCAGGCTCAGGCCATCCCGTTTACACCCCCTACACACCCTGGCCCATCGCCCCCTCCCAGCCACTTTGCGGCGGGGGCTCGCCCCAAAAGGTGGTTAGGAGAATGCTGTATGCGGGTAAGGGATTTCAGGAGTGCTTCCGTGGTTCATCAGTCCCGCGAGCTAGGTGGATCCTGGCACTTCCAGACTGTCATTGTCAGCGGCCGTGGTGGCTAAGAGGGTGCGCCCAGCGGGACATGCGTACACATCCTGAGACAACGTTGCGTCCATGCATGCCGGCTGCCTTTCAACGCTACCCCACCACCCCTCACCAAACCTCCCCTTCCCTGTTGACGCCTTTCCTAAGCTGCTTTGCTAGCGTTCGACTCCGTCTTTGACGTCGGCCTTCCGATGTCGCTACATTGCTCCGGGCTTGTCACGCAGGAGGAGCAGCGTGCCTGACGACAGCTGTACTTCATTTGCATTATGTACGTCCTTACGCGCAATGCAAAAACATCTATAAGGTACATTAAGAAATCTACGTCCATTACAGTTACATACTTTCTTGCGCAAGCTTTGCAAGCACCTTCGGGAAGATGAGTCTTTTTGGAGACTTGCCACCACCTACAGCTCATCTTAGGCCTAAGATTGAATCTACTGATCAGGAGTATAAGCCTCAGCCTTTACCTGCTGAGGCAACGCTACAAAAAGTGGAACCAGCTCGCGAGGATGCTCGCGAGGATGGTGACGATATTGACAGGCCGGACAAGCGGCGCCGGGTAGAAGGGGCTGGAGGTTCTGGTCTTTCAAGCGAACAGGTAAGGAACGCCTGTATCACACTTGCTACCTTCCTCGGTAATATCAATGCGTGCCGACCACTGAACCTAATCCCTTTCCTGTCGAGATTCACCCCTTTTGCTGTTTACCTTACTACAACATCAGACGCTGCCATTCAAACAACTAACGCCTGTCTGGCACCTCCTCTGTCCCCCCGAGGACCCCACTTCTCCCTTTCCTCCCTGCCCTCCGTCACTCCTTCCCTTCCTCTCCCTCTCTCCCCGCCCCTCCTCCACCTCTCTCCCTCCTCTCCACCCCAGGTGACCGCCGCGCTGCTCAAGATCGGCTCCCACATCTCCAACCCCGACAAGTTCCCCAAGGCCGCGGCGCTGCTGCGACAGCTGCTGGAGTCGGGCGCGGTTGGGCGGCAGCACCGGGAGCCGCTGTTTGAAGCCATCAAGGCGAGTGCGTGGGGGTGCTGGGTTGGGGGGCTGCCAACTCGGGCGCACGGGCTGGCTGTGCCAACAGCTGTGGCAGGGGGAGGCGAAGATCCCGTACTGCTCCCTGTCATTGACCCTCCTTCCTCCCACCAGGGCTTGTCAGCTGAATGTACCGTTTCCACACCACACATTGGAGCTTCTTTTTCCCTCCCGCCCGCCCGCCCGCCCCTCCCTTAGGCCGCCTTCTCCGACTTCGACAACGCCAGCTCGCCCGGCCTCCGCCGCGACTACATGAAGCTCTGCCACTGCCTGCAGCGCACCACCGAGCCCCCCGCCGCCCCGCCGCCGCCCCCTCCCCAGCAGTACTATGACCCCCAGCAGCAGCACTACTACGATTACTATTACTACTACCAGCAGCAGCAGCAGCAGCCCGCTGCCCCCCCGCCGCTGCTGAGCCGGGCGCAGCGGGAGCAGCTGGCGGTGTACCACATCATAGGCTACCTGCAGAACGAGATGCACACGGACGACTCCTTCGTCTTCAACAAGGCGGGTAGCTCTAGTGCACCGTAGCAGTGATACGGCAGAAGCAGGAGCTGCAGCAGTAGTATGTTAATGCTGTCTGTCGTGGGTATCTTGTGTTCACCTGTCGCCCTCCCCCCTCCTTGTCATTATTCCCATCTCCTCCCTCCTCCTCCCTCCTCCTCCCTCCTCCTCCCTCCTCGCCCCCCAGGTGCTGTCCCGCGTCAAGGAGGCGGTGGAGGCGCTGCCCCCCGCGGGGAAGGAGGACGAGGAGGCGGCGGCGCAGCTGAGGGAGCAGCAGGAGGGCGGCAGCAGCAGCGGGGAAGAGGAGGAGGAGCAGGAACAGGAGGGGCAGCAGCGGCAGCAGCAGCAGCCGGAGCTGGAGGTGAAGGCGGAGGTGGATGCTGGAGGGCAGTCTGCAGGGGGCTGCACCGGGCCTTCATCCTCCACCGGGGCAGCAGCAGCAGCAGCTGCAGGGCCTTCTCAGGCTGATACCTCGGAGGAAGGCGTGGGGGGGCCAGCGGTGAAGCGGGAGGTGGAGGAACAGCAGCAGCAGCAGGCGGACGACGACCCCTTCGGCCTGGATCCGCTCCTCACCAAGCCTCGACAAGCACCCAAACACCAAACCCCTCCTCCGCCGCCACCACCTCCACCTCCTCCACCACCACCACCGCCCTCCTCCTCTCACCCCGCCGCCCTGCACGACACCACCACCAGCAGCAGTGCTGCTGCTGCTGATGCCGGTGTGTGGACGCCCGCCCAGGCGCTGGTCATGCGGCGTCAGGCGCTGGTGGAGTGCCTCATCACCGCTCGCGGCTTCCACAAGACGCCCTGGGCTCGCACCAGCGTCGAACTCCTGGTGGAGCACTACCAGCGGCACCGGGAGCGGTTCACGGAGGAGCAGCAGCTGGTAGTGGAGGAGATGGTGCGGTTCGTGCGGGCGGCGAGGCAGGCGCGACCCACGGGTCCGTCGCAGAAGGAGATCAACCGCGACACCACCAGCTTTGAGCGCGCGAGGTCGGAGTGGAGCAGGGTGCATGTGTCGGCGAGGGGCAAGGTGGGGGCGCAGGGGGATGCCAAGACGCAGAACTGGCTGGGGTGAGAGACATGAGAGGAGAAGGAGGTGGTGGTGATGATGGGTACAGACTACCGTATCCGGTGGCGGGGGAGGCTGCGGTTGCTGTTGGAGGTGTGTTGGTGCTGGAGGTGGTCATGACAGGGTGGTGAGGGTGGTTATGCTGGGGTTGGGGAGGGGTACGAGGCAGCAAAACCGGATGAGGTGGGAGGATGTGAGGACATGGGGGGCGCATGCGGCTGCTGCTGCCTACCCGCTGTTGGTGTTCTGGTTGTGTTGGGTTCTGGTTGTGGTGAGCGGAGTTGGTGGTTGATGGTGTTGTGTACTAGGGATTTGCAATGGAGAGGTGGCGACGGTGGGAACGTGTATACCGGTATCATGTTCTGCTGTGGTTCAAGTGCGGTTCTGCACGTGGGGTGCCAGGTTGGCTGGTAGAGGCAGGAAGGTGGCAGCCAGGAAGGCGCGCAGTGCTGCTGCACCGCACCGTCTGCTGCTGTTTGAACTACCGTACTACCGAACATGCGTCAAGACAACCGTCCTTGGGGTGTACCTCTTCCCCCCCCCGCCACAACGTCAACCCTTGACCAACCTGAGCACCACCCAACCCAACCCAACCCATCCTCCTCCTCCTCCTACCAGTACCCCCGAAAAAGAAATGGTGGCCCGCAACGCCGCACACCATGGGGGCGCGCACACACTGCCGCTGGGGTCAACGTGCCATCATCGGTCCTAGAAAGCACCCAGCCAGCCAGACAGCCAGGCGCCACATGTTCGTCCCTCCTTCAACGCCCCTTCTTCAACGAGGCCTGGACCAGCCGCTTTGCAATCACCCCTGTACTCCGCTGCTGCCGCTGCTCCCTCGTCCGCCCAGCGCCACATCCTGCCAAGTATCGACTCTTCTTCCCCGACCCCTTCTCTAACCGCCCTCGCCTAGCCTCTCAGGTCGCGTACGCAGCGCCCTGCAAACCCAGGCGCCCTTCCATGAGCAGCGGATACACCGATTTAGCAACACACGCAGGGGCGAAACTTGGGGTACACGATCCGCCGCCCAGGCACCTTGGGCTCGTGCTCCTCGCTTCACACACTTTCATCTCAAGCCTCAACTGCATCAAAGAATGTGCTAGTGGTCCGCCCTCCCGCTTCTGCAGTCCTCCCGTGCCTGTCCAAGCGTGTCGCGAAAAGCCATCAGACCTGTTTCCCAGCGCAACAAAGCACTCCTAAGCCCCGCCACATGCACACAAGGGCTTCAATACAGCCCCAGCCGGCATAATGTACACACACCGCCCATGCATCCTGACCCCTGCCCCTCTTCCTTGCCTCTCCCTCTCTGCAGTCCCCAGGCTCAAGCCCCCGAGACAGGCTCAAGCCCCCGAGGCAGACGGCATGCAGCAGCGCCCCCTTGCCCGCCTCCCAGCACACTTGGCTCGTACAGACAACATGCCGTACAAGGGTACGGAGTGTACGACGTCTTGAGCCCTTAGCCGTCCCTCGTCACCCTCATGGGTGCGAGATGGAGGCCGGCTGGCTGGAGGGGAAGGGCTGGTACGTGGTGGAGAGGGGCGGGTGCGAGTCCGGCTGGGGTGGGCAGCGGGGTAGATGGGAGGAGGGGGGCAAACATAAAGGAAGGAAGGACGAGGCAGGTCGAGGAAGGGTTAGGCGGGAACCCCAACGGGCGCCATGGGAGAGGAAGGCAGAGATTGCAGAAGGGACTACTTCGCCCTCTTCCAGGCCCTTACAAGACAAGCCTGGCCCGTTTCCTCTTCTCTGTGTGGTCGTTTACCGTACTTCTGTACTTTGGGTTTAGAAAGCGAGGATTACACTGGAGGACCAACCACTGGAGGACCTTTGGGTTTAGCCTAGCACATGCTGATGTACGACAGCGCCGGTGTGTGGTGCAGCTTGAAAGCTACACAAGACATGCGGATTGCCCAAGTGCAGAAGTGAGTCATGTTGGCATGGAGGCTTGACCTCACCTGAGGAGGCTGGTAGGCGGCGAAGGGGTCTGAGGAGGGCATGTGGCCGTACGACGGAGGGGGCGGCACAGCGCTGACCCCAGCACCGCCGGCATTGGCCTGGCCGATTGCTTGGTACGGCACCTCACCGACCGTTGCTGAGCGGTGCAGGGACCAGGCCAAGACACCACCCGCGAGCTGAGGGATAGCGGGGTAAGATTGGCCGAACGAGTCAGGAATCGGACTACAAAGGAAGTGTTGCGTACAAGTAAAACTGATCAACAAAGGACAATCCTGATCATGACAGAGAACGTCGCCCACAAGACGTGAGTATGGATGCCTTCAACTGCTAAAGGGCTCGCGCGGTGGGCATGCTAGGGCAATAAAAAAGGAAAGCCACGCGCTACATGATCTGGGACTCACAGACAATCACAATTACAATCAATTTAATTAAAGTTTTGGCCAATACCCGGCGTTCTTGTCTAGAGGCTAACCGTTCGTTCACCTTCGCGTACCTTTGCTATCATCTCGCAAATAGTGAAGAAAACAAGCCAACCACGGCCATGAACACCGTGCGTGCTCACAGAAAGACGGATGATATCAATGATCACTGAGGCCGGGCTGAAGATGGAATACTGCAAGGAGCGGTCGGTTGATAATCAAGCTAGGAAAGAAGTTTACTGCAACCAACCAGATTCATGGGAAGCCCTCTGAACTAACCAGCAGCAGCAGCTCTGTTGACGCCAAGTAAACAGCAAGGAGACCCATCACGGCAGTGCTACCCGAAACATCTGACGCCCATATAGACGTTAGGAGTGCCAGGCCTAGTGTTGTTATAGCTGCAAGGGCAACGTATGAAGCACGAGGCCCTTGAAAGGCGGGTGGAACAGAAGGTCCTCCATTGAGGGTCAAGCCCATATTGAGCATTTTGGTAAGCGGCTAGAAGTTAAGCAAGACGATTCGCAAAAACAACCAACACCCCCGCGCAGATCGCTGGGGGAACCATGAAATGGCCAGCTTGGTACGATGTATCATGTACGATCTGCTGAAGCCAGTAAACGTTATGCAATGGGCAACTGGCATTAAGACAATGCCCCTGTGTGTAAGGAGGCATTGTAATTCTTTCAGTAATTGGACGTCTAGCCTCGGCATTTACCTTGCTGACCTCTAGCCGACCGGGAGCCGTTATCAGTCAACCCGCCTCTAATGCCGCCTCCACAAACTCGAGGAAGCTATAATGCTGACGCGTACACATCACAATTACGTCAAACGTCTTACGCAGCGATAGCGTACTCGACTGTTCCGCCCATTTCCTTGCACGCGCGACCCATTACCTCCCGCACACCTGCTGCCCGCTGCCATGCCCTGAGTTCCGGAACCTTCGCACCCCAGCTCGAACATCTTCAAATTTACCCATCGTCCAGCAGCGGACCCTGCACCGATGTGCAACATCATCGTCACCATGGCCACACCTACGCGAGGCACCACCACCATCACCCCAGCCGCCGCCTCTCTGGCCCCATTCCTCCGCTGTCCGCACTGTCACCATCAGTCTCATCATCAGCATCACCATCACCAGCGGCAGCACCGCCCTCGCCCCGATCCCCCGCTTCCCAATCCTCTTCGGGCCCACCGGTGCACGAGGGTCAGGTGTTGGAGCTGGAGTGCGCTCGACTGGCGCTAGAGGGCAAGGTAGGTCACTGGGGGGGGGGTGTGAGGGGATGTGTTTATTATGGAGGGGGGCGTGTGGGAAAGCTTATGTCGAAATCTGAATGCCAGTCAGCTGGATGTGTCTGCTGCATGCGGCAGCGGCAGTGTGAGGGTGCCAAGGGCCAAGCACGTGGGAGGTGGCGGTGGTGATGTTGGTGGTGAGCGGAGACTGCGTAGTGGTCTGTACTTGATGTCTGGGGGGGTTGGGGCGCGGGTCCTCGTGCGCGGCTAGCTGGGTGAGGTGGTGTGCGCCGCGTGTCTGCATGTACTCGAATTGCTCCTATCCCCCATCCTGCTCTTCTCCTTACCCATCTCCCTCCCCCCCTTCCTCCCTTTGGAATTTCTTTTTTCCCCCCCTTCCTCCCCCCCTCCCCAGGGTGTGTGCCTGCTGCCCCCCAGCGGCTACGTGGTGCTGGTGGGGCGCGCGCTGCCCGGGGAGCGGCTGGCGGCGTGCGTGACGCGGCCGCACAAGGGTGGGGCGGGAGAGGGTGGCAGGGGGAGGTGGGGGTGGGGCGGGAGGTGGCAGGGGCAGGTGGGGGTGGGGCGGGAGGTGGCAGGGGGGGGGGGTGGGGCGGGAGAGAGTGGCAGGGGGAGGCGCACAAGGGTGGGTGGCAATAGGGCTTGAAAGCCACAAGGGTGAGGGTGGGGAGGGGGATGCCGAAGAGAAGGAGGCTCATGCGTTGAGTGATAGGCTGTGGTGAGGAAGAGGACGTGGACGGAGGAACCGTGTGGTGGAGGGGAGGGCGCGGGGGGCGCAGCGGCAACCAACTGTGATAACTGCGCAGGTGCCGGGGTGTCCCGGGGTGGGGTGGGGTGGGCCACCTGCAGCTGGCAGCCCCTGCCGCCACCGCCCCCGCCACCAACCATCAACAGCGACCCAGCGATCCGCCCGCTTGTCTACTGCGCCCCTGCACCCATGCACCCTCCTCCCCCGTACCGGAACCCTACTTGGCTCCTTCCCCCACCCTCTCTTAGTCATTCAGTTTGTCAGTGTTTCTTTATTTTTACCCTCTCTTAGTTCCTTGCTCTTTCCCTCCCTTGCCCTCGCCCTTTCCCTCCCTCCCCCTCCCCCTCCCCTTCCTCAAGGCTACGCCGAGGCTCGCAAGCTGGCCTCGCTGGCCCCCCACCGCGCCGCCGTACCGCCCCCCTGCCCGCTGTACGGCCCCTGCGGCGGCTGCTCGCTCATGAGCCTGTCGTACAACCAACAACTGGCGGAGAAGCGGAACCAGGTGTGTGTGTATTGGGAACTGGCCGCCTGTCGGAACGCGGTGTGTGTGTTCGAAACCTGGCGTGCAGGGGGTGGGGGGCGTGCAGGGGATATCCACCTGACGCCTCCACCCAATCTGCATTCCCAACCACCCTCACCCCGCCCCCTCCCCACACCGCCCCCCCTCCCCAAACCCCCCCAGGTGGATCAGACGTTGCGGCGAGTGGGGCGGCTGGGAGCCCAGCTGGACGAGCTAGCGGCGGCTGGGGCGGGGAGTGCAGGAGGGGGGGCTGAAGGGGCGGCGGGGCTGCAGGGGGACGCAGCTGGCTGCTGCAGCGGCAGCAGTGGAGGCGGTGGCGGAGTGGGTTGCGGTGTGGCGGCCCCGGTGGGGTGTGGTCTGCAGCTGGGGTACAGGAACAAGGTGGGTGGGTGGTGGAGAGGGCGAGGAAGAGGGAGGGAGAGGGAGGTGGCAGCGGGAGGTCAGTGGATGAGGGAGTCAGGCGATGCGGGCAAAACTTCCACCGCCCTCCCCTTCCTGCTCCCCTTCCTGCTCCCATTCCTGCTCCCTCGCCCTTCCTGCTCCCATTCCCTTCCTGCCCTTCCCTGCCCCAGATGATGTTCCACTTCAGCAGCCGCACCTGGATGCCCGCAGCATGCCCGCCCGGGGGGGCTGCTGGGGCGGGGGCGGGGGTGGAGGGGGGTGCTGCTGCTGCTGCTGCTGCTGCTGGTGGGGGCGGGGGTGTAGACGGTGTGGATGAGGGTCAGGTGGTGGAGGGCAGGTGAGCGCGTATGCAGGCGGCCGGGGAGGGGTAGGGGAGGTGGCGGGGTAGCGTGCGGGGTTGTGCATGTTTGCATGCAAGGAGGGGGGAGGTCTCGCTGAGCGAGGAAGGTGGTAGGGGGTCGCTGGGCACAAGCGGGAGTGCTGAGCTGGGCTGAGCGCACTTCAAACGAGTCCGACGGGGTGAGGGGCGGTGTACCTGCGACTGCTCTTCTGACTACGTTACTACGAACCCCTTCTGCCCCCTCTTCTCTCCGACGCTCCCTCGTTGCTGCTCCCTCCCCGCCCCCCCCCCCCTCTGCCCCCGCATAAGGCCCTCCCTGGGTTTGCTGCGCCCCAGCAGCCCCGATGTCGTACTGCCGGTGGCCCCCCTGGGCTGCCTGCTGCAGGTGGGGGTGGGAGGAGGCAGGGGAGCGGGAGGAGGTACTAGCCATGTGCCAAGGCAGCACCTTGGGAAAAGGGAGAGGAAGGGGCGGAGAGGGGAGGCAGAGGAAAGCGGTGAAATGGAAGGAGTGAGGAGTGAAGGGGATTGAAAAGATGTGGCAGGGTGGAAACGTGTTTACACACATTTTAATTCACGCACTTCAATTGTCGCCACGCGTGTCCCGCTCATGCAGAGCTCCCTGGCGAATGCCGTACTGAGGCGGGTGGGGGACCTGGTTTCGGAGCTGGGGCTGCTGCCGTACAACCAGCCATCTGGCGAGGTACGGCGCTGTGCATTCTGGCTGGGTGGCTGGTACTGGTATGCTGTGTGTGCTTCCTAACACGAATCCACGAAGGGAGGGACGGGTCGGTCCAAGGGCTAGGCAACCGGCATGGCTTGGATGACGGTTTGCATTCTTCTTAATTGCCGGTACCCAACTGCCTCGCTCGTCGCCCTCCTGAATACCCACCCAGGCACCCACCTAGACCTCCCATAGCGGTGTCTTCCTGCCTCTACCTAGTTGTTGTGTCCCCAGCTGCCCTCCCCCTGGTCATTACCCCTGAGATCTATTCACATCTCCTCGTCCCTCTCCCTACCCGCCTCCCTCTCCCCGCCCGGCTCTCCCTGCAGGGCTTTCTGAAGCACCTGGTCATCCGCACCGGCAGCGGTCCGAGGGGGGAAGCGGCAGAGGCGGCAGCAGCAGCGGGAGAGGCAGGAGGGGCTGTGCGTCTAGGCAGGGATGGCGCCAGCAAGGCACAGGAGGAGGAGGAGGAGGAGGCGGGGGAGCCGAAGGAGGTCATGCTGGTGTTTGGAGTGACCCATGGGTCAGCCGCTGCAGCAGCAGCAGTAGGGAGCGGAGTCGTGCAGCAGCAGCAGCAGCTGACCTCCCTTGCCGAGCAGTTGGCGGCTGAATTCCCGCAGCTGGTAAGACGCACTGGAGTGCTGGCTGTTGCGGACAGTTACCGCTATGTTACCGGTAGTCATGTCATGCTTCGTATCGAGGCCTGTGAAGTTGTGATTCTATCCTCTCTCCCCCTCTCTCCCCGCGCCGGTCCGGTCCTGCATCCGCCGCTCCCCCGCCCTGCTATACCCTGATCTCCCCACCCCACCCCACGTGCACGCAGCCGCATGACAGCCCCAGCTAAGCAGCGGAGCTTACTGACAGCATTGCAGCAGAGACATCAGGTATCGCGCAGTGGAGCCGGTTATCACAGAAGCAGCCGCCTTTTATTCGCCAATGACGAGTGATCTCAGATCACCCCAGCCGCCATGGAGCTTACAATACGGTTTCCTATTGATTGATGCTACTAACTATACAACAACTACAATTATACGCTAACCCAACTATCCAGCCTAATGCGGATTCTGTTTCCATATTAACCCCACCCCACCCTACCCGCTCCACCTCCACTCCGCACCCTCCCCCCTCCAGGTCAGTGTGTCCATGCAACTGGTGTCCCCGCCGCGTCCCTCCCCCTCCCAACACGGCATGCGGCGAGTGCACAGCCCCCTGCAAGCGGGCGCAGCGGTTGCAGGCGGAGGGCTGCTGGCAGGGGGCCGGGAGGCAGTGGCGCCACACCGCCAGCAGCAGCACCACAGGCGGGGGAGCGGCAGCGGGGCGCAAGGGGCGGGGCAGCAGGGCCCCCAACAGCTGAAGGCCTTGGAAGGGAGAAGGAGCTATCGTGGGGATCGTGGGGGTGGGGGTGGTAGCTCTCGTAGCGGAGATGCAGATGATGCAGTAGAGGAGACGTCTGAGGAGGTGGCAACAACAGCGACGTCGTCAGTGCTGTTGTACGGCAAGCCGTACATACATGATGTACTGCAGGGCCTCACGTTCCGCATCTCCCCCGGCTCGTTCTTCCAAACCAACAGTCGCCAAACTGAGATCTTGTACGACATCGTACGACAGGCCGCCGGGTTACGACCTGGCGCTCAGGATGTCGTACTGGATCTGTACTGCGGTACGGGCACCATTGGGCTGAGTTTGGCGGCGGAGTGCCGTACAGTGGTGGGCATGGAGGTGGTAGGTGAGTGCTAGGAGCACAATACAGCTGTTTACTGAGTGTAAAGTAAGCAAAAAGAAATAAATAGCACATGCTGTTGAAGTTTGTGTGCGACTTTGGACATTTCTACCGGCTGCGTCGTCCATTACCCGCTACGCGCCTCCCCCCTCCTCCCTGCAGAATCCGCAGTGGCTGACGCGCGTGTGAACGCCGCGCTCAACGGCATCACCAACGCCACCTTCGTGGCTGCTGACGTGGACCAGCTGCACCGCCTGGAGGCGCTGATGGAGGTTGCTGACGTGATGACTCACAATGGCCACAAACCTGCAGCAGCAGCAGCACCACGATCAGCATCACAGCAGCCGCAGCCGCAGCAGCAACACAAGAACCTGCAGCGTCAACAGTCAAGGCAACAGCAATCTATACATCATCATCAGCAGCAGCAACCCTCCAGCCGCAGCTTCTCCCCAGACGTTGTGATCGTGGACCCCGCTCGCGCCGGCTTGTCAGCCTCCGCCCTGGCCTACCTGATCCTCTGCGGCGCCCGGCGGGTGGTGTACGTGAGCTGCAACGTGGCCACTCAGGCGCGAGATCTGGCGGTGCTGTGTAACGGTAACGGTAACGGTAATGGAGGCGGCGGCAACGGTTACAACGGCAACGGTAACGGTAACGGCAACAGGGGAGGCAGCAAGGGTAACCAAGGCAGGGGCGACAGGAAGGGGGGCAGCAAGGTTGGGCCGGAGGGTGCGGAAGGAGTTGGCGGTGGGGTTGGGGGTGGGCGAGGTGTGTTTCGGCTGGTGTCGATTCAGCCGGTTGACATGTTTCCGCACACTGACCACGTGGAGACGGTGGCGGTGCTGGAGAGGAGGTAGCAGGAGGCGGGAAGGACTGTAGTAGGAATGAAGCCCTGCAGTCCCAGCCCCATGTTCCTCTCGGTAGGGGAGGTGGGAGGAGGCTGTGAAGTGGGAGCGGAGGTGGGATACGGATTGAGGTGGAGGGTTGGGGAGGCTTGGTGTGATGGCTGGTGGAGACGGCTGTGTGTTTGGGGGGAGGGCAGGGGACCCATCATGGACGTGGTCGCGTTGGAAACTGACAAACACTGAATAACAGCTGGCGATCGCCCTGTGCTGGACAAGCAGGATGTCGCTTTTGTGGGCAGGCCATGGCGCAATGTAGCGAAGCGTGTAACAGGATTGGACTTGCTGAAAAGGCCTGGCTTCGGCGTTGCCGAACGTTGGGGAGGAGCACCGCGCGGGGCAAGGGCCCGCGGGTCCTTAGTGCTCCTTACCTTCTGACAATTGCAGTGCACAAGTGCATAGCGGCAAGGGAACGTATGCAGTATGCGCAAGTTGCTTATGGCTACGCGTTTAAATACTAAAGCAAACAGAGAGAGTTGTAGAGGCCAACTGTACGCGTGCGTTTCCTCGATCCGAACGTTTTCTAAACCTAGTGTAATTGCGAATGCGCATATAAAGTATTAGCATGTGAATAGTGCGAAGAAGGTAAAGACAGCAAGCCAAGAAGACCTCTGCTGTCGTACATAAGGCTCCTTATCTACCCCAAGCGTCCCTGGCGAACCCGGGTGCAGGCATGGCTAGAATGGCGACCAACTACATGGAGCTTGCCTGTCATTTGCTCACGGCCGATTCTTATGGGCGATTTAGATAACCCAGACCATTTTGTGGCCACCACGACAACTAAGTAACCAGCTAGCTACCTTGAGTTTTCTAACCCGTAATTGGATAATTAATAGGTCCTAAAGAGAAGGATTCCTGGTGCTTTACATTTGACCTCTTTGGAGAACAATATGTTGCAATATAATTAAATTGTAAAATGGGAACATGATCAGTTCATAGAAGAACTTGTTTAGCCTTTGGAAGAGGCCGGCGAGGCTCCCGGGCGTATCCGCCGTCCTGGGGTGCTCCCAGCGGGTGTGGGCGCATGGCATGGACCTGGATGCGGGACAGCATGCGGCGCTGGGATTGTCATACTACAAGGGATCGGTCCCGCTACACAGCTGCGGCGGCGGCACCCAGGTAGGTGTTGGGGATGTCGCGCCGACGTCGCTTTGTTTTCCGTTGAAGTTTCAGCCCACGCTGATCAGCAGCAAATTACCATGCATCAGGACAACTGCTACACAACAAATAACCCCATCAATTGGTAGAGGGGGTCCAGCAAGCACTAGCGGCCGCGAACATTTTGGCCTTACACCGGCGCGCGCGGTGCATCCTACTGAGCGCGGCGGGCGATGTGACGCTGCAGCGGTACATCAAGGTAGGCACCTCTTCTGTTGATCAGTATGGGTGCTAGCAGGATCCGCCCAAAGACGACTCAACGACGCGTATTTTGTAGGTGGGCTCGGTCGTAGCGACGTCCTTGGAGGCACGCCAGGGCCTCCACCCCTGACATCCAGACGCATAATGAATCGGAGGATTAAGAGGTGCGGCTAAGCTGGTCGTAAGGACTTTTCCGAACAAGCAGTAGCTAACCACATGTGATTTCAATTCCGCAGCTGCGATAGAGCGGAACAGCTGGCGAGTCTGGTGCTTGAGGAGGTAGCCAATTTTGATCAGCAGAACAATACCCACGCATTGTCTCGACTAGCAAAGCTGTTCAGGGGGAGCCGACAGTTGTTGTCGTTATCTGAGATGGTTGGCAATGAGTTGCCTTCGGCCCAAGTGCCGCCGGCACTGTTGCCAGCAATCCAGGCGCTTACAAAGCGCATGTACCATCTCATCAGCAGCTACGACTCTTGGGATGCAACTTCGTCCTTGTGGGCTTATGCGCAGCTGGGGTACGTGGATGAGGCGGCCATGGACACGTTATGCAACATGGCGCTGGCTATGGTCCACACGTTTAAGCCAGCGGATTGCGCCAACGTCGTTGTTGCGTTTGCGAGGATGGACTACATCCACACGGAACTCCTGCGCCAATTAGTCCCGGTGAGGATTGCCGGACTGTTGATGTTGCAATTCACACCAGTAAAGCCGGCGCTGCTGCCACCACCATCAACAACATCAACATAACTGTAAACGGAACATAATACAAACAGTAAGATACCCCAAACTCTTTCGAACAACTCCTCTGAACAACAGGCCGTACTGGACGTCATTGGTGAATGTCGCCCCGGTGAGATCTGCCAGCTGCTGTGGGCATTCGCGCGCCTGGGCTGCCACCCCGGGGACCTCTTCCTCACCGAGATGGTGGATGCCGTACACTGGCATCTGGACGAGTACGGCAACCAGGTGCGTGTGTTGCAAGAAAGCAGGCTGTGTGTGTATAGGGCTACCGCTGAGCGAACTGAGTTCGCTGCTGGGCTTGCTGCTGCTGGGATAGCTCCTCCCTGCTGGGATGCAGGGGGGCTGCTTCCTCAGCATCTGGCACCCCTCTACCCGCCTTAGTACTCCCCGCTACCTAACCAACCGCACTCCTCCCCCCCCCCACCTCACGCCCCCCCTCCCCCAGGAGCTGGCCCTGGTGCTGTGGTCCCTGGCCCGCCTGCGCCACCTGCCGCCGCTGCCCTTCCTGGCGGCCGCGGAGACGCACCTGCTCATCCGGCTGCCGCTGCTGACGCCCTCGGACGTGTGCGTGAGCGTGTGGGCGCTGCCGCGGCTGAGGTACAAGGTGAGGGATGTGACACGCCGGGGGTGTGCTCGGGCGTGTTGACCCCTGTGGAGGGGGGAGTGGTGGGGTTGGGGCGGGGTTCGGCTGGCTGGCTGGCTGGCTGGATGCAGCATGCAATATACGCACACATGACCCCACTCTGTCATCCATCCGCTCCCTATCCGCCATGTGCCCCCCCCACACCCGCACCTCCCCCTCCCTCCCCCCCTAGGCTGTCCGGCTGCTTGACGAGCTGCCTGCCGCGCTGCTGCCGCGCCTGCCCACACTGCCCAACCGGGAGCTGTGCGGCCTGGTGTCGGCATTCGCAACGGCGCGACACCACCACCGGGTGAGAGGAGAGGAGGAGCGGGGCGGGGTGGGGAGGAGCGGGGCGGGGAAGCTGACCCAGTCAGCTGATTGATTGAGGAAAGGGAAAGGGGAAAGGGGGCGGGCGGCGGGCTTGGAGGACCTTTGCAAAGGCCAGCAAAGGTCTTACCTTTGCTGACCGGGTCGGCAGGGAGGAGGTTTAGGCGCCCCCCACCCACCCCACCTGCCCTGCCCTGCCCTCCAACCCCCTCCCTCCGCCCCTCCAGGTGTTGCTGGAGGCGGTTGCCGCCGAGGTGCTGCCCCGCCTGCCCTCCCTCAAACCCCAGGTGGGTCGCGCATGGGTGACGGGGCGGGGACGGATGGCTGGCCGGCTGGATAGGTAACTTCTCAAGTGCACCAGCACCTCATCCGCCCCTCCTCCCCTCCCTCCCCACCTTCCCTCCCAGGAGCTGTGTATCGTGCTGTGGACATACGGCGCCTTCCACCACCGCCCCGAGCACCCCGACTTTGCACGGCAACTGGCGGGGGTGTTGTACGACCGGATGCCGCAGCTGAGTCCGCAGGGGCTGGCCATGACGGCCAAGGCGCTGGCGCAGCTGCGGTGGCGCAGCGGGCCGCTGTTGGCGCAGCTGGCGGGGGCGGCGGAGCGGCAGCTGGCGGGCTTCAAGTGGGTGGGGAAGCGGGGAGAGGGGAAGGCTTTCCTTTCGTGCCACTTCTCGTTGGTGTTCTTCATTCCGCCCTACCCCCCCTCCGCCCCGCACCGCAGGCCCCTGGAGATGTCGCAGCTGCTGTGGGGCCTGTCGCAGCTGCACTGCCCCGAGGAGGCCATCTTCCACGCCGTGGTGCGCCGCTGCATAGCCATACTGCAGGTGGGGTGGGGGGTGGGTGGGAGGTGCGTGGGGAGATGTGCCGTACGTGCTGCTGCCGTACGCAGTACTGCCCACACGTCCCCAGGTACTTGATGCCTGCCGTATCACCACCTACGTGCGTTTCTGGGTTTCTGAACTGACCTGGGCGGCCGCCGCGGACAGACCCGCATGTCGGGCGGGGGGGGGGGCCGCATGCGTGCGGGTCGGCAGGTGGGCGTGTTGCTGCTGGACCTAGTAGCCGGACCAACGTAGCCCCCAACCCAGTACCGCTAACCATGATACCCTCACATCTTACGAGTCATGGCACCCTCCCCGATTGCCCTGCTCGGCTGCCACCCTCCCCCCTACAGGACCAGCAGCACCCCCACTACGGCCACATGCGGCACCGCGTGGTCAACTCCATCATCGCCTCCTGCCAGCGCCGCGGCTTCATCCCCTGGCTGCTGCTGGACTTTGCGGAAAGCAAGGGCATCCGAGTGAAGCAGCCCTGCGGCCCGGACGCAAGACCGCTGGGGGGCGGAGGGTGCAGCGGCGTTGGCAGCAGCATCAGCGGCAGCGGTGGGGAAGCTAGTGGAGGTGTGGGTGTAGGTAGTGTGGGTGAGGTTGAGGGCGGCGGCGGAGGAGGAGGAGGAGGAGGAGGAGGAGGAGGAGGAGGGGAGATTTGGGTGGCGGAGTGCAGCAGCGATGGGGAGGAGGAGGAGGAGGCGGTAAGGGTGCTAGAACCGCCTCAGCAGCAGCAGCAGGTGGTGGTGCAGCAGCAGCAGCAGGTATGGCACTCGCCGCCGCCGCCGCAGCAGCAGCAGGGACAGGGGCAGGAACAGCAGCTGCATGACGACCCTAGCGTGGGCAGCAGCGGCAGCGGCAGCGCATGTGACCCCAGCGGCAGCCGGACCTCCCACACTGACACCGGCAGCAGCAGCAGCAGCCATGGCCTTGGTAGCAGCGATACCGGCGCTAACAGCAGCAGCAGCAGCAATTCCTTTAGCAGCAGCAGTACTAGCAGCGCCCCTAGCAACGGCAGCAGCAGCAGCAGCGGTGGGTTACGCTACCTGGGTGGGGCACCTGTGGGGCCGCTGCTGCCGCCAGTCGAACACGCCCTCGCTCCCCACCACCCCCACCTTCACGGCGACACTCCCGGCAGTGCCTACCCCCCGCACCCGCACCCGCAGCGCCCAACGGTGCACCTGGGGCCGGGTCCGCACCGAGAAGCGCAGCCGCAGCAGCAGCCGCAGCAGGGAGACCGGTCATGGCCCGGGCCGGGGCCGGGAGCTCCGGTGCATGGGGCGGCGGGCGGCAGGGTGCTGGTACCCCGGCCCGGCAGGTCGGTCCGGCCTCACATGGGGCCACCGGGGTTGCATGGGGGTGCTGGGGCGCTTCAGGCTGGTCCCGTTAGACCACCCACAGGAGTAGTGGTTGGTGGACCCATGGGTCAGTCCATGGCGTCTGTTTCCCAACCACTTTGGCCACCGGCTGTTGCGGCTCCTGTAGCTGCAGCAGCTGCGGGGCAATCGCAGCACCCACAGCTTCACCCCAACCAGCAGCCGTATGGTGGAGAGATGCTGCCCCAGCCGCCCCTGCCTGAGGGGCCTATCGGGGCTGGGCAGTCGCTCCCACCCGCTATGTTCGAGCCCTCGTCGCAGCAGCAACAGCAGCAGCAGCAGCTGGATCAGCCACAAGTGCTGCGGCGACCCAATGCGGCCGCTCATCCCTCGCCCAGGGATGCTGTGCTGCTACACCCGCCCCCGCAGCCCCCTCTCGGCCGCATGCAGGCACCGGATCAACGGCGGGAGGTCCAGCAGCAAGGCAACCGGCATGAGTGCTCGCTTCAAACACAGTGCCCGCAGCAGCAGCAGCAGCAACAACAATATCCCCCCCTGCAGCAGCAGCAACAGCTTGGGTTGCCATGTGGCCCTGTTCATCCTCATCAAGGGTTGCCAGCACAGCAGGTGCAGCAACAGCAGGAGCAGTTACAGCAGCTGCAGCAGCCAGTGGTGGCAGCGGAGGAGCCCCTGGGCGAGGACGTCGGGGGCGGCAGTGCCCCTCCGACCTGCGGGGCTGCTCCCCACCATCACCACCCCCACCACAAGGACAGGGACATGGACGGCAGCAGCTGCTGCGTTGGAACCAACGGCAGCAGCATGGGGGGGAATGACACGGCGGCGTTGAACGGTGGGTGCAGCAACGGGGCTGATGTGGTTGGTATGCCGGTTGATCAGTTGACGGAGGCCGGGGAGGCAGTGGCAGCGGCGGCGGTGGTGGTGGCGGCGGGGTGTCAATCGGCGCACAAGCGCCCGCGGGCTCCGGCTGCCGGTCTCCATTCCGACGCCCGCTTGTAGCAGGTGCTGTTGCGCGCACAGCAGCAGTCGTTATGCCTGCGGAGGGGCAGTGGGGCAAGAAGCAAGGGCGAGTGCGGGTGTGCGTGCTAGCGGTACGCACTGGGTGGGCACTGCGGCAACAGGTTACCCAAATGGCGCTTTTTGCGGCAAGCTAGCTGCGCGCGTGCAGGCATCAGTGTAGCGGAGAGAGGTGCGCACATGCGTGTAGGAAACGGCGCGCAGTCACCGGGTTGAGATCTTGGGGAGCTGTCCGGCCGCTGAAAGGCGGGATGCGTTGAAGATGAGTTGGAGAGGGGTGCGCTGAAGGAAAAAAGCAGGTTAGGACAGGGCAGCGGAGAGGAGAGGAATTGCGTGATGTGTCTTTTAGGTGTTGCAGCATGCGTAACGTTGAAGAGGTGTATGCCGGCGTGGTGGATTTGGGTGGTGCTACTGGTGCTGTATTCGCAGTGTGCCATGGCCGGTTGGGAGGGTAGTGTTTCAGTGGTATCGAAATACCCCGGAACTAGATGGGTGATCGATTTAGACAGGCTTAATCATGGTGAGAGGAGGTAGCTTGCTAAGGAATTAGCGGAGCCGAAAACAGAGAAGAACGTCTTCTTGTCCAGGGCGACGATGGGGTAACAGCATGCCGGCCCGGGTTATGCCTTATGCGCTCAGCTGCAGCTCCCAGAATTCAACTGGTTTAAGACCGAGCAGGATATGCACTTCGTTGACCCGTTGTAGATAAGTCACTAGGTTAGTGTTTGGCGGTTGGTTGTTACATGTGGTGGTGGTGGTGTGCTAGCTAGGTCAATTGGAACGCGGCGGCTGCCGTTCAAAGAGTCAACGAAGGTTAACAGGTAACGGCAATGGAGGGGTTAGCGAGAGTAAGCTTTTTGCCCCGGAATAATCATTGCCCGTGTTTTGGGAGACCGCTGACTGCTTGCCGGTGCATGCACAGCGCAATGCGCGGAGCAAGGACAGACCCATGGGTCATGTGGCCTCAACCTAGATGTGGACGATAATGCTCGTGAACACCCGTGCGCAAGTCGTTACACTGGCGCCCTGACAGCAGCCTCTCAGGCCCTGCTGTGTAAGTGTAAGGCCCTGTTGAGGGCTTCTGAAAGGCACGGCCCATATTTCACTCCCTGCTCAGCCTCCATGACTGAAAATTCCGCATCACCTGCAGCAGCATAGCTATAAGCACTATCTCCTGCACTACCGCATCCTCGGGGCCCCTGCGTGCGTGCATGCATGCATGCCGCCCTCCTCGGGACGCACCAGCACGAACGTCAATGAACGCCTCCAGGGCAATGAACGCTCGCCCGAGACTCCTGCTTCCATCCTCTCGTTCTCGCACCATGCCCTTAGCTAACTCGACTTCACATACAACCCATACACGCATACGCCCGATGCCTACTGCACGCAACATGTCCTCTCAGCCTTCAATGACTAGCAATCAGAAGCCAAATGCAAGTCAAAGCCACATATGAGTGTTCCGGTCGCCGGCAAACAGCCAAGGTGCGGCTTCCGTGCAAGTTTAGTATTGTCAAAAGGACCGCAGCTTTCCAAATGCAAGAAAAGTTGAAGGTACGGAAGCTACCGGTATGGAAAGTGCTTCCAAGACTGTCTTGAGTCAAGCCACATTAGAAAAAGGACGCTTCCGCACAAGGCCATGTACTACATGCCACGGCAATGCGAAGTCTCACTGAAACGCGTCAGAAGGCTCACAACAAAGAGTCGGCCGTAGGCCTGCGCGAAAACAAGCAAGCAAGCTGCCCACTGCCACCTTGGTACACAGTGAGGGTAAGTTAAGAGCTACGTAAAAGGCCAGGAGGGTGCGAAACCACAGTTCGAGATAAACATAAACACAAACGACTGCCTGCGTGTCATATGCAAGCTATATGCCTGGCAAACAACTCTGCGGCCCCCTGCAATCCTCCAAGCCCTCTGCTCCCTCTCCCCGGGTCCCACAGCATCTACCCGCCGCTACCACTTCACAGCCACCGACACTTCCGACATGTAGCTTCCTAATCCTTAAGCCAACCCTCCTAAGCATCTATTAGAGAATAATTGATGTCCCAGGTCTAATTCATCTTGCAGCTAATTAACACAACGCAGCGGAGCATCCTTGCTAGCCTAACTCCAGCACCGACCAGGTCACGTGAACCAGTCCGTGTATGTGCCGCGTACTGTGCCACCGTAAGGATCTCAACTAGCTTGCAATGGGCTACAACCGCATGCCACCTCTGATTCTACGTTGGCTTCCTGGGCTCCACGTGTCCCTCGTCAGCCCCAGTGCACACCGTGAGCATGCGCGGGTGATTCCGTACACCGTCTCAGCACCACACGTTGCGAGATCGGCTTCAGATCGGCACGCGCCACAAACCAGACAACAAACCAGACGGACACGCCTAAACCAGCAGCAATCACCTAACTGTGTTCCTATCTGCGCACAAAGCATTGCCATCTGCATTTAAGGCTAACTAGCAAGAAATGTCTAGTTGATAACACTAACTACTGGACGTGCCCAGTTACTGCCCTCCTGGTTGGTCGCAAGGTGAAGGCAGAGGTGATGCCGTAAAGCCCAAAGCACCCGTGGTTCCGGAGCTGTACGACGTGGAGGTGGTGGCGGCGCTGCTGCTGCTAAGGGCCGGGGAGAATAGAAAATACGCCGCATCGGGTGAAGCACAGGCGCTACTCGATGAACCACCATTTGCGAGGAAAGAAGGAGTAAATATAGAAGAGGAGGACGAGGACGAGGAAGTAGAGCGCATGCCACCTCCGTCGACGGCGCTGCCACCGCCACTGTTGTTGTTGCTGTTGCTAGGAAGGCTGCTGCTGTTGCTGCTGTCACTGGTACTAGTGGAAAGGGTCAAGCCGCGCTGCCGTGCGAACTCCCGGAGCGCCCGCGAGTGCGAGGAGAGGTCCTGCTGCAGGGACGCCGCCGCCGCTGCCGCCGCCGCCACCAGTGCTGCCGCCGACGGGTATCTGCCCCGCCCGGCAGCGCTAGACTCCTTGCATGTGCTGCTGCTTACTGCCCCCACTGCCTCAGCCTTTGCTGGTGATCCGGGTCGCAATGCAATGTTCACATAGATGTCTGCCTCAGCACCTTCAGAAAGCCCCTTCGCCTGCTCGTCGCGCTCCTCCTGCTGCTGTTGCACTAAAGCATCCCCCGAGCAAGCCTCCTCTCTTTCTTCCTCCTCCCCATCCCATGTGCGCATCTCGCTGCCTGCACGGTAGCCCGGCTGCTGCTGGTGGTGCTGTGGCTGGCGCTGCGCCGGCTGTCGGCCCACTTGCAGGCGGCCCCCACAGCTCCTGTCGCCGCCGCCGCCTCCATCGGCGGTGCCTATCGACACGGCATGCATGGAACTGTGACTTCCGATGCTGGTATTCATGCCCAGGCAGGAGGGCCGGCGGGATGGGGCGGTCTGGTGTGGCTGCTGGCCGTGATGCTGAAGCTGCAGGTGTAGTAGAGAAGGCGGGGTCAGGGGAGAAGGGAGCTGATGATGTGGGTGGGCTGGTGACGGTGAGGTGGCGATGGTGAGGTGGTGGGCCCCCGGGACCTGCCGCTGCTGCTGCAGATCTGCCGCAGGAGAGGCAGCTGTGGGCGCCTGGATTTTCAGCGCAGGTCTTTTAGCAGCGGTAGCAATGGTGATGGTGGTGATGGGGGCCGCAGCCTCAGCTGGAGCAACAGCAACATCAGGCGTGGCGCCGGGCGTAGCCAGGCGGCTGGTGCGCCTAGGCCTGCCTCGTGGCATGCCTGCCAAAAGTGGAGAAGAAGGGCAGCTGCTGTTCGGACTGTTGGTGGCGGTGCTACCAACCGGGGAGTTGTTTGTAGACGGAGTGTGCGCTCGTAGCCTGCGTTCAAGCTCCTGTTCCCAGCGGGACGGGAGCTGCTGATCGTGCACTAAATGTTGCTGAAGGAGGTTCTCGAGCGCTTCACAAGTCAGGAGAGGGGGCAATCGTGAGCACGATGGTTGCAAGTTGTGTGAATTTCCCGCGATCCACTTGCTCATGTTGCAAGCTGTTCCGGCTGTGGCATAGGTAAGAGTGGAAGGAGCGGGCGAGCCGTTAGCCGAGGGGGCCGGCTCCAGCGACAAAGTTTGAGCGCCCGCGTTCGATTGCTGGAGCTGCTCCGCTCGCCTTAAATGCACACGAAGCCGCTCAGCCGCTTGTCGCCCTATAACATGTAATTCTTCCACAATTGACGACTTTGCGCTTGCAAGGTCGTCCCGCGTTAGCGGTCTGGCAGGAATTGTAGCTGCCATCCAGCAGAGCTTTGCGCCCCCGTGCAATAGGCAATACCGGGGTAGGGAAGAACACCAAGCTGATTTAGTTCATATGCGGCTTTCCTAGCACCACTTGGCTTCCACTTGGGCCCGCTTGGAGGACGTTACAGTAGTAACTGCGGTACTCGTAGAAAGCTGCTATGCATAAGCGCCTATGGTGTTATAAAGTTGCCGTTGCACAAGAGCGCGCTAAGGGCTGCTCTGCGAACGTCGGCAAGGTTCTGGGATAAGGCCGCTTACGAAGGTGCTACTAAGGGTCGCATCGCCGATTTACCGTTTGTCGCTCCTTTGACATAGCATATGGATGGGTAAATAGCTGTAAGTTGTCTCGGGTAGCTTTGGATCAACACAGACAAGACCGTCGAAACGACAGCTACAGTGTAGTACCTCACTGCTGCCACCAACTGCTAACACACAGAAGGCGAAATTGTTGGCTGCTAAATACATTCGCGTAGCTGGCTAGTACCTGGCACTAGTCTCCTTAGGAGTAAGTTCTGGACATGCCCATGTCGAGACATGCTCATGTTACCCGCTTGTTCAAGGATGGATTGCATCCCAAGAATGGTTTCATCCCTGTATTCGTTCAAGGATGGATTGCATCCCAAGAATGTTTTCATCCCTGTATTCGTAAGGTAAACATATTACAAGAGAAATGAAGTGTCTCTTATAAACGTTACTTGCCCACGGTAGTGAAACTACCACCTCCAGTACAGTACAGGAACACATGGGGCCATGGCATTCGCAATGTCCAAAGGCTACATGTCAGTAAACGCTGCTGCAGCAAATTAAGCCATTTGCCCAAGAAGAGGGGCAACAAGGAAACAAATTCACGCGTGGGTTTCAGTAACCCTCCCAAGCACCAGCATCCAGCAAAACTTGCGGCACAAGCAACCTACGTGCCCTTACATCTCTCAGCTATCGTACGCGATTATACGTCTTCCCAACAAGCCAAAACAGTCACAGCATGTTTCAGGCAGCGCCAGCACCCATACAAAACTACCCAGCTCATTTCGCATCAACAAAATCCGCAATCCAATGCATATAACAACGCAACCTCACCATATGAAATAACGCACCGCCCGCCGCAAAAGCACACCACCGTACATTGGATCCCGTTCGTGCTGAGCCCCAAGTTACCACATTGGGGGCAAGGTGCATGAACGTCAAGGAATGCCGTGAGGAAGATACAGCCCAACTAAGCATCCAACAAAAAACCCCTCGCATAGATAACGGCGGTGAGCTTGCCTTAACGCATAGAAGCAGCACAGATAGCACACGTTCGGCTCGCGCTTTAGGCATGGATTTTCACCTCGCCGCGCGCCACACGCTCTCGCACCAGGTGGTGGTGCACGTCGATGTGCTTAGAGCGCACCGATGTGATGTGGTTGTTCGCCAGGCTGAGGGCTCCCTGCGAGTCCAGCATGATGGTGATGGTCTTACGTGGCAGCCGTAGGTCCGCTGCCAGGTGACGCAACCAGAGTGCCTCTCGTACGGCTGCTGCAGCTGCCTGATACTCCGCCTCCACTGATGATGCCGCCACGGTACGCTGCAGCTGGCTGCTCCAGCTCACAGCTGCGCCTCCTAGCGAGAAGACGTAGCCCGTGGTGGACCGGCGCGTGGCAGGGTCGCCAGCCCAATCTGAGTCGCTGAAGCCAGTAAAGCCGCTGATGTCGCCATCACTGCC
The DNA here is from genome assembly GCA_021605115.1 of Astrephomene gubernaculifera. Classification (NCBI taxonomy): domain Eukaryota; kingdom Viridiplantae; phylum Chlorophyta; class Chlorophyceae; order Chlamydomonadales; family Astrephomenaceae; genus Astrephomene; species Astrephomene gubernaculifera. The sequence goes on from BMAR01000035.1 coordinate 841,024, forward strand.
AAACCGCAGACCTAGCGCCCGAGTGCCAGAGAGGTAGCGCAGCACGCCCAGAGCCAGAAACTTTCAAAACGCACGCCCCTCGAGATGAAGGGGCGAAGACAAAAACCCTATTCAGCCCATCAGCGTGCACAATAGTCGTAGTGCCCAAAGCACCCAAGCCAATACACTACACCGCACGAGCTTAGCAGTATTCCACCAAACAAAACTATGTATGGCGCAATTCAAGCAGCAGCACCCCTTGGCTCCCATGCACACCCCCACATTCATCTCAGACCAGTGGAAACCCCAAACGTCATGGTCGTCTGATCCCTCATCAATAACTTACCCCAAACCCCTTTCCCCTACCGCGGCCCTCCCGCCCCTTACGCCGCCTTCTTCACAGCCGCCGCCGCCGCGCCGCTGCTGGCCGCCACCGACACCACCGGCTTGGGCGCCAGCGATGGCAGGAACACCGCGCGCAGACCCTCCGTCCAGATGATGGGGAAGATGATGCGGCAGGCCACCGCCAGCAGCGCCGCCGCCATGTAGAGACCGCGCAGGGAGGGGCGCGGCAGCAGCAGCCGCCCCACGCCAAACAGCGCCACCATGAAAAAGTGCTTGACCAGCACCGAGGGGCGCGGGTTGAGGCCGGAAAGCAGCGAGATGGGGCCCTGCGCGCAGATGCCGCCCAGGGCGAGGTAGTCGAAGCAGGCCTGGCGCATCTCCTCGTGGGCGGGCTCGCCTGGGGGAGGTGGAGGGGAAGTGGAGGTGGAGGGTAATGAGAGGTGAAGACAGTTGAGGGAGGTGATAGGGTGGAGGGTGGTATTTGTAGGGTACCCCCAACCCCTCCCCACCACCTCCAACTCACCCGAGTACCGAAACACCTTGTACAGCGCATTCGCCAGTGTGTTGATGGTGGCGCTCAGCGGCTTGCGGCGCGTGTAAAAGTCCGCGGTACGCTGCGCGGTGGCCAGCGCGTCCCCCAGGCTGGGCAGCGGGCGCAGCATGTCCACCAGCAGCGCGCAGTCGGAGAGCGCCACCGTCATGCCACCGCCGGTGAGCGGGTGCCGCATGTTGAAGGCGTCGCCCAGCAGCAGGGCGCCGGGCTGGTGCAGGGGCGTGGCGGGGAGCAGCTTGTTCTGCAGGGGGGGGAAGGGAGGGGAGGGAGGGGGGGGATATAAACGTGCAGTAACGGGAATCCCGAGGCGGAAGGGGGAGGGGGATGGCGTGCTGTGGACAGGAGAGTGATTAGAGGGTAGGGAATGTCCGTGTCGCCACATGCATGCATCCTGTTCCGCCCGTCTGTTTCGCCTCCAGCCACCGAGCACCATCTCTCGAACCCCTGCTCTGTGCTTATACTCTATCCTACCGAGGCCCCCTTCCCCCTTCCCACTACAGTGTCGGGATGCGGGATTGGGACTCCAGTTGCTTCACTTTCCAACTCTTTTCTCCCCTCCCCATGGTCTTTGTTACTTGCTTCCCCCCTTCCCCCCCTGCCTCCCACCTGCATGCTCCTGATGGCCTCCGGCTTCTCCAACGCCTGCAGGAAGGGCTGCCGCAGCGGCTCGGGCAGCTGCGGCACCACCGTGGCCCGCAGGTAGGCGGGCAGGTCGGAGGGGAGCCGCTCGCCGGGGACGTCAACCAGACACCTGGCGGGGAGGAGGGGAAGGGGGAAGGGGAGGGGCAGGCAGAGAGGATTTGAAGCATGAGACATGTGGCAAAGCGAACAATGCACAACAGGTCATGACGCACCCCTCGTTCCACCGGGCCTCCCACCTGACTTCATTGGGGCTGATGGGGTAGAAGAGGATGGGCGAGGGCTTGGCCAGCACCACATGCCCGTGGTTGGGCACCGGCAGCTGGCAGTTGGGCAGCAGCAGCGCCACGAAGAAGCTGGGGTGGACCGGCTGCATGGGGGGGAGGGAGGGTGGGGAGGAGGAGGGGAAAGAGGGAAGAACATGAGGAGGGGGGAGGGAAGGTGGGGGGCGTAATGTTGATAGCAGTGCCCGCAGTCTCTGCTCTCCTGCGCCCCTGCTGCCACACCATGTTATCAGGGCCTCGGGCTGATACCGAGGTCCTGATTGATAGTAGCCCTCCGTCCTTGGCCCCGCCAAGTTCAAGTGCTGAATATCCACCTTCCACCCTCTTAATTCCCATCCCGTAGGGTACATTCCTAATCCCCCTACCGTACATTCCCAAACCCCTTACAGTGGATGAGGACAGGTGCTTGCGCAGGTTCGAGTACATGCCGTCGCATACAATGGTCAGGTGCGCGCGGGCGGAGCGGTCGCAGGGCGCCGCCCCCTCGCCTGCCGGCAGGTGTCGGTACACCACCCCCGTCACCACCTCGCCCTCCTGCCACTCGCCGCCCTTGTCTGCAGGGAGGGTGCGAGGAGGGGGTGCGGGGAGGTGAGGTGAGGGGAGCAGGCGGCGCCCGCAGAAGTGGTTGCTGACGCGCTGCAGGCGGGCGCTGCGGTCCGTCAGTGCTTGCTTGGTCTGCTGCTGGTGGTCGGCGAGTGGGTCAGGGGATTGCGAAACCGTCGCGCGAACGACCCCCTGCCAAACTGTGTCGAGTATAGTGCACTTTGCCTTTCGTCTAGCTCAATCTGTCCCCCCCCCCAAACTCACTAGCTCCTCCTCATGCACGGCCAACAGCCCCATAAGGCCCCCCCTCCTCACCGTTGACCAGCTTCTTGACCAGGCCCTGTCGTACAGTGACACTGGGGCAGGAGGCGGCAGCCACCCGCAGCTTCTGAATGAAGCGACCTGCTCTCAAGGACGTCGGGGTGGGCAGCATGGGAGGAACAGCGCCAGCAAGGCCTTAATCGACCGACCCGTGGGCCACATAAACCCGTAAAAACTCAGCGCACATTCTTGGTGGCCTTCGGTTGCTTCGGTGGCATTCGGTTCCCGCGTACAATCCCGTCCCTTTTCCATGAACCTTTCTCCATTGCTCCGTCCCTTCAAGCCAGCAAACAATCCTTATTTCCCAGCCCACTCTTCACTCCTTCCCACTCCCCACCCCTTCCCGGGCCCCACCGTGGTGGAAGCTGCGCCCCGTCACGTCCGGCGTGTACCCCTCCAGCGGGTAGTGGATCACCGCCTGCGTGTCGCCCTTGAACAGGGCGTAGCCGTACACCTGAGGCAGGGCCGGTAGAGCAGGGGGTGCAGGGTGAGGTTCAGGGTGATACATCATCTGGCCCGGGTAACAAGGGAGGGTTGGTACGACAAGGGGCGCCTCAGTACCCATGCATGTCCCCAACCCACATCAGCAGCCTGCATCCTGACCCACATCGCCTCAATCGCCGTGCAGCCCGGGTCTTGCTACCCCCAAGCCCACCTCGGACCATGAATCCCACTCGAACCAGCTAAGAGACTGACTCACACTCGCACTGACCCCATCCTATACCCGCCCAAAGCACCTCTTCGCACCCCAACTTAGATCACCAGCCATCACCCTAACCCAAATCACGTCACGCCAAAACAAACTCGCCAGGAAACGTCCCAAGGCTAACAAGCCTGCTCACGCTAACCGCACTGATATTGCACCCTCCCTAGGAAGCCCTCCAGCCTTGCTCCAAACCTCATTAAACCACAAAGACCTCAACGTACCCCCAGACCCAACTCACATTGACCGCATCAATGCCGTCCAGGCAGCCCTCCAGCCCCAGCTTCTTGAGCATCAGGTATCCGCCCGGCTGCAGCAGCTCCCCCACAATACGATCGGGCTGGGTCAGGTCGCGCTCAATCATAAGCACGCGGCGACCGTCCTGAAGGGGAGGCGGGGGAGGAGGCGGAGGCGGGATGGCACATGGGGATGGCGGTAAGGAAAGAGGCAAGGGAGGAAGGCACAGGGCTGATGGGTTGGAACGAGGATGAGGCATGAAAAGGAGAAAACGGAGCCGGGAGGGAAATTGCGGCCGAGTGTGGGCCTCGCGGACGCAACCGCGCCGCAACCTAAGTCTGTGGTTTAACATGGATGCTTCCCAACCCTACCAACCCACCTTAGCCTGGGCGTACGCCAGAGCACATCCCGCAACTCCTCCGCCCACGATAACCACATCCCAAATCTGCGTTATGGCAGACCAAAGGAGGAGGAGTCCGGAGTGCCCGGAGTACATGGTAATGCACATGAGCCAGGTGGCGGCACTTGATCGAGCGCGCGGGGGGCGCACCAGCTCCATACTTCAACCGGTATCGGACTTCAAGAGATACAAATTATGACATGCTCCCAACCAGACGTCGAATGTTAGTCGAAGGAAAGCGCGCGCAAAGGAGGTACAGTCCATACCGCTGAACATGCGCACCTCTGGATCGGACGTCAGGTCGTCGTTCGATGGGATTGGAGGCAGAATCATTGTGTCCTCATGGGACGTCAACGTAGAGGTTGTGCACATTGTGCTTGCCTGACAGAATTCGGTGGTGCTGCTTGCAGATTCGTAGGCTACTCACGAACGGACACCCTCAGGCCTGCCACCGACGCGTCTAAAATAGCTCTTGATCGACAGCCTTAGGTCGGGTCCTAACAACTAAATCGCTGGTGAAGTCACGCAAGTAAGTGCCGCGGCAAGCGTTTCAAAGGGCTCGTTGGCACTGGCCCAGTTAAGTTAATATATGGTGTTGCCTGCATAAAATACCTCACTGTATGGTTGAGACAAGCCTACATAAGGCTAAAAGGGCGGGAGACAGCGGCGGTACTTCATGTTACGGCCCGGCGTGGCACGATTTGGGCGCCCAAATCCAAGGACAACAACGACTCCTCGGCTTTCAGAGCATAACCAGGCATCTTACACTCCTACCAAATAGCGCCTACAATACTCTGTAATCTGTCTCTTTTCGCGGTGTAGTTTGTTGCACTACCGTAGACGCTATGGGTGGAATTGGAAAACGCAAAGTAGGCGGAGACCACAAACATCGTAAAACATATAAACAGCAAAGGCGCGGCGTGTTCCAGGAGCGTCACATCGACCAAGTGTGGGAGGACGTCAGGAAGCCGCCAGCGGTCGTTCATGACGGGAAGACTGGCCCTTTAGGCACAACAGCAAAGTGGGTCTTACGTAAAGCAGTTTGTGGGCATGGGCTCGGCGGCGCAGCCATGCGGAGCAAAAGTAACATGAATATCCCCTCCTGATCGGCGTTCGCAGGTCGGAGCTTGACGAGGACGTTCCAGGGTTCGGAAAGCACTATTGCATTCCTTGCGGGTCAGTAGGCTTTTGTTTCTGCGGTAGCTTCAATGACGTGAGGCGCAACATGTTCCTGTAGCCGGCGAGCCAATCCATGTACCGTCATACTTAAGTTACGACACCAATGCTTTCGCCTGATTGGCCGACTTAGCGACCTCGCACCGTACGGTATAGGCACCCGAGCATCCGTGCCCATCCGCTCTTGCCTCCAGCCACTAGTTCTCCACCGCACCCCGTTGCACCTCCTTGATCATCGCCCCTCCAACCACACGACCCGACTTCTCGTAACACCTGCTACAATCCGCACATGCCTCCTTCCTGTTCCTTCACACGCCACCACCCACGTGTTCCACCGACCCCACCCCCGCACCCCGCCTGCCCTCCTAACCCTTTCCAATCCACCACCCCCCTTACTTCTCCTCCTTCCTGTCCTCATCCTCCTCCTTCCCCACACCTGCAGCAAGTATTTCAACTCCGCCACAGCTCTCGCCAGCCACGAGAGTGAGCGGCCACACAAGCGGCGAGTCAAGCTGCTGAACACCACTCCGCGGCCGCACAACCAGAGGGACGCGGAGGCGGCGGCAGGCATGGGTGCTCCGGACAACGGACCCAAGCTTAGAACGGGTGCGGCGGCTGGGGCGGCTGAGATGGACGAGTAGCCTGGGACAGGAGTACACAGGATTGCCTCGTATAGGACGTAACGGCAGGAGAGGGAGCTCCTGCTGAAGGCGGGAGGTGGTTTGGGGCAGCTGCTTCAGTCTGGCAGCCTTGACAGGATGATGCTGCAGTGGTAGATGGGAGCTGGTTTAGGGGGCAAGGGGGAGACAGAGGTAAAGGAAGGGAAGGGAAGAGCGGGGAGTGAGGAGTAGTGTACATAGAGGCGTTGGCGGGGTTGCTGTGGGGCTACTAGGTCGGCTAGTCATTGGCAGGGATCCCCCCTGTGTTGGTCATCCGCATGGTCACTTGCAGGCGCAGCTTTAGGGTGTGCTGCGGGGGTTACCGGTGCCTTCATGGAGCCATCTGTCCATGTAGTAAGGTTTATGTAGTATGCGAGGCGCCTTGCATGGGCACATACAGGCCCGCCCCGAAAACCGTCGTGTTTGCACCCCCAACAAGTTATCCTCTGACTTGGATCGCGGTTTGTTGCGCTGCGTTGCGGGTCTCACGGATGTCAAGGGGCAAAGATTGGTTTGGTTTGCACGCGTCGGGAGCTGTTGCTCGCAACATGGTTAGTCGCGGGACGTGGTGAGGGAAACCGATAAGAAGGTTGTGGGCGTGGGCTGCCTTGCCAATAAGCAAAACGGTTGTTTCGAGTAAAGGGGGCTTTCGTTTTGGCAGAGGTTTGCGCTATGCCGTGTATCATTAGTTGACCCCAGGCGTTCGGGCGACATAAGGAGATGACGGACGGCTAATGTGACGGACAAGTGTGCCACTAGACACACTTGTGGCAGACACGGTGTGTGGCAATGAATGACTGACGGTTACAGTGATCCCAAACCAGAAGGCAAGGGAAAGCGGACGGTGCCCTGCCCTGAGTTGCAAGGAAAAGGGCAGAGCCCCGAGCAATGGTGGCATGATTTGAAAACGCTGGCCCTTGCGAGGCGGGTACAGCTTGGAGCTATGGTAGAAGTATATCGTACCTCCCAGTGATCATCATTATTTAGGACAATGTGCATTATTACTATATATAATTGGTCCGGGGCCTGCGCGTTAATTAAAAAATTGCCCATGGCGTGGCCACCAGTGCATGCTGACTCGAAATTCCGGGTTTCGCTCTTTTCCTGGCCCCATCTATACCTGCACCTCCTCTCTGATCCTTACTCTGCTTTCCGATCTTTTTAGTATAAGCTTTAGGCTAATACAATACTACTTTAAAGGCTGCGCGAAGTGGAAAATAATTGCTCAGACCCCTGCGCGATATAATGAATAATCCCTTACAGCGCTGCGCGTTATGATAAATAATCCCTAAATTTCCTGGTACACGGTGATCAGACACAGGTACGGTAGCTATATGCTAATTCTGTTCAATTCACCCGCCGACCTGGCACCCGCCGACCTAGCACCCGCCGACCTGGCACCCGCTGACCTAGCACCCGCCGACCTAGCACCCGCCGACCTGGCACCCGCCGACCTGGCACCCACCGACCTAGCAGCCGCCGACCTAGCAGCCGCCGACCTGGCAACCACCGACCTGGCACCCACCGACCTGGCACCCGCCGACCTAGCACCCGCCGACCTAGCACCCGCTGACCTGGCACCGGCCGACCTGGCACCCGCCGACCTGGCACCCGCCGACCTGGCACACGTCGACCTAGCATCCGCCGACCTAGCACCCGCCGACCTGGCACCCGCCGACCTAGCACCCACCGACCTGGCACCCACCGACCTGGCACGCGCCGACCTGGCACCCACCGACCTAGCAGCCGCCGACCTAGCAGCCGCCGACCTGGCAACCACCGACCTGGCACCCACCGACCTGGCACCCGCCGACCTAGCACCCGCCGACCTAGCACCCGCTGACCTGGCACCGGCCGACCTGGCACCCGCCGACCTGGCACCCGCCGACCTGGCACACGTCGACCTAGCACCCGCCGACCTAGCACCCGCCGACCTAGCAGCCGCCGACCTGGCACCCGCCGACCTAGCACCCGCCGACCTAGCACCCGCCGACCTAGCACCCGCCGACCTGGCACCCGCCGACCTAGCACCCGCGAACCTAGCACCCGCGAACCTAGCACCCGCCGACCTAGCACCCGCCGACCTAGCACCCGCCGACCTAGCACCCGCCGACCTAGCACCCGCCGACCTAGCACCCGCCAACCTAGCACCCGCCGACCTAGCACCCGCCGACCTAGCACCCGCCGACCTAGCACCCGCCGACCTAGCACCCGCCGACCTAGCACCCGCCGACCTAGCACCCGCCGACCTAGCACCCGCCGACCTAGCACCCACCGACCTAGCACCCGCCGACCTGGCACCCACCGACCTAGCACCCGCCGACCTAGCACCCGCCGACCTAGCACCCACCGACCTTGCACCCGCCGACCTAGCACCCGCCGACCTAGCACCCACCGACCTGGCACCCGCCGACCTAGCACCCGCCGACCTAGCACCCACCGACCTGGCACCCGCCGACCTAGCACCCGCCGACCTAGCACCCACCGACCTGGCACCCGCCGACCTAGCACCCGCCGACCTAGCACCCGCCGACCTGGCACCCGCCGACCTAGCACCCGCCGACCTGGCACCCACCGACCTAGCACCCACCGACCTAGCAGCCGCCGACCTCGCACCGGCCGACCTGGCACCCGCCGACCTGGCACCCTCCGACCTAGCACCCACCGACCTGGCACCCACCGACCTGGCACCCGCCGACCTAGCACCCACCGACCTGGCACCCACCGACCTAGCACCCGCCGACCTGGCACCCGCCGACCTGGCACCCGCCGACCTAGCACCCACCGACCTAGCACCCGCCGACCTGGCACCCACCGACCTGGCACCTGCCGACCTGGCACCCGCCGACCTGGCACCTGCCGACCTAGCACCCGCCGACCTGGCACACGCCGACTTAGCACCCGCCGACCTGGCACCCACCGACCTAGCACCCACCGACCAGGCACCCGTCGACCAGGTCGAACCTAGCACCCGCGAACCTAGCACCCGCCGGCCTAGCACCCGCCGACCTAGCACCCGCCGACCTAGCACCCGCCGACCTAGCACCCGCCGACCTAGCACCCGCCAACCTAGCACCCGCCGACCTAGCACCCGCCGACCTAGCACCCGCCGACCTAGCACCCGCCGACCTAGCACCCGCGAACCTAGCACCCGCCGACCTAGCACCCGCCGACCTAGCACCCGCCGACCTAGCACCCACCGACCTAGCACCCGCCGACCTAGCACCCGCCGACCTAGCACCCGCCGACCTAGCACCCGCCGACCTAGCACCCGCCGACCTAGCACCCGCCGACCTAGCACCCGCGAAACTAGCACCCGCCGACCTAGCACCCGCCGACCTAGCACCCGCCGACCTAGCACCCGCCGACCTAGCACCCGCCGACCTAGCACCCGCCGACCTGGCACCCGTCGACCTAGCACCCGCCGACCTGGCACCCGCCGACCTAGCACCCACCGACCTAGCACCCACCGACCTAGCACCCGCCGACCTAGCACCCGCCGACCTGGCACCCGCCGACCTAGCACCCGCCGACCTGGCACCCGCCGACCTAGCACCCGCCGACCTAGCACCCGCCGACCTAGCACCCGCCGACCTAGCACCCGCCGAGCTGGCACCCGCCGACCTGGCACCCGCCGAGCTGGCACCCGCCGAGCTGGCACCCGCCGACCTAGCACCCGCCGACCTGGCACCCGCCGACCTGGCACCCGCCGACCTAGCACCCGCCGACCTGGCACCCGCCGACCTAGCACCCGCCGACCTAGCACCCGCCGACCTAGCACCCGCCGACCTAGAACCCACCGACCTGGCACCCACCGACCTGGCACCCACCGACCTAGCACCCGCCGACCTGGCACCCGCCGACCTGGCAGCCGCCGACATAGCAGCCGCCGACCTAGCACCCGCCGACCTAGCACCCGCCGACCTGGCAGCCGCCGACCTTGCAGCCGCCGACCTAGCACCCGCCGACCTAGCAGCCGCCGACCTAGCACCCGCCGACCTGGCAGCCGCCGACCTGGCACCCGCCGACTTAGCACCCACCGACCTGGCACCCACCGACCTGGCACCCGCCGACCTAGCACCCGCCGACCTAGCACCCGCCGACCTAGCACCCGCCGACCTGGCACCCGCCGACCTGGCACCCGCCGACCTAGCACCCACCGACCAAGCACCCGCCGACCTGGCACCCACCGACCTGGCACCCGCCGACCTGGCACCCGCCGACCTAGCACCCGCCGACCTGGCACCCGCCGACCTAGCACCCGCCGACCTGGCACCCGCCGACCTGGCACCCGCCGACCTATCACCCGCCGACCTAGCACCCGCCGACCTGGCACCCGCCGACCTGGCACCCGCCGACCTGGCACCCGCCGACCTTGCACCCGCCGACCTAGCACCCGCCGACCTAGCACCCGCCGACCTAGCACCCGCCGACCTAGCACCAGCCGACCTAGCACCCGCCGACCTAGCACCCGCCGACCTAGCACCCGCCGACCTAGCACCCGCCGACCTAGCACCCGCCGACCTAGCACCCGCGAACCTAGCACCCGCCGACCTAGCAGCCACCGACCTGGCAGCCGCCGACATAGCAGCCGCCGACCTAGCACCCGCCGACATAGCACCCGCCGACCTTGCACCCACCGACCTAGCACCCGCCGACCTGGCACCCACCGACCTAGCACCCGCCGACCTAGCACCCGCCGACCTAGCACCCACCGACCTGGCATCCGCCGACCTAGCACCCGCCGACCTGGCACCCGCCGACCTAGCACCCGCCGACCTGGCACCCGCCGACCTAGCACCCGCCGACCTAGCACCCGCCGACCTGGCATCCGCCGACCTAGCACCCGCCGACCTAGCACCCGCCGACCTAGCACCCGCCGAACTAGCACCCCCCGACCTGGCACCCGCCGACCTAGCACCCGCCGACCTAGCACCCGCCGACCTAGCACCCGCCGACCTGGCACCCGCCGACCTGGCACCCGCCGACCTAGCACCCGCCGACCTGGCACCCGCCGACCTAGCACCCGCCGACCTAGCACCCGCCGTCCTGGCACTCGCCGACCTAGCACCCGCCGACCTAGCACCCGCCGACCTGGCACCCGCCGACCTAGCACCCGCCGACCTAGCACCCGCCGACCTAGCACCAGCCGACCTAGCACCCGCCGACCTAGCACCCGCCGACCTGGCACCCGCCGACCTGGCACCCGCCGACCTAGCACCCGCCGACCTAGCACCCGCCGACCTAGCACCCGCCGACCTAGCACCCGCCGACCTAGCACCCGCCGACCTAGCACCAGCCGACCTAGCACCCGCCGACCTAGCACCCGCCGACCTGGCACCCGCCGACCTGGCACCCGCCGACCTAGCACCCGCCGACCTAGCACCCGCCGACCTAGCACCCACCGACCTAGCACCCGCGAACCTAGCACCCGCCGACCTAGCAGCCACCGACCTGGCAGCCGCCGACATAGCAGCCGCCGACCTAGCACCCGCCGACCTAGCACCCGCCGACCTGGCAGCCGCCGACCTTGCAGCCGCCGACCTAGCACCCGCCGACCTAGCACCCGCCGACCTAGCACCCGCCGACCTAGCACCCGCCGACCTCGCACCCGCCGACCTAGCACCCGCCGACCTAGCACCCGCCGACCTAGCACCCGCCGACCTGGCACCCGCCGACCTAGCACCCGCCGACCTGGCACCCGCCGACCTGGCACCCGCCGACCTATCACCCGCCGACCTAGCACCCGCCGACCTGGCACCCGCCGACCTGGCACCCGCCGACCTGGCACCCGCCGACCTTGCACCCGCCGACCTAGCACCCGCCGACCTAGCACCCGCCGACCTAGCACCCGCCGACCTAGCACCCGCCGACCTAGCACCCGCCGACCTAGCACCAGCCGACCTAGTACCCGCCGACCTAGCACCCGCCGACCTGGCACCCGCCGACCTGGCACCCGCCGACCTAGCACCCGCCGACCTAGCACCCGCCGACCTAGCACCCGCCGACCTGGCACCCGCGAACCTAGCACCCGCCGACCTTGCAGCCGCCGACCTGGCAGCCGCCGACATAGCAGCCGCCGACCTAGCACCCGCCGACCTAGCACCCGCCGACCTCTCACCCGCCGACCTGGCACCCGCCGACCTGGCACCCGCCGACCTCTCACCTACCGACCTAGCACCCGCCGACCTAGCACCCGCCGACCTGGCACCCGCCGACCTAGCACCCACCGACCTAGCACCCACCGACCTAGCACCTACCGACCTAGCACCCGCCGACCTAGCACCCGCCGACCTAGCACCCGCCGACCTAGCACCCACCGACCTAGCACCCACCGACCTAGCACCCGTCGACCTAGCACCCGCCGACCTAGCACCCGCCGACCTAGCACCCGCCGACCTAGCACCCGCCGACCTAGCTCCCGCCGACCTAGCTCCCGCCGACCTGGCACCCACCGACCTAGCACCCGCCGACCTGGCACCCGCCGACCTGGCACCCGCCGACCTAGCACCCGCCGACCTAGCACCCGCCGACCTAGCACCCGCCGACCTAGCACCCACCGACCTTGCACCCACCGACCTAGCACCCGCCGACCTAGCACCCGCCGACCTAGCACCCGCCGACCTAGCACCCGCCGACCTGGCACCCGCCGACCTTGCACCCGCCGACCTAGCACCCACCGACCTAGCACCCGCCGACCTGGCATCCGCCGACCTAGCACCCGCCGACCTAGCACCCGCCGACCTAGCACCCGCCGACCTGGCACCCGCCGACCTAGCACCCGCCGACCTAGCACCCGCCGACCTAGCACCCGCCGACCTAGCACCCGCCGACCTGGCACCCGCCGACCTGGCACCCGCCGACCTAGCACCCGCCGACCTAGCACCCGCCGACCTAGCACCCGCCGACCTGGCACCCGCCGACCTAGCACCCGCCGACCTGGCACCCGCCGACCTAGCACCCGCCGACCTAGCACCCGCCGACCTGGCACCCGCCGACCTGGCACCCGCCGACCTGGCACCCGCCGACCTGGCACCCGCCGACCTAGCACCCGCCGACCTAGCACCCGCCGACCTGGCACCCGCCGACCTGGCACCCGCCGACCTGGCACCCGCCGACCTGGCACCCGCCGACCTAGCACCCGCCGACCTAGCACCCGCCGACCTAGCACCCGCCGACCTAGCACCCGCCGACCTAGCACCCGCCGACCTGGCACCCGCCGACCTGGCACCCGCCGACCTAGCACCCGCCGACCTAGCACCCGCCGACCTGGCACCCGCCGACCTAGCACCCGCCGACCTAGCACCCGCCGACCTAGCACCCGCTGACCTAGCACCCGCGAACCTAGCACCCGCCGACCTAGCAGCCACCGACCTGGCACCCGCCGACCTGGCACCCGCCGACCTGGCACCCGCCGACCTAGCACCCGCCGACCTAGCACCCGCCGACCTAGCACCCGCCGACCTAGCACCCGCCGACCTGGCACCCGTCGACCTGGCACCCGCCGACCTAGCACCCGCCGACCTAGCACCCGCCGACCTTGCACCGGCCGACCTAGCATCCGCCGACCTAGCACCCGCCGACCTAGCACCCGCCGACCTGGCACCCGCCGACCTAGCACCCGCCGACCTAGCACCCGCCGACCTAGCACCCGCCGACCTAGCACCCGCCGACCTGGCACCCACCGACCTAGCACCCGCCGACCTGGCACCCGCCGACCTGGCACCCGCCGACCTAGCACCCCCCGACCTGGCACCCGCCGACCTGGCACCCGCCGACCTAGCACCCGCCGACCTAGCACCCGCCGACCTAGCACCCGCCGACCTGGCACCCACCGACCTGGCACCCGCCGACCTAGCACCCGCCGACCTGGCACCCGCCGACCTGGCACCCGCCGACCTAGCACCCGCCGACCTAGCACCCGCCGACCTAGCACCCACCGACCTAGCACCCACCGACCTAGCACCCGCCGACCTAGCACCCGCCGACCTAGCACCCGCCGACCTAGCACCCGCCGACCTGGCACCCGCCGACCTTGCACCCGCCGACCTAGCACCCGCCGACCTAGCACCCGCCGACCTAGCACCCGCCGACCTAGCACCCGCCGACCTCGCACCCGCCGACCTCGCACCCGCCGACCTCGCACCCGCCGACCTAGCACCCGCCGACCTAGCACCCGCCGACCTAGCACCCGCCGACCTAGCACCCGCCGACCTAGCACCCGCCGACCTAGCACCCGCCAACCTAGCACCCGCCGACCTAGCACCCGCCGACCTAGCACCCGCCGACCTAGCACCCGCCGACCTAGCACCCGCCGACCTAGCACCCGCCGACCTGGCACCCGCCGACCTGGCACCCGCCGACCTAGCACCCGCCGACATAGCACCCGCCGACCTAGCACCCGCTGACCTAGCACCCGCGAACCTAGCACCCGCGGACCTAGCAGCCACCGACCTGGCACCCGCCGACCTGGCACCCGCCGACCTGGCACCCGCCGACCTGGCACCCGCCGATCTAGCACCCGCCGACCTAGCACCCGCCGACCTAGCACCCGTCGACCTAGCACCCGCCGACCTGGCACCCGCCGACCTGGCACCCGCCGACCTAGCACCCGCCGACCTAGCACCCGCCGACCTAGCACCGGCCGACCTAGCACCCGCCGACCTAGCACCCGCCGACCTAGCACCCGCCGACCTGGCACCCGCCGACCTAGCACCCGCCGACCTAGCACCCGCCGACCTGGCACCCGCCGACCTGGCACCCGCCGACCTGGCACCCGCCGACCTGGCACCCGCCGACCTAGCACCCGCCGACCTAGCACCCGCCGACCTGGCACCCGCCGACCTGGCACCCGCCGACCTGGCACCCGCCGACCTGGCACCCGCCGACCTAGCACCCGCCGACCTAGCACCCGCCGACCTAGCACCCGCCGACCTAGCACCCGCCGACCTAGCACCCGCCGACCTGGCACCCGCCGACCTGGCACCCGCCGACCTAGCACCCGCCGACCTAGCACCCCGCCGACCTAGCACCCGCCGACCTAGCACCCGCCGACCTAGCACCCGCCGACCTAGCACCCGCCGACCTAGCACCCGCCAACCTAGCACCCGCCGACCTAGCACCCGCCGACCTAGCACCCGCCGACCTAGCACCCGCCGACCTAGCACCCGCCGACCTAGCACCCGCCGACCTGGCACCCGCCGACCTGGCACCCGCCGACCTAGCACCCGCCGACCTAGCACCCTCCGACCTAGCACCCGCTGACCTAGCACCCGCGAACCTAGCACCCGCCGACCTAGCAGCCACCGACCTGGCACCCGCCGACCTGGCACCCGCCGACCTGGCAACCGCCGACCTGGCATTGCTGACCTAGCACCCGCCGACCTAGCACCCGTCGACCTAGCACCCGCCGACCTGGCACCCGCCGACCTGGCACCCGCCGACCTAGCACCCGCCGACCTAGCACCCGCCGACCTAGCACCGGCCGACCTAGCACCCGCCGACCTAGCACCCGCCGACCTAGCACCCGCCGACCTGGCACCCGCCGACCTAGCACCCGCCGACCTGGCAGCCGCCGACATAGCACCCGCCGACCTGGCACCCGCCGACCTGGCACCCGCCGACCTGGCACCCGCCGACCTAGCACCCGCCGACCTAGCACCCGCCGACCTGGCACCCGCCGACCTGGCACCCGCCGACCTGGCACCCGCCGACCTGGCACCCGCCGACCTAGCACCCGCCGACCTAGCACCCGCCGACCTAGCACCCGCCGACCTAGCACCCGCCGACCTAGCACCCGCCGACCTGGCACCCGCCGACCTGGCACCCGCCGACCTAGCACCCGCCGACCTAGCACCCGCCGACCTGGCACCCGCCGACCTAGCACCCGCCGACCTAGCACCCGCCGACCTAGCACCCGCCGACCTAGCACCCGCGAACCTAGCACCCGCCGACCTAGCAGCCACCGACCTGGCACCCGCCGACCTGGCACCCGCCGACCTGGCACCCGCCGACCTAGCACCCGCCGACCTAGCACCCGCCGACCTAGCACCCGCCGACCTAGCACCCGCCGACCTGGCACCCGTCGACCTAGCACCCGCCGACCTAGCACCCGCCGACCTAGCACCCGCCGACCTAGCACCCGCCGACCTAGCACCCGCCGACCTAGCACCCGCCGACCTAGCACCCGCCGACCTGGCACCCGCCGACCTAGCACCCGCCGACCTAGCACCCGCCGACCTAGCACCCGCCGACCTAGCACCCGCCGACCTGGCACCCACCGACCTAGCACCCGCCGACCTGGCACCCGCCGACCTGGCACCCGCCGACCTAGCACCCCCCGACCTAGCACCCGCCGACCTGGCACCCGCCGACCTAGCACCCGCCGACCTAGCACCCGCCGACCTAGCACCCGCCGACCTAGCACCCGCCGACCTAGCACCCGCCGACCTAGCACCCGCCGACCTAGCACCCGCCGACCTAGCACCCGCCGACCTAGCACCCGCCGACCTGGCACCCGCCGACCTGGCACCCGCCGACCTAGCACCCGCCGACCTAGCACCCGCCGACCTAGCACCCGCCGACCTAGCACCCGCGAACCTAGCACCCGCCGACCTAGCAGCCACCGACCTGGCAGCCGCCGACATAGCAGCCGCCGACCTAGCACCCGCCGACCTAGCACCCGCCGACCTGGCAGCCGCCGACCTTGCAGCCGCCGACCTAGCACCCGCCGACCTAGCACCCGCCGACCTAGCACCCGCCGACCTAGCACCCGCCGACCTCGCACCCGCCGACCTAGCACCCGCCGACCTATCACCCGCCGACCTAGCACCCGCCGACCTGGCACCCGCCGACCTAGCACCCGCCGACCTGGCACCCGCCGACCTGGCACCCGCCGACCTATCACCCGCCGACCTAGCACCCGCCGACCTGGCACCCGCCGACCTGGCACCCGCCGACCTGGCACCCGCCGACCTTGCACCCGCCGACCTAGCACCCGCCGACCTAGCACCCGCCGACCTAGCACCCGCCGACCTAGCACCCGCCGACCTAGCACCCGCCGACCTAGCACCCGCCGACCTAGTACCCGCCGACCTAGCACCCGCCGACCTAGCACCCGCCGACCTAGCACCCGCCGACCTGGCACCCGCGAACCTAGCACCCGCCGACCTAGCAGCCACCGACCTGGCAGCCGCCGACATAGCAGCCGCCGACCTAGCACCCGCCGACCTAGCACCCGCCGACCTGGCAGCCGCCGACCTTGCAGCCGCCGACCTAGCACCCGCCGACCTAGCACCCGCCAACCTAGCACCCGCCGACCTAGCACCCGCCGACCTCTCACCCGCCGACCTGGCACCCGCCGACCTGGCACCCGCCGACCTAGCACCTACCGACCTAGCACCCGCCGACCTAGCACCCGCCGACCTGGCACCCGCCGACCTAGCACCCACCGACCTAGCACCCACCGACCTAGCACCCGTCGACCTAGCACCCGCCGACCTAGCACCCGCCGACCTAGCACCCGCCGACCTAGCACCCGCCGACCTAGCTCCCGCCGACCTAGCTCCCGCCGACCTGGCACCCACCGACCTAGCACCCGCCGACCTGGCACCCGCCGACCTGGCACCCGCCGACCTAGCACCCGCCGACCTAGCACCCGCCGACCTAGCACCCACCGACCTAGCACCCGCCGACCTAGCACCCACCGACCTAGCACCCGCCGACCTAGCACCCGCCGACCTGGCACCCGCCGACCTAGCACCCGCCGACCTGGCACCCGCCGACCTTGCACCCGCCGACCTAGCACCCACCGACCTAGCACCCGCCGACCTGGCATCCGCCGACCTAGCACCCGCCGACCTAGCACCCGCCGACCTAGCACCCGCCGACCTGGCACCCGCCGACCTAGCACCCGCCGACCTAGCACCCGCCGACCTAGCACCCGCCGACCTGGCAGCCGCCGACCTAGCAGCCGCCGACCTAGCACCCGCCGACCTAGCACCCGCCGACCTAGCACCCGCCGACCTAGCACCCGCCGACCTCGCACCCGCCGACCTAGCACCCGCCGACCTATCACCCGCCGACCTAGCACCCGCCGACCTGGCACCCGCCGACCTAGCACCCGCCGACCTGGCACCCGCCGACCTGGCACCCGCCGACCTATCACCCGCCGACCTAGCACCCGCCGACCTGGCACCCGCCGACCTGGCACCCGCCGACCTGGCACCCGCCGACCTTGCACCCGCCGACCTAGCACCCGCCGACCTAGCACCCGCCGACCTAGCACCCGCCGACCTAGCACCCGCCGACCTAGCACCCGCCGACCTAGCACCCGCCGACCTAGCACCCGCCGACCTAGCACCCGCCGACCTAGCACCCGCCGACCTAGCACCCGCCGACCTGGCACCCGCGAACCTAGCACCCGCCGACCTAGCAGCCACCGACCTGGCAGCCGCCGACATAGCAGCCGCCGACCTAGCACCCGCCGACCTAGCACCCGCCGACCTGGCAGCCGCCGACCTTGCAGCCGCCGACCTAGCACCCGCCGACCTAGCACCCGCCAACCTAGCACCCGCCGACCTAGCACCCGCCGACCTCTCACCCGCCGACCTGGCACCCGCCGACCTGGCACCCGCCGACCTAGCACCTACCGACCTAGCACCCGCCGACCTAGCACCCGCCGACCTGGCACCCGCCGACCTAGCACCCACCGACCTAGCACCCACCGACCTAGCACCCGCCGACCTAGCACCCGCCGACCTAGCACCCGCCGACCTAGCACCCGCCGACCTAGCACCCGCCGACCTAGCTCCCGCCGACCTAGCTCCCGCCGACCTGGCACCCACCGACCTAGCACCCGCCGACCTGGCACCCGCCGACCTGGCACCCGCCGACCTAGCACCCGCCGACCTAGCACCCGCCGACCTAGCACCCACCGACCTAGCACCCGCCGACCTAGCACCCACCGACCTAGCACCCGCCGACCTAGCACCCGCCGACCTGGCACCCGCCGACCTAGCACCCGCCGACCTGGCACCCGCCGACCTAGCACCCGCCGACCTAGCACCCACCGACCTAGCACCCGCCGACCTGGCACCCGCCGACCTAGCACCCGCCGACCTAGCACCCGCCGACCTAGCACCCGCCGACCTGGCACCCGCCGACCTAGCACCCGCCGACCTAGCACCCGCCGACCTAGCACCCGCCGACCTAGCACCCGCCGACCTGGCACCCGCCGACCTGGCACCCGCCGACCTAGCACCCGCCGACCTAGCACCCGCCGACCTAGCACCCGCCGACCTAGCACCCGCCGACCTGGCACCCGCCGACCTAGCACCCGCCGACCTAGCACCCGCCGACCTGGCACCCGCCGACCTGGCACCCGCCGACCTGGCACCCGCCGACCTGGCACCCGCCGACCTAGCACCCGCCGACCTAGCACCCGCCGACCTGGCACCCGCCGACCTGGCACCCGCCGACCTGGCACCCGCCGACCTGGCACCCGCCGACCTAGCACCCGCCGACCTAGCACCCGCCGACCTAGCACCCGCCGACCTAGCACCCGCCGACCTAGCACCCGCCGACCTGGCACCCGCCGACCTGGCACCCGCCGACCTAGCACCCGCCGACCTAGCACCCGCCGACCTGGCACCCGCCGACCTAGCACCCGCCGACCTAGCACCCGCCGACCTAGCACCCGCTGACCTAGCACCCGCGAACCTAGCACCCGCCGACCTAGCAGCCACCGACCTGGCACCCGCCGACCTGGCACCCGCCGACCTGGCACCCGCCGACCTAGCACCCGCCGACCTAGCACCCGCCGACCTAGCACCGGCCGACCTAGCACCCGCCGACCTGGCACCCGTCGACCTGGCACCCGCCGACCTAGCACCCGCCGACCTAGCACCCGCCGACCTAGCACCCGCCGACCTAGCACCCGCCGACCTAGCACCCGCCGACCTGGCACCCGCCGACCTGGCACCCGCCGACCTAGCACCCGCCGACCTAGCACCCGCCGACCTAGCACCCGCCGACCTAGCACCCGCCGACCTGGCACCCGCCGACCTAGCACCCGCCGACCTAGCACCCGCCGACCTGGCACCCGCCGACCTGGCACCCGCCGACCTGGCACCCGCCGACCTGGCACCCGCCGACCTAGCACCCGCCGACCTAGCACCCGCCGACCTGGCACCCGCCGACCTGGCACCCGCCGACCTGGCACCCGCCGACCTGGCACCCGCCGACCTAGCACCCGCCGACCTAGCACCCGCCGACCTAGCACCCGCCGACCTAGCACCCGCCGACCTAGCACCCGCCGACCTGGCACCCGCCGACCTGGCACCCGCCGACCTAGCACCCGCCGACCTAGCACCCGCCGACCTGGCACCCGCCGACCTAGCACCCGCCGACCTAGCACCCGCCGACCTAGCACCCGCTGACCTAGCACCCGCGAACCTAGCACCCGCCGACCTAGCAGCCACCGACCTGGCACCCGCCGACCTGGCACCCGCCGACCTGGCACCCGCCGACCTAGCACCCGCCGACCTAGCACCCGCCGACCTAGCACCGGCCGACCTAGCACCCGCCGACCTGGCACCCGCCGACCTGGCACCCGCCGACCTAGCACCCGCCGACCTAGCACCCGCCGACCTAGCACCCGCCGACCTAGCACCCGCCGACCTAGCACCCGCCGACCTAGCACCCGCCGACCTGGCACCCGCCGACCTAGCACCCGCCGACCTAGCACCCGCCGACCTGGCACCCGCCGACCTGGCACCCGCCGACCTAGCACCCGCCGACCTAGCACCCGCCGACCTAGCACCCACCGACCTAGCACCCACCGACCTAGCACCCGCCGACCTAGCACCCGCCGACCTAGCACCCGCCGACCTAGCACCCGCCGACCTGGCACCCGCCGACCTTGCACCCGCCGACCTAGCACCCGCCGACCTAGCACCCGCCGACCTAGCACCCGCCGACCTCGCACCCGCCGACCTAGCACCCCGCCGACCTCGCACCCGCCGACCTAGCACCCGCCGACCTAGCACCCGCCGACCTGGCACCCGCCGACCTGGCACCCGCCGACCTAGCACCCGCCGACCTAGCACCCGCCGACCTAGCACCCGCTGACCTAGCACCCGCGAACCTAGCACCCGCCGACCTAGCAGCCACCGACCTGGCACCCGCCGACCTGGCACCCGCCGACCTGGCACCCGCCGACCTGGCACCCGCCGACCTAGCACCCGCCGACCTAGCACCCGTCGACCTAGCACCCGCCGACCTGGCACCCGCCGACCTGGCACCCGCCGACCTAGCACCCGCCGACCTAGCACCCGCCGACCTAGCACCGGCCGACCTAGCACCCGCCGACCTAGCACCCGCCGACCTAGCACCCGCCGACCTGGCACCCGCCGACCTAGCACCCGCCGACCTAGCACCGGCCGACCTAGCACCCGCCGACCTAGCACCCGCCGACCTAGCACCCGCCGACCTGGCACCCGCCGACCTAGCACCCGCCGACCTAGCACCCGCCGACCTAGCACCCGCCGACCTAGCACCCGCCGACCTGGCACCCACCGACCTAGCACCCGCCGACCTGGCACCCGCCGACCTGGCACCCGCCGACCTAGCACCCCCCGACCTGGCACCCGCCGACCTGGCACCCGCCGACCTAGCACCCGCCGACCTAGCACCCGCCGACCTAGCACCCGCCGACCTGGCACCCACCGACCTGGCACCCGCCGACCTAGCACCCGCCGACCTGGCACCCGCCGACCTGGCACCCGCCGACCTAGCACCCGCCGACCTAGCACCCGCCGACCTGGCACCCGCCGACCTAGCACCCACCGACCTGGCACCCGCCGACCTAGCACCCGCCGACCTAGCACCCGCCGACCTAGCACCCGCCGACCTGGCACCCGCCGACCTTGCACCCGCCGACCTAGCACCCGCCGACCTAGCACCCGCCGACCTAGCACCCGCCGACCTAGCACCCGCCGACCTAGCACCCGCCGACCTGGCACCCGCCGACCTAGCACCCGCCGACCTAGCACCCCGCCGACCTAGCACCCGCCGACCTAGCACCCGCGAACCTAGCACCCGCCGACCTAGCAGCCACCGACCTGGCAGCCGCCGACATAGCAGCCGCCGACCTAGCACCCGCCGACCTAGCACCCGCCGACCTGGCAGCCGCCGACCTTGCAGCCGCCGACCTAGCACCCGCCGACCTAGCACCCGCCAACCTAGCACCCGCCGACCTAGCACCCGCCGACCTCGCACCCGCCGACCTGGCACCCGCCGACCTGGCACCCGCCGACCTAGCACCTACCGACCTAGCACCCGCCGACCTAGCACCCGCCGACCTGGCACCCGCCGACCTAGCACCCACCGACCTAGCACCCACCGACCTAGCACCCGTCGACCTAGCACCCGCCGACCTAGCACCCGCCGACCTAGCACCCGCCGACCTAGCACCCGCCGACCTAGCTCCCGCCGACCTAGCTCCCGCCGACCTGGCACCCACCGACCTAGCACCCGCCGACCTGGCACCCGCCGACCTGGCACCCGCCGACCTAGCACCCGCCGACCTAGCACCCGCCGACCTAGCACCCGCCGACCTAGCACCCACCGACCTAGCACCCACCGACCTAGCACCCGCCGACCTAGCACCCGCCGACCTAGCACCCGCCGACCTATCACCCGCCGACCTAGCACCCGCCGACCTGGCACCCGCCGACCTGGCACCCGCCGACCTAGCACCCGCCGACCTAGCACCCGCCGACCTAGCACCGGCCGACCTAGCACCCGCCGACCTAGCACCCGCCGACCTAGCACCCGCCGACCTGGCACCCGCCGACCTAGCACCCGCCGACCTAGCACCCGCCGACCTAGCACCCGCCGACCTAGCACCCGCCGACCTGGCACCCACCGACCTAGCACCCGCCGACCTGGCACCCGCCGACCTGGCACCCGCCGACCTAGCACCCCCCGACCTGGCACCCGCCGACCTGGCACCCGCCGACCTAGCACCCGCCGACCTAGCACCCGCCGACCTAGCACCCGCCGACCTGGCACCCACCGACCTGGCACCCGCCGACCTAGCACCCGCCGACCTGGCACCCGCCGACCTGGCACCCGCCGACCTAGCACCCGCCGACCTAGCACCCGCCGACCTGGCACCCACCGACCTAGCACCCACCGACCTGGCACCCGCCGACCTAGCACCCGCCGACCTAGCACCCGCCGACCTAGCACCCGCCGACCTGGCACCCGCCGACCTGGCACCCGCCGACCTAGCACCCGCCGACCTAGCACCCGCCGACCTAGCACCCGCCGACCTAGCACCCGCCGACCTGGCACCCGCCGACCTAGCACCCGCCGACCTAGCACCCCGCCGACCTAGCACCCGCCGACCTAGCACCCGCGAACCTAGCACCCGCCGACCTAGCAGCCACCGACCTGGCAGCCGCCGACATAGCAGCCGCCGACCTAGCACCCGCCGACCTAGCACCCGCCGACCTCGCACCCGCCGACCTGGCACCCGCCGACCTAGCACCCGCCGACCTAGCACCCGCCAACCTAGCACCCGCCGACCTAGCACCCGCCGACCTCGCACCCGCCGACCTGGCACCCGCCGACCTGGCACCCGCCGACCTAGCACCTACCGACCTAGCACCCGCCGACCTAGCACCCGCCGACCTGGCACCCGCCGACCTAGCACCCGCCGACCTAGCACCCACCGACCTAGCACCCGTCGACCTAGCACCCGTCGACCTAGCACCCGCCGACCTAGCACCCGCCGACCTAGCACCCGCCGACCTAGCACCCGCCGACCTAGCTCCCGCCGACCTAGCACCCGCCGACCTAGCACCCGCCGACCTGGCACCCGCCGACCTGGCACCCGCCGACCTAGCACCCGCCGACCTAGCACCCGCCGACCTAGCACCCGCCGACCTGGCACCCGCCGACCTAGCACCCGCCGACCTAGCACCCGCCGACCTGGCACCCGCCGACCTGGCACCCGCCGACCTGGCACCCGCCGACCTGGCACCCGCCGACCTAGCACCCGCCGACCTAGCACCCGCCGACCTGGCACCCGCCGACCTGGCACCCGCCGACCTGGCACCCGCCGACCTAGCACCCGCCGACCTAGCACCCGCCGACCTAGCACCCGCCGACCTAGCACCCGCCGACCTAGCACCCGCCGACCTGGCACCCGCCGACCTGGCACCCGCCGACCTAGCACCCGCCGACCTAGCACCCGCCGACCTGGCACCCGCCGACCTAGCACCCGCCGACCTAGCACCCGCCGACCTAGCACCCGCCGACCTAGCACCCGCTGACCTAGCACCCACCGACCTAGCACCCACCGACCTAGCACCCGCCGACCTAGCACCCGCCGACCTAGCACCCGCCGACCTAGCACCCGCCGACCTGGGACCCGCCGACCTTGCACCCGCCGACCTAGCACCCGCCGACCTCGCACCCGCCGACCTAGCACCCGCCGACCTAGCACCCGCCGACCTAGCACCCGCCGACCTCGCACCCGCCGACCTCGCACCCGCCGACCTAGCACCCCGCCGACCTTGCACCCGCCGACCTAGCACCCGCCGACCTAGCACCCGCCGACCTAGCACCCGCCGACCTAGCACCCGCCAACCTAGCACCCGCCGACCTAGCACCCGCCGACCTAGCACCCGCCGACCTAGCACCCGCCGACCTAGCACCCGCCGACCTAGCACCCGCCGACCTGGCACCCGCCGACCTGGCACCCGCCGACCTAGCACCCGCCGACCTAGCACCCGCCGACCTAGCACCCGCCGACCTAGCACCCGCTGACCTAGCACCCGCGAACCTAGCACCCGCCGACCTAGCAGCCACCGACCTGGCACCCGCCGACCTGGCACCCGCCGACCTGGCACCCGCCGACCTAGCACCCGCCGACCTAGCACCCGCCGACCTAGCACCCGCCGACCTAGCACCCGCCGACCTGGCACCCGCCGACCTGGCACCCGCCGACCTAGCACCCGCCGACCTAGCACCCGCCGACCTAGCACCCGCCGACCTAGCACCCGCCGACCTAGCACCCGCCGACCTAGCACCCGCCGACCTGGCACCCGCCGACCTAGCACCCGCCGACCTTGCACCCGCCGACCTAGCACCCGCCGACCTAGCACCCGCCGACCTAGCACCCGCCGACCTGGCACCCGCCGACCTTGCACCCGCCGACCTAGCACCCGCCGACCTAGCACCCGCCGACCTAGCACCCGCCGACCTAGCACCCGCCGACCTGGCACCCGCCGACCTAGCACCCGCCGACCTAGCACCCGCCGACCTCGCACCCGCCGACCTAGCACCCGCCGACCTAGCACCCGCCGACCTCGCACCCGCCGACCTCGCACCCGCCGACCTCGCACCCGCCGACCTAGCACCCGCCGACCTAGCACCCGCCGACCTGGCACCCGCCGACCTGGCACCCGCCGACCTAGCACCCGCCGACCTAGCACCCGCCGACCTAGCACCCGCCGACCTAGCACCCGCCGACCTAGCACCCGCCGACCTAGCACCCGCCGACCTGGCACCCGCCGACCTAGCACCCGCCGACCTAGCACCCGCCGACCTAGCACCCGCCGACCTCGCACCCGCCGACCTCGCACCCGCCGACCTAGCACCCGCCGACCTGGCACCCGCCGACCTAGCACCCGCCGACCTAGCACCCGCCGACCTAGCACCCGCCGACCTCGCACCCGCCGACCTCGCACCCGCCGACCTAGCACCCGCCGACCTGGCACCCGCCGACCTAGCACCCGCCGACCTGGCACCCGCCGACCTGGCACCCGCCGACCTAGCACCCGCCGACCTAGCACCCGCCGACCTGGCACCCGCCGACCTTGCACCCGCCGACCTAGCACCCGCCGACCTAGCACCCGCCGACCTCGCACCCGCCGA
Source organism: Astrephomene gubernaculifera (assembly GCA_021605115.1). Taxonomy (NCBI): domain Eukaryota; kingdom Viridiplantae; phylum Chlorophyta; class Chlorophyceae; order Chlamydomonadales; family Astrephomenaceae; genus Astrephomene; species Astrephomene gubernaculifera. Next base: position 866,810 of record BMAR01000035.1, read on the forward strand.
CCTCGCACCCGCCGACCTAGCACCCCGCCGACCTAGCACCCGCCGACCTAGCACCCGCCGACCTAGCACCCGCCGACCTAGCACCCGCCGACCTAGCACCCGCCAACCTAGCACCCGCCGACCTAGCACCCGCCGACCTAGCACCCGCCGACCTAGCACCCGCCGACCTAGCACCCGCCGACCTAGCACCCGCCGACCTGGCACCCGCCGACCTGGCACCCGCCGACCTAGAACCCGCCGACCTAGCACCCGCCGACCTAGCACCCGCTGACCTAGCACCCGCGAACCTAGCACCCGCCGACCTAGCAGCCACCGACCTGGCACCCGCCGACCTGGCACCCGCCGACCTGGCACCCGCCGACCTAGCACCCGCCGACCTAGCACCCGCCGACCTAGCACCCGCCGACCAAGCACCCGCCGACCTGGCACCCGCCGACCTGGCACCCGCCGACCTAGCACCCGCCGACCTAGCACCCGCCGACCTAGCACCCGCCGACCTAGCACCCGCCGACCTAGCACCCGCCGACCTAGCACCCGCCGACCTCGCACCCGCCGACCTAGCACCCGCCGACCTAGCACCCGCCGACCTCGCACCCGCCGACCTAGCACCCCGCCGACCTAGCACCCGCCGACCTAGCACCCGCCGACCTAGCACCCGCCGACCTAGCACCCGCCGACCTAGCACCCGCCAACCTAGCACCCGCCGACCTAGCACCCGCCGACCTAGCACCCGCCGACCTAGCACCCGCCGACCTAGCACCCGCCGACCTGGCACCCACCGACCTAGCACCCGCCGACCTAGCACCCACCGACCTGGCACCCGCCGACCTGGCACCCGCCGACCTAGCACCCGCCGACCTGGCACCCGCCGACCTGGCACCCGCCGACCTAGCACCCGCCGACCTAGCACCCGCCGACCTGGCACCCACCGACCTGGCACCCGCCGACCTAGCACCCGCCGACCTAGCACCCGCCGACCTAGCACCCGCCGACCTAGCACCCGCCGACCTGGCACCCGCCGACCTTGCACCCGCCGACCTAGCACCCGCCGACCTTGCACCCGCCGACCTCGCACCCGCCGACCTAGCACCCGCCGACCTAGCACCCGCCGACCTCGCACCCGCCGACCTCGCACCCGCCGACCTAGCACCCCGCCGACCTTGCACCCGCCGACCTCGCACCCGCCGACCTAGCACCCGCCGACCTAGCACCCGCCGACCTAGCACCCGCCAACCTAGCACCCGCCGACCTAGCACCCGCCGACCTAGCACCCGCCGACCTAGCACCCGCCGACCTAGCACCCGCCGACCTAGCTCCCGCCGACCTAGCACCCGCCGACCTGGCACCCGCCGACCACCCGCCGACCTAGCACCCACCGACCTGGCACCCGCCGACCTGGCACCCACCGACCTAGCTCCCGCCGACCTAGCACCCGCCGACCTGGCACCCGCCGACCACCCGCCGACCTAGCACCCACCGACCTGGCACCCGCCGACCTGGCACCCACCGACCTAGCACCCGCCGACCTAGCACCCGCCGACCTAGCACCCACCGACCTAGCACCCGCCGACCTGGCACCCGCCGACCTGGCACCCGCCGACCTAGCACCCGCCGACCTAGCACCCGCCGACCTGGCATCCGCCGACCTGGCATCCGCCGACCTAGCACCCGCCGACCTGGCACCCGCCGACCTAGCACCCGCCGACCTAGCACCCGCCGACCTAGCACCCGCCGACCTAGCACCCGCCGACCTGGCACCCGCCGACCTGGCACCCGCCGACCTGGCACCCGCCGACCTAGCACCCGCCGACCTGGCACCCGCCGACCTGGCACCCGCCGACCTGGCACCCGCCGACCTGGCACCCGCCGACCTGGCACCCGCCGACCTAGCACCCGCCGACCTAGCACCCGCCGACCTGGCACCCGCCGACCTGGCACCCGCCGACCTAGCACCCGCCGACCTAGCACCCGCCGACCTAGCACCCGCCGACCTGGCACCCGCCGACCTAGCACCCGCCGACCTGGCACCCGCCGACCTGGCACCCGCCGACCTAGCACCCGCCGACCTAGCACCCGCCGACCTAGCACCCGCCGACCTAGCACCCGCTGACCTAGCACCCGCCGACCTAGCAGCCACCGACCTGGCACCCGCCGACCTGGCACCTTCCGACCTGGCACCCGCCGACCTGGCACCCGCCGACCTAGCACCCACCGACCTAGCACCCGCCGACCTAGCACCCGCCGACCTGGCACCCGCCGACCTGGCACCCGCCGACCTAGCACCCGCCGACCTAGCACCCGCCGACCTAGCACCCGCCGACCTAGCACCCGCCGACCTAGCACCCGCCGACCTAGCACCCGCCGACCTAGCACCCGCCGACCTGGCACCCGCCGACCTAGCACCCGCCGACCTGGCACCCGCCGACCTAGCACCCGCCGACCTAGCACCCGCCGACCTAGCACCCGCCGACCTGGCACCCGCCGACCTAGCACCCGCCGACCTAGCACCCGCCGACCTAGCACCCCCCGACCTGGCACCCGCCGACCTGGCACCCGCCGACCTGGCACCCGCCGACCTAGCACCCGCCGACCTAGCACCCGCCGACCTAGCACCCGCCGACCTAGCACCCGGCGACCTAGCACCCGCCGACCTAGCACCCGCCGACCTGGCACCCGCCGACCTAGCACCCGCCGACCTGGCACCCGCCGACCTAGCACCCGCCGACCTAGCACCCGCCGACCTAGCACCCGCCGACCTAGCACCCGCCGACCTGGCACCCGCCGACCTGGCACCCGCCGACCTAGCACCCGCCGACCTAGCACCCGCCGACCTGGCACCCGCCGACCTGGCACCCGCCGACCTTGCACCCGCCGACCTTGCACCCGCCGACCTAGCACCCGCCGACCTAGCACCCGCCGACCTAGCACCCGCCGACCTGGCACCCGCCGACCTGGCACCCGCCGACCTGGCACCCGCCGACCTGGCACCCGCCGACCTAGCACCCGCCGACCTAGCACCCGCCGACCTAGCACCCGCTGACCTAGCACCCGCGAACCTAGCAGCCACCGACCTAGCACCCGCCGACCTAGCACCCGCCGACCTAGCACCCGCCGACCTGGCACCCGCCGACCTGGCACCCGCCGACCTAGCACCCGCCGACCTAGCACCCGCCGACCTAGCACCCGCCGACCTAGCACCCGCCGACCTAGCACCCGCCGACCTAGCACCCGCCGACCTAGCACCCGCCGACCTGGCACCCGCCGACCTAGCACCCGCCGACCTGGCACCCGCCGACCTGGCACCCGCCGACCTGGCACCCGCCGACCTGGCACCCGCCGACCTAGCACCCGCCGACCTAGCACCCGCCGACCTAGCACCCGCCGACCTAGCACCCGCCGACCTAGCACCCGCCGACCTAGCACCCGCCGACCTAGCACCCGCCGACCTAGCACCCGCCGACCTGGCACCCGCCGACCTAGCACCCGCCGACCTAGCACCTGTCGACCTGGCACCCGCCGACCTGGCACCCGCCGACCTGGCACCCGCCGACCTGGCACCCGTCGACCTAGCACCCGCCGACCTAGCACCCGCGAACCTCGCACCCGCCGACCTAGCACCCGCTGACCTAGCACCCGCCGACCTGGCACCCGCCGACCTAGCACCCGCCGACCTAGCACCCGCCGACCTAGCACCCGGCGACCTAGCACCCGCCGACCTAGCACCCGCCGACCTAGCACCCGCCGACCTAGCACCCGCCGACCTAGCACCCGCCGACCTGGCACCCCCCGACCTAGCACCCCCCGACCTGGCACCCGCCGACCTAGCACCCGCCGACCTGGCACCCGCCGACCTAGCACCCGCCGACCTGGCACCCGCCGACCTAGCACCCGCCGACCTAGCACCCGCCGACCTAGCACCCACCGACCTAGCACCCGCCGACCTAGCACCCGCCGACCTGGCACCCGCCGACCTAGCACCCGCCGACCTAGCACCCGCCGACCTAGCACCCGCCGACCTAGCACCCGCCGACCTAGCACCCGCCGACCTAGCACCCGCCGACCTAGCACCCGCCGACCTAGCGCCCGCCGACCTAGCGCCCGCCGACCTAGCGCCCACCGACCTAGCGCCCACCGACCTTTATCCATCCGACCTAGCGCCCACCGACCTAGCACCCGCCGACCTAGCACCCGCCGACCTAGCACCCGCCGACCTAGCGCCCGCCGACCTAGCGCCCGCCGACCTAGCGCCCGCCGACCTAGCGCCCGCCGACCTAGCGCCCGCCGACCTAGCGCCCGCCGACCTAGCACCCACCGACCTAGCACCCGCCGACCTAGCACCCGCCGACCTGGCACCCGCCGACCTAGCGCCCGCCGACCTAGCGCCCGCCGACCTAGCACCCGCCGACCTAGCACCCGCCGACCTGGCACCCGCCGACCTAGCACCCGCCGACCTGGCACCCGCCGACCTAGCACCCGCCGACCTAGCACCCGCCGACCTGGCACCCGCCGACCTGGCACCCGCCGACCTAGCACCCGCCGACCTAGCACCCACCGACCTGGCACCCGCCGACCTGGCACCCGCCGACCTGGCACCCGCCGACCTGGCACCCGCCGACCTAGCACCCGCCGACCTGGCACCCGCCGACCTAGCACCCGCCGACCTGGCACCCGCCGACCTGGCACCCGCCGACCTGGCACCCGCCGACCTGGCACCCGCCGACCTGGCAGCCGCCGACATAGCAGCCGCCGACCTAGCACCCGCCGACCTAGCACCCGCCGACCTAGCACCCGCCGACCTAGCACCCGCCGACCTAGCACCCACCGACCTAGCACCCGCCAACCTAGCGCCCGCCGACCTAGCACCCACCGACCTAGCACCCGCCGACCTAGCACCCGCCGACCTAGCACCCGCCGACCTAGCACCCGCCGACCTAGCACCCGCCGACCTAGCACCCGCCGACCTAGCACCCGCCGACCTAGCACCCGCCGACCTAGCACCCGCCGACCTAGCACCCGCCGACCTAGCACCCGCCGACCTAGCACCCGCCGACCTAGCACCCGCCGACCTAGCACCCGCCGACCTGGCACCCGCCGACCTAGCACCCGCCGACCTAGCACCCGCCGACCTGGCACCCGCCGACCTAGCACCCGCCGACCTAGCACCCGCCGACCTAGCACCCGCCGACCTAGCACCCGCCGACCTAGCACCCGCCGACCTAGCACCCGCCGACCTAGCGCCCGCCGACCTAGCACCCGCCGACCTAGCACCCACCGACCTGGCACCCGCCGACCTGGCACCCACCGACCTGGCACCCGCCGACCTGGCACCCGCCGACCTAGCACCCGCCGACCTGGCACCCGCCGACCTAGCACCCGCCGACCTGGCACCCGCCGACCTGGCACCCGCCGACCTGGCACCCGCCGACCTGGCACCCGCCGACCTGGCACCCGCCGACCTAGCACCCGCCGACCTAGCACCCGCCGACCTAGCACCCGCCGACCTAGCACCCGCCGACCTAGCACCCGCCGACCTAGCACCCACCGACCTAGCACCCGCCAACCTAGCGCCCGCCGACCTAGCACCCACCGACCTAGCACCCGCCGACCTAGCACCCGCCGACCTAGCACCCGCCGACCTAGCACCCGCCGACCTAGCACCCGCCGACCTAGCACCCGCCGACCTAGCACCCGCCGACCTAGCACCCGCCGACCTAGCACCCGCCGACCTAGCACCCGCCGACCTAGCACCCGCCGACCTGGCACCCGCCGACCTGGCACCCGCCGACCTAGCACCCGCCGACCTAGCACCCGCCGACCTAGCACCCGCCGACCTAGCACCCGCCGACCTAGCACCCGTCGACCTGGCACCCGCCGACCTGGCACCCGCCGACCTGGCACCCGTCGACCTGGCACCCGTCGACCTAGCACCCGCCGACCTAGCACCCGCCGACCTAGCACCCGCCGACCTAGCACCCGCCGACCTAGCACCCGCCGACCTAGCACCCGCCGACCTAGCACCCGCCGACCTAGCACCCGCCGACCTAGCACCCGCCGACCTAGCACCCGCCGACCTAGCACCCGCCGACCTAGCACCCGCCGACCTAGCACCCGCCGACCTGGCACCCGCCGACCTAGCACCCGCCGACCTAGCACCCACCGACCTAGCACCCGCCGACCTGGCACCCACCGACCTAGCACCCGCCGACCTGGCACCCGCCGACCTAGCACCCGCCGACCTAGCACCCGCCGACCTAGCACCCGCCGACCTAGCACCCGCCGACCTGGCACCCGCCGACCTAGCACCCGCCGACCTGGCACCCGCCGACCTAGCACCCGCCGACCTGGCACCCGCCGACCTAGCACCCGCCGACCTAGCACCCGCCGACCTAGCACCCGCCGACCTAGCACCCCCCGACCTGGCACCCGCCGACCTAGCACCCGCCGACCTAGCACCCGCCGACCTAGCACCCGCCGACCTGGCACCCGCCGACCTGGCACCCGCCGACCTAGCACCCGCCGACCTGGCACCCGCCAACCTAGCACCCGCCGACCTGGCACCCGCCGACCTGGCACCCGCCGACCTGGCACCCGCCGACCTGGCACCCGCCGACCTGGCACCCGCCGACCTAGCACCCGCCGACCTAGCACCCGCCGACCTGGCACCCGCCGACCTGGCACCCGCCGACCTGGCACCCGCCGACCTGGCACCCGCCGACCTAGCACCCGCCGACCTAGCACCCGCCGACCTAGCACCCGCCGACCTAGCACCCGCCGACCTAGCACCCGCCGACCTAGCACCCACCGACCTGGCACCCGCCGACCTTGCACCCGCCGACCTAGCACCCGGCGACCTAGCACCCGCCGACCTAGCACCCGCCGACCTGGCACCCGCCGACCTAGCACCCGCCGACCTAGCACCCGCCGACCTAGCACCCGCCGACCTAGCACCCGCCGACCTAGCACCCACCGACCTAGCACCCGCCGACCTAGCGCCCGCCGACCTAGCACCCACCGACCTAGCACCCGCCGACCTAGCACCCGCCGACCTAGCACCCGCCGACCTAGCACCCGCCGACCTAGCACCCGCCGACCTCGCACCCGCCGACCTAGCACCCGCCGACCTAGCACCCGCCGACCTAGCACCCGCCGACCTAGCACCCGCCGACCTAGCACCCGCCGACCTAGCACCCGCCGACCTAGCACCCGCCGACCTGGCACCCGCCGACCTAGCACCCGCCGACCTAGCACCCGCCGACCTGGCACCCGCCGACCTAGCACCCGCCGACCTAGCACCCGCCGACCTGGCACCCGCCGACCTGGCACCCGCCGACCTAGCACCCGCCGACCTAGCACCCGCCGACCTAGCACCCGCCAACCTCGCACCCGCCGACCTCGCACCCGCCGACCTCGCACCCGCCGACCTCGCACCCGCCGACCTAGCACCCGCCGACCTAGCACCCGCCGACCTAGCACCCGCCGACCTAGCACCCGCCGACCTAGCACCCGCCGACCTAGCACCCGCCGACCTGGCACCCGCCGACCTGGCACCCGCCGACCTAGCACCCGCCGACCTAGCACCCGCCGACCTGGCACCCACCGACCTAGCACCCGCCGACCTGGCACCCGCCGACCTAGCACCCGCCGACCTAGCACCCGCCGACCTGGCACCCGCCGACCTGGCACCCGCCGACCTGGCACCCGCCGACCTAGCACCCGCCGACCTGGCACCCGCCGACCTGGCACCCGCCGACCTGGCACCCGCCGACCTAGCACCCGCCGACCTAGCACCCGCCGACCTAGCACCCGCCGACCTAGCACCCGCCGACCTAGCACCCCCCGACCTGGCACCCGCCGACCTAGCACCCGCCGACCTAGCACCCGCCGACCTGGCACCCGCCGACCTGGCACCCGCCGACCTGGCACCCGCCGACCTGGCACCCGCCAACCTAGCACCCGCCGACCTGGCACCCGCCGACCTGGCACCCGCCGACCTGGCACCCGCCGACCTGGCACCCGCCGACCTGGCACCCGCCGACCTAGCACCCGCCGACCTGGCACCCGCCAACCTAGCACCCGCCGACCTGGCACCCGCCGACCTGGCACCCGCCGACCTGGCACCCGCCGACCTGGCACCCGCCGACCTAGCACCCGCCGACCTAGCACCCGCCGACCTAGCACCCGCCGACCTAGCACCCACCGACCTAGCACCCACCGACCTGGCACCCGCCGACCTTGCACCCGCCGACCTAGCACCCGCCGACCTAGCACCCGCCGACCTAGCACCCGCCGACCTAGCACCCGCCGACCTAGCACCCGCCGACCTAGCACCCGCCGACCTAGCACCCGCCGACCTAGCACCCGCCGACCTAGCACCCGCCGACCTAGCACCCACCGACCTAGCACCCGCCAACCTAGCACCCGCCGACCTAGCACCCACCGACCTAGCACCCGCCGACCTAGCACCCGCCGACCTAGCACCCGCCGACCTAGCACCCGCCGACCTAGCACCCGCCGACCTAGCACCCGCCGACCTAGCACCCGCCGACCTAGCACCCGCCGACCTGGCACCCGCCGACCTAGCACCCGCCGACCTAGCACCCGCCGACCTAGCACCCGCCGACCTGGCACCCGCCGACCTAGCACCCGCCGACCTAGCACCCGCCGACCTGGCACCCGACGACCTAGCACCCGCCGACCTAGCACCCGTCGACCTGGCACCCGCCGACCTGGCACCCGCCGACCTGGCACCCGTCGACCTAGCACCCGCCGACCTAGCACCCGCCGACCTAGCACCCGCCAACCTCGCACCCGCCGACCTCGCACCCGCCGACCTCGCACCCGCCGACCTCGCACCCGCCGACCTAGCACCCGCCGACCTAGCACCCGCCGACCTAGCACCCGCCGACCTAGCACCCGCCGACCTGGCACCCGCCGACCTAGCACCCGCCGACCTAGCACCCACCGACCTAGCACCCGCCGACCTGGCACCCACCGACCTAGCACCCGCCGACCTGGCACCCGCCGACCTAGCACCCGCCGACCTAGCACCCGCCGACCTAGCACCCGCCGACCTAGCACCCGCCGACCTGGCACCCGCCGACCTAGCACCCGCCGACCTGGCACCCGCCGACCTAGCACCCGCCGACCTGGCACCCGCCGACCTAGCACCCGCCGACCTAGCACCCGCCGACCTAGCACCCGCCGACCTAGCACCCCCCGACCTGGCACCCGCCGACCTAGCACCCGCCGACCTAGCACCCGCCGACCTAGCACCCGCCGACCTGGCGCCCACCGACGTAGCACCCGCCGACCTAGCACCCGCCGACCTGGCACCCACCGACCTAGCACCCACCGACCTAGCACCCACCGACCTAGCACCCGCCGGCCTAGCACCCACCGACCTAGCACCCACCGACCTGGCACCCGCCGACCTGGCACCCGCCGACCTAGCACCCGCCGACCTAGCACCCGCCGACCTAGCACCCGCCGACCTAGCACCCGCCGACCTAGCACCCGCCGACCTAGCACCCGCCGACCTAGCACCCGCCGACCTGGCACCCGCCGACCTAGCGCCCGCCGACCTAGCACCCGCCGACCTAGCACCCGCCGACCTAGCACCCGCCGACCTAGCACCCGCCGACCTAGCACCCGCCGACCTAGCACCCGCCGACCTAGCACCCGCCGACCTAGCACCCGCCGACCTAGCACCCGCCGACCTAGCACCCGCCGACCTGGCACCCGCCGACCTAGCACCCGCCGACCTAGCACCCGCCGACCTGGCACCCGCCGACCTAGCACCCGCCGACCTAGCACCCGCCGACCTGGCACCCGCCGACCTGGCACCCGCCGACCTGGCACCCGCCGACCTAGCACCCGCCGACCTAGCACCCGCCAACCTCGCACCCGCCGACCTAGCACCCGCCGACCTAGCACCCGCCGACCTCGCACCCGCCGACCTAGCACCCGCCGACCTAGCACCCGCCGACCTAGCACCCGCCGACCTAGCACCCGCCGACCTAGCACCCGCCGACCTAGCACCCGCCGACCTAGCACCCGCCGACCTAGCACCCGCCGACCTAGCACCCGCCGACCTGGCACCCGCCGACCTAGCACCCGCCGACCTAGCACCCACCGACCTAGCACCCGCCGACCTGGCACCCGCCGACCTGGCACCCGCCGACCTAGCACCCGCCGACCTAGCACCCGCCGACCTAGCACCCACCGACCTAGCACCCACCGACCTGGCACCCGCCGACCTTGCACCCGCCAACCTAGCACCCGCCGACCTAGCACCCGCCGACCTAGCACCCGCCGACCTAGCACCCGCCGACCTAGCACCCGCCGACCTAGCACCCGCCGACCTAGCACCCGCCGACCTAGCACCCGCCGACCTAGCACCCGCCGACCTAGCACCCGCCGACCTAGCACCCGCCGACCTAGCACCCGCCGACCTGGCACCCGCCGACCTGGCACCCGCCGACCTAGCACCCGCCGACCTAGCACCCGCCGACCTAGCACCCGCCGACCTAGCGCCCGCCGACCTAGCGCCCACCGACGTAGCACCCGCCGACATAGCGACAGCCGACCTAGCGGCCGCCAACCTAGCGCCCGCCGACCTAGCACCCGCCGACCTAGCACCCGCCGACCTGGCACCCGCCGACCTAGCGCCCGCCGACCTAGCGCCCGCCGACCTAGCGCCCGCCGACCTGGCGCCCGCCGACCTAGCACCCGCCGACCTAGCACCCGCCGACCTAGCACCCGCCGATCTGGCACCCGCCGACCTAGCACCCGCCGACCTGGCACCCGCCGACCTAGCGCCCGCCGACCTAGCACCCGCCGACCTAGCACCCGCCGACCTAGCACCCACCGACCTAGCACCCACCGACCTAGCACCCGCCGACCTAGCACCCGCCGACCTGGCACCCGCCGACCTAGCACCCGCCGACCTAGCACCCGCCGACCTGGCACCCGCCGACCTAGCGCCCGCCGACCTAGCACCCACCGACCTAGCACCCACCGACCTAGCACCCACCGACCTGGCGCCCGCCGACCTGGCACCCGCCGACCTGGCACCCGCCGACCTAGCACCCGCCGACCTAGCACCCGCCGACCTAGCACCCGCCGACCTAGCACCCGCCGACCTAGCACCCGCCGACCTGGCACCCGCCGACCTGGCACCCGCCGACCTAGCGCCCGCCGACCTAGCGCCCGCCGACCTAGCACCCGCCGACCTTGCACCCGCCGACCTAGCGCCCACCGACCTAGCGCCCGCCGACCTAGCGCCCACCGACGTAGCACCCGCCGACCTAGCACCCGCCGACCTGGCACCCACCGACCTAGCACCCACCGACCTAGCACCCACCGACCTAGCACCCGCCGGCCTAGCACCCACCGACCTAGCACCCACCGACCTGGCACCCGCCGACCTGGCACCCGCCGACCTAGCACCCGCCGACCTAGCACCCGCCGACCTAGCACCCGGCGACCTAGCACCCGCCGACCTAGCACCCGCCGACCTAGCACCCGCCGACCTAGCACCCGCCGACCTAGCGCCCGCCGACCTAGCGCCCGCCGACCTAGCACCCGCCGACCTTGCACCCGCCGACCTAGCGCCCACCGACCTAGCGCCCGCCGACCTAGCGCCCACCGACGTAGCACCCGCCGACCTAGCACCCGCCGACCTAGCACCCACCGACCTAGCACCCACCGACCTAGCACCCACCGACCTAGCACCCGCCGACCTAGCACCCAACGACCTAGCACCCAACGACCTGGCACCCGCCGACCTGGCACCCGCCGACCTGGCACCCGCCGACCTAGCACCCGCCGACCTAGCACCCGGCGACCTAGCACCCGCCGACCTAGCACCCACCGACCTAGCACCCGCCGACCTAGCACCCGCCGACCTGGCACCCGCCGACCTAGCGCCCGCCGACCTAGCACCCGCCGACCTAGCACCCGCCGACCTAGCACCCGCCGACCTAGCACCCGCCGACCTAGCACCCGCCGACCTAGCACCCGCCGACCTAGCACCCGCCGACCTAGCACCCGCCGACCTAGCACCCGCCGACCTGGCACCCGCCGACCTAGCACCCGCCGACCTAGCACCCACCGACCTAGCACCCGCCGACCTGGCACCCACCGACCTAGCACCCGCCGACCTGGCACCCGCCGACCTAGCACCCGCCGACCTAGCACCCGTCGACCTAGCACCCGCCGACCTGGCACCCGCCGACCTGGCACCCGCCGACCTAGCACCCGCCGACCTAGCACCCGCGAACCTCGCACCCGCCGATCTAGCACCCACCGACCTGGCACCCGCCGACCTTGCACCCGCCGACCTAGCACCCGCCGACCTAGCACCCGCCGACCTAGCACCCGCCGACCTAGCACCCGCCGACCTAGCACCCGCCGACCTAGCACCCGCCGACCTAGCTCCCGCCGACCTAGCACCCGCCGACCTAGCACCCGCCGACCTGGCACCCGCCGACCTAGCACCCGCCGACCTGGCACCCACCGACCTAGCACCCGCCGACCTGGCACCCACCGACCTAGCACCCGCCGACCTGGCACCCGCCGACCTAGCACCCGCCGACCTAGCACCCGCCGACCTAGCGCCCGCCGACCTGGCACCCGCCGACCTGGCACCCGCCGACCTAGCACCCGCCGACCTAGCACCCGCCGACCTAGCACCCACCGACCTAGCACCCACCGACCTGGCACCCGCCGACCTTGCACCCGCCAACCTAGCACCCGCCGACCTAGCGCCCGCCGACCTAGCACCCGCCGACCTGGCGCCCGCCGACCTAGCACCCGCCGACCTAGCACCCGCCGACCTAGCACCCGCCGACCTAGCACCCGCCGACCTAGCACCCGCCGACCTAGCACCCGCCGACCTAGCACCCGCCGACCTGGCACCCGCCGACCTGGCACCCGCCGACCTGGCACCCGCCGACCTAGCACCCGCCGACCTAGCACCCGCCGACCTAGCACCCGCCGACCTAGCGCCCGCCGACCTAGCGCCCGCCGACCTAGCGCCCGCCGACCTAGCGCCCACCGACGTAGCACCCGCCGACATAGCGACAGCCGACCTAGCACCCGGCGACCTAGCACCCGCCGACCTAGCACCCGCCGACCTAGCACCCGCCGACCTAGCACCCACCGACCTAGCACCCACCGACCTAGCACCCGCCGACCTAGCACCCGCCGACCTGGCACCCGCCGACCTAGCACCCGCCGACCTAGCACCCGCCGACCTGGCACCCGCCGACCTAGCGCCCGCCGACCTAGCACCCACCGACCTAGCACCCACCGACCTAGCACCCACCGACCTGGCGCCCGCCGACCTGGCACCCGCCGACCTGGCACCCGCCGACCTAGCACCCGCCGACCTAGCACCCGCCGACCTAGCACCCGCCGACCTAGCACCCGCCGACCTAGCACCCGCCGACCTGGCACCCGCCGACCTGGCACCCGCCGACCTAGCGCCCGCCGACCTAGCGCCCGCCGACCTAGCACCCGCCGACCTTGCACCCGCCGACCTAGCGCCCACCGACCTAGCGCCCGCCGACCTAGCGCCCACCGACGTAGCACCCGCCGACCTAGCACCCGCCGACCTGGCACCCACCGACCTAGCACCCACCGACCTAGCACCCACCGACCTAGCACCCGCTGGCCTAGCACCCACCGACCTAGCACCCGCCGACCTGGCACCCGCCGACCTAGCACCCGCCGACCTAGCGCCCGCCGACCTAGCGCCCGCCGACCTAGCACCCGCCGACCTTGCACCCGCCGACCTAGCGCCCACCGACCTAGCGCCCGCCGACCTAGCGCCCACCGACGTAGCACCCGCCGACCTAGCACCCGCCGACCTTGCACCCACCGACCTAGCAGCCGCCGACATAGCGACAGCCGACCTAGCGCCCGCCGACCTAGCACCCGCCGACCTAGCGCCCGCCGTCTTAGCACCCGCCGACTTAGCACCCGCCGACCTAGCGCCCGCCGACCTAGCGCCCGCCGACCTAACGCCCGCCGACCTAGCGACCTAGCACCCACCGACCTAGCACCCGCCGACCTAGCGCCCGCCGACCTAGCGACCTAGCACCCACCGACCTAGCGCCCACCGACCTAGCGCCCGCCGACCTAGCGCCCACCGACGTAGCACCCGCCGACCTAGCACCCGCCGACCTAGCACCCGCCGACCTGGCACCCACCGACCTAGCAGCCGCCGACATAGCGACAGCCGACCTAGCGCCCGCCGACCTAGCACCCGCCGACCTAGCGCCCGCCGTCTTAGCACCCGCCGACTTAGCACCCGCCGACCTAGCGCCCGCCGACCTAGCGCCCGCCGACCTAACGCCCGCCGACCTAGCGACCTAGCACCCACCGACCTAGCACCCGCCGACCTAGCGCCCGCCGACCTAGCGACCTAGCACCCACCGACCTAGCGCCCGCCGACCTAGCGCCCGCCGACCTAACGCCCGCCGACCTAGCGACCTAGCACCCACCGACCTAGCACCCGCCGACCTAGCGCCCGCCGACCTAGCGACCTAGCACCCACCGACCTAGCGCCCGCCGACCTAGCGCCCGCCGACCTGGCGCCCGCCGACCTAGCGGCCGCCGACCTAGCGCCCGCCGACCTAGCACCCGCCGACCTAGCGCCCGCCGACCTAGCGACCTAGCACCCACCGACCTAGCGCCCACCGACCTAGCGCCCGCCGACCTAGCGACCTAGCACCCACCGACCTAGCGCCCGCCGACCTAGCGCCCGCCGACCTAGCGCCCGCCGACCTAGCGCCCGCCGACCTAACGCCCGCCGACCTAGCGACCCTAGCACCCACCGACCTAGCACCCGCCGACCTAGCGCCCGCCGACCTAGCGACCTAGCACCCACCGACCTAGCGCCCGCCGACCTAGCGCCCGCCGACCTAACGCCCGCCGACCTAGCACCCGCCGACCTAGCACCCGCCGACCTAGCGCCCGCCGACCTAGCGCCCGCCGACCTAGCGCCCGCCGACCTAGCGCCCACCGACGTAGCACCCGCCGACATAGCGACAGCCGACCTAGCGGCCGCCAACCTAGCGCCCGCCGACCTAGCACCCGCCGACCTAGCACCCGCCGACCTGGCACCCGCCGACCTAGCGCCCGCCGACCTAGCGCCCGCCGACCTAGCGCCCGCCGACCTGGCGCCCGCCGACCTAGCACCCGCCGACCTAGCACCCGCCGACCTAGCACCCGCCGACCTAGCACCCGCCGACCTAGCACCCGCCGACCTAGCACCCACCGACCTAGCACCCGCCGACCTAGCGCCCGCCGACCTAGCGACCTAGCACCCACCGACCTAGCGCCCGCCGACCTAGCACCCGCCGACCTAGCACCCGCCGACCTAGCACCCACCGACCTAGCACCCACCGACCTAGCACCCGCCGACCTAGCACCCGCCGACCTGGCACCCGCCGACCTAGCACCCGCCGACCTGGCACCCGCCGACCTAGCGCCCGCCGACCTAGCACCCACCGACCTAGCACCCGCCGACCTAGCACCCACCGACCTGGCGCCCGCCGACCTGGCACCCGCCGACCTGGCACCCGCCGACCTAGCACCCGCCGACCTGGCACCCGCCGACCTAGCGCCCGCCGGCCTAGCACCCACCGACCTAGCACCCGCCGACCTGGCACCCGCCGACCTAGCGCCCGCCGACCTAGCGCCCGCCGACCTAGCACCCGCCGACCTTGCACCCGCCGACCTAGCGCCCACCGACCTGGCACCCACCGACCTAGCGCCCACCGACGTAGCACCCGCCGACCTAGCACCCGCCGACCTAGCACCCACCGACCTAGCACCCACCGACCTAGCACCCACCGACCTAGCACCCGCTGGCCTAGCACCCACCGACCTAGCACCCGCCGACCTAGCACCCGCCGACCTAGCACCCGCCGACCTAGCGCCCGCCGACCTAGCGCCCGCCGACCTAGCACCCGCCGACCTTGCACCCGCCGACCTAGCGCCCACCGACCTAGCGCCCGCCGACCTAGCGCCCACCGACGTAGCACCCGCCGACCTAGCACCCGCCGACCTGGCACCCACCGACCTAGCAGCCGCCGACATAGCGACAGCCGACCTAGCGCCCGCCGACCTAGCACCCGCCGACCTAGCGCCCGCCGTCTTAGCACCCGCCGACTTAGCACCCGCCGACCTAGCGCCCGCCGACCTAGCGCCCGCCGACCTAACGCCCGCCGACCTAGCGACCTAGCACCCACCGACCTAGCACCCGCCGACCTAGCGCCCGCCGACCTAGCGACCTAGCACCCACCGACCTAGAGCCCACCGACCTAGCGCCCGCCGACCTAGCGCCCACCGACGTAGCACCCGCCGACCTAGCACCCGCCGACCTAGCACCCGCCGACCTGGCACCCACCGACCTAGCAGCCGCCGACATAGCGACAGCCGACCTAGCGCCCGCCGACCTAGCACCCGCCGACCTAGCGCCCGCCGTCTTAGCACCCGCCGACTTAGCACCCGCCGACCTAGCGCCCGCCGACCTAGCGCCCGCCGACCTAACGCCCGCCGACCTAGCGACCTAGCACCCACCGACCTAGCACCCGCCGACCTAGCGCCCGCCGACCTAGCGACCTAGCACCCACCGACCTAGCGCCCGCCGACCTAGCGCCCGCCGACCTAACGCCCGCCGACCTAGCGACCTAGCACCCACCGACCTAGCACCCGCCGACCTAGCGCCCGCCGACCTAGCGACCTAGCACCCACCGACCTAGCGCCCGCCGACCTAGCGCCCGCCGACCTGGCGCCCGCCGACCTAGCGGCCGCCAACCTAGCGCCCGCCGACCTAGCACCCGCCGACCTAGCGCCCGCCGACCTAGCGACCTAGCACCCACCGACCTAGCGCCCACCGACCTAGCGCCCGCCGACCTAGCGACCTAGCACCCACCGACCTAGCGCCCGCCGACCTAGCGCCCGCCGACCTAGCGCCCGCCGACCTAGCGCCCGCCGACCTAACGCCCGCCGACCTAGCGACCCTAGCACCCACCGACCTAGCACCCGCCGACCTAGCGCCCGCCGACCTAGCGACCTAGCACCCACCGACCTAGCGCCCGCCGACCTAGCGCCCGCCGACCTAACGCCCGCCGACCTAGCACCCGCCGACCTAGCACCCGCCGACCTAGCGCCCGCCGACCTAGCGCCCGCCGACCTAGCGCCCGCCGACCTAGCGCCCACCGACGTAGCACCCGCCGACATAGCGACAGCCGACCTAGCGGCCGCCAACCTAGCGCCCGCCGACCTAGCACCCGCCGACCTAGCACCCGCCGACCTGGCACCCGCCGACCTAGCGCCCGCCGACCTAGCGCCCGCCGACCTAGCGCCCGCCGACCTGGCGCCCGCCGACCTAGCACCCGGCGACCTAGCACCCGCCGACCTAGCACCCGCCGACCTAGCACCCGCCGACCTAGCACCCGCCGACCTAGCACCCGCCGACCTAGCACCCGCCGACCTAGCGCCCGCCGACCTAGCGACCTAGCACCCACCGACCTAGCGCCCGCCGACCTAGCACCCGCCGACCTAGCACCCGCCGACCTAGCACCCACCGACCTAGCACCCACCGACCTAGCACCCGCCGACCTAGCACCCGCCGACCTGGCACCCGCCGACCTAGCACCCGCCGACCTGGCACCCGCCGACCTAGCGCCGGCCGACCTAGCACCCACCGACCTAGCACCCACCGACCTAGCACCCACCGACCTGGCGCCCGCCGACCTGGCACCCGCCGACCTGGCACCCGCCGACCTAGCACCCGCCGACCTAGCACCCGCCGACCTAGCACCCGCCGACCTAGCACCCGCCGACCTAGCACCCGCCGACCTGGCACCCGCCGACCTGGCACCCGCCGACCTGGCGCCCGCCGACCTAGCGCCCGCCGACCTAGCACCCGCCGACCTTGCACCCGCCGACCTAGCGCCCACCGACCTAGCGCCCGCCGACCTAGCGCCCACCGACGTAGCACCCGCCGACCTAGCACCCGCCGACCTGGCACCCACCGACCTAGCACCCACCGACCTAGCACCCACCGACCTAGCACCCGCCGACCTAGCACCCACCGACCTAGCACCCACCGACCTGGCACCCGCCGACCTGGCACCCGCCGACCTAGCACCCGCCGACCTAGCACCCGCCGACCTAGCACCCGCCGACCTAGCGCCCGCCGACCTAGCGCCCGCCGACCTAGCACCCGCCGACCTTGCACCCGCCGACCTAGCGCCCACCGACCTAGCGCCCGCCGACCTAGCGCCCACCGACGTAGCACCCGCCGACCTAGCACCCGCCGACCTGGCACCCACCGACCTAGCACCCACCGACCTAGCACCCACCGACCTAGCACCCAACGACCTAGCACCCAACGACCTGGCACCCGCCGACCTGGCACCCGCCGACCTGGCACCCGCCGACCTAGCACCCGCCGACCTAGCACCCGCCGACCTAGCACCCGCCGACCTAGCACCCACCGACCTAGCACCCGCCGACCTAGCACCCGCCGACCTGGCACCCGCCGACCTAGCGCCCGCCGACCTAGCACCCGCCGACCTAGCACCCGCCGACCTAGCACCCGCCGACCTAGCACCCGCCGACCTAGCACCCGCCGACCTAGCACCCGCCGACCTAGCACCCGCCGACCTAGCACCCGCCGACCTAGCACCCGCCGACCTAGCACCCGCCGACCTGGCACCCGCCGACCTAGCACCCGCCGACCTAGCACCCGCCGACCTGGCACCCGCCGACCTAGCACCCGCCGACCTAGCACCCGTCGACCTGGCACCCGCCGACCTGGCACCCGCCGACCTGGCACCCGTCGACCTAGCACCCGCCGACCTAGCACCCGCGAACCTCGCACCCGCCGACCTAGCACCCGCCGACCTAGCACCCGTCGACCTCGCACCCGCCGACCTAGCACCCGCCGACCTAGCACCCGCCGACCTAGCACCCGCCGACCTAGCACCCGCCGACCTAGCACCCGCCGACCTAGCGCCCGCCGACCTAGCGACCTAGCACCCACCGACCTAGCGCCCGCCGACCTAGCGCCCGCCGACCTGGCGCCCGCCGACCTAGCGGCCGCCAACCTAGCGCCCGCCGACCTAGCACCCGCCGACCTAGCGCCCGCCGACCTAGCGACCTAGCACCCACCGACCTAGCGCCCACCGACCTAGCGCCCGCCGACCTAGCGACCTAGCACCCACCGACCTAGCGCCCGCCGACCTAGCACCCGCCGACCTGGCACCCGCCGACCTAGCGCCCGCCGACCTAACGCCCGCCGACCTAGCGACCCTAGCACCCACCGACCTAGCACCCGCCGACCTAGCGCCCGCCGACCTAGCGACCTAGCACCCACCGACCTAGCGCCCGCCGACCTAGCGCCCGCCGACCTAACGCCCGCCGACCTAGCACCCGCCGACCTAGCACCCGCCGACCTAGCGCCCGCCGACCTAGCGCCCGCCGACCTAGCGCCCGCCGACCTAGCGCCCACCGACGTAGCACCCGCCGACATAGCGACAGCCGACCTAGCGGCCGCCAACCTAGCGCCCGCCGACCTAGCACCCGCCGACCTAGCACCCGCCGACCTGGCACCCGCCGACCTAGCGCCCGCCGACCTAGCGCCCGCCGACCTAGCGCCCGCCGACCTGGCGCCCGCCGACCTAGCACCCGGCGACCTAGCACCCGCCGACCTAGCACCCGCCGATCTAGCACCCGCCGACCTAGCACCCGCCGACCTAGCACCCACCGACCTAGCACCCGCCGACCTAGCGCCCGCCGACCTAGCGACCTAGCACCCACCGACCTAGCGCCCGCCGACCTAGCACCCGCCGACCTAGCACCCGCCGACCTAGCACCCACCGACCTAGCACCCACCGACCTAGCACCCGCCGACCTAGCACCCGCCGACCTGGCACCCGCCGACCTAGCACCCGCCGACCTGGCACCCGCCGACCTAGCGCCCGCCGACCTAGCACCCACCGACCTAGCACCCACCGACCTAGCACCCACCGACCTGGCGCCCGCCGACCTGGCACCCGCCGACCTGGCACCCGCCGACCTAGCACCCGCCGACCTAGCACCCGCCGACCTAGCACCCGCCGACCTAGCACCCGCCGACCTAGCACCCGCCGACCTGGCACCCGCCGACCTGGCACCCGCCGACCTGGCGCCCGCCGACCTAGCGCCCGCCGACCTAGCACCCGCCGACCTAGCACCCGCCGACCTAGCGCCCACCGACCTAGCGCCCGCCGACCTAGCGCCCACCGACCTAGCACCCGCCGACCTAGCACCCGCCGACCTGGCACCCACCGACCTAGCACCCACCGACCTAGCACCCACCGACCTAGCACCCGCCGGCCTAGCACCCACCGACCTAGCACCCACCGACCTGGCACCCGCCGACCTGGCACCCGCCGACCTAGCACCCGCCGACCTAGCACCCGGCGACCTAGCACCCGGCGACCTAGCACCCGCCGACCTAGCACCCGCCGACCTAGCACCCGCCGACCTAGCACCCGCCGACCTAGCGCCCGCCGACCTAGCGCCCGCCGACCTAGCACCCGCCGACCTAGCACCCGCCGACCTAGCGCCCACCGACCTAGCGCCCGCCGACCTAGCGCCCACCGACGTAGCACCCGCCGACCTAGCACCCGCCGACCTGGCACCCACCGACCTAGCACCCACCGACCTAGCACCCACCGACCTAGCACCCAACGACCTAGCACCCAACGACCTGGCACCCGCCGACCTGGCACCCGCCGACCTGGCACCCGCCGACCTAGCACCCGCCGACCTAGCACCCGGCGACCTAGCACCCGCCGACCTAGCACCCACCGACCTAGCACCCGCCGACCTAGCACCCGCCGACCTGGCACCCGCCGACCTAGCGCCCGCCGACCTAGCACCCGCCGACCTAGCACCCGCCGACCTAGCACCCGCCGACCTAGCACCCGCCGACCTAGCACCCGCCGACCTAGCACCCGCCGACCTAGCACCCGCCGACCTAGCACCCGCCGACCTAGCACCCGCCGACCTAGCACCCGCCGACCTGGCACCCGCCGACCTAGCACCCGCCGACCTAGCACCCGCCGACCTGGCACCCGCCGACCTAGCACCCGCCGACCTAGCACCCGTCGACCTGGCACCCGCCGACCTGGCACCCGCCGACCTGGCACCCGTCGACCTAGCACCCGCCGACCTAGCACCCGCGAACCTCGCACCCGCCGACCTAGCACCCGCCGACCTAGCACCCGTCGACCTCGCACCCGCCGACCTAGCACCCGCCGACCTAGCACCCGCCGACCTAGCACCCGCCGACCTAGCACCCGCCGACCTAGCACCCGCCGACCTAGCACCCGCCGACCTAGCACCCGCCGACCTAGCACCCGCCGACCTAGCACCCGCCGACCTGGCACCCGCCGACCTAGCACCCGCCGACCTAGCACCCACCGACCTAGCACCCGCCGACCTGGCACCCACCGACCTAGCACCCGCCGACCTGGCACCCGCCGACCTAGCACCCGCCGACCTAGCACCCGCCGACCTAGCACCCGCCGACCTGGCACCCGCCGACCTGGCACCCGCCGACCTAGCACCCGCCGACCTAGCACCCGCCGACCTAGCACCCACCGACCTAGCACCCACCGACCTGGCACCCGCCGACCTTGCACCCGCCAACCTAGCACCCGCCGACCTAGCACCCGCCGACCTAGCACCCGCCGACCTAGCACCCGCCGACCTAGCACCCGCCGACCTAGCACCCGCCGACCTAGCACCCGCCGACCTAGCACCCGCCGACCTAGCACCCGCCGACCTAGCACCCGCCGACCTGGCACCCGCCGACCTGGCACCCGCCGACCTGGCACCCGCCGACCTAGCACCCGCCGACCTAGCACCCGCCGACCTAGCACCCGCCGACCTAGCGCCCGCCGACCTAGCGCCCGCCGACCTAGCGCCCGCCGACCTAGCGCCCACCGACGTAGCACCCGCCGACATAGCGACAGCCGACCTAGCGGCCGCCAACCTAGCGCCCGCCGACCTAGCACCCGCCGACCTAGCACCCGCCGACCTGGCACCCGCCGACCTAGCGCCCGCCGACCTAGCGCCCGCCGACCTAGCGCCCGCCGACCTGGCGCCCGCCGACCTAGCACCCGCCGACCTAGCACCCGCCGACCTAGCACCCGCCGACCTAGCACCCGCCGACCTAGCACCCGCCGACCTGGCACCCGCCGACCTAGCGCCCGCCGACCTAGCACCCGCCGACCTAGCACCCGCCGACCTAGCACCCACCGACCTAGCACCCACCGACCTAGCACCCGCCGACCTAGCACCCACCGACCTAGCACCCACCGACCTGGCGCCCGCCGACCTGGCACCCGCCGACCTAGCACCCGCCGACCTAGCACCCGCCGACCTAGCACCCGCCGACCTAGCACCCGCCGACCTTGCACCCGCCGACCTGGCACCCGCCGACCTAGCACCCGCCGACCTAGCGCCCGCCGACCTAGCGCCCGCCGACCTAGCACCCGCCGACCTTGCACCCGCCGACCTAGCGCCCGCCGACCTAGCACCCGCCGACCTAGCGCCCACCGACGTAGCACCCGCCGACCTAGCACCCGCCGACCTGGCACCCACCGACCTAGCAGCCGCCGACATAGCGACAGCCGACCTAGCGCCCGCCGACCTAGCACCCGCCGACCTAGCGCCCGCCGTCTTAGCACCCGCCGACTTAGCACCCGCCGACCTAGCGCCCGCCGACCTAGCGCCCGCCGACCTAACGCCCGCCGACCTAGCGACCTAGCACCCACCGACCTAGCACCCGCCGACCTAGCGCCCGCCGACCTAGCGACCTAGCACCCACCGACCTAGCGCCCACCGACCTAGCGCCCGCCGACCTAGCGCCCACCGACGTAGCACCCGCCGACCTAGCACCCGCCGACCTAGCACCCGCCGACCTGGCACCCACCGACCTAGCAGCCGCCGACATAGCGACAGCCGACCTAGCGCCCGCCGACCTAGCACCCGCCGACCTAGCGCCCGCCGTCTTAGCACCCGCCGACTTAGCACCCGCCGACCTAGCGCCCGCCGACCTAGCGCCCGCCGACCTAACGCCCGCCGACCTAGCGACCTAGCACCCACCGACCTAGCACCCGCCGACCTAGCGCCCGCCGACCTAGCGACCTAGCACCCACCGACCTAGCGCCCGCCGACCTAGCGCCCGCCGACCTGGCGCCCGCCGACCTAGCGGCCGCCAACCTAGCGCCCGCCGACC
The DNA here is from genome assembly GCA_021605115.1 of Astrephomene gubernaculifera. Taxonomy (NCBI): domain Eukaryota; kingdom Viridiplantae; phylum Chlorophyta; class Chlorophyceae; order Chlamydomonadales; family Astrephomenaceae; genus Astrephomene; species Astrephomene gubernaculifera. The sequence goes on from BMAR01000035.1 coordinate 890,121, forward strand.
TAGCACCCGCCGACCTAGCGCCCGCCGACCTAGCGACCTAGCACCCACCGACCTAGCGCCCACCGACCTAGCGCCCGCCGACCTAGCGACCTAGCACCCACCGACCTAGCGCCCGCCGACCTAGCGCCCGCCGACCTAGCGCCCGCCGACCTAACGCCCGCCGACCTAGCGACCTAGCACCCACCGACCTAGCACCCGCCGACCTAGCGCCCGCCGACCTAGCGACCTAGCACCCACCGACCTAGCGCCCGCCGACCTAGCGCCCGCCGACCTAACGCCCGCCGACCTAGCGACCTAGCACCCACCGACCTAGCACCCGCCGACCTAGCGCCCGCCGACCTAGCGACCTAGCACCCACCGACCTAGCGCCCACCGACCTAGCGCCCGCCGACCTAGCGCCCACCGACGTAGCACCCGCCGACCTAGCACCCGCCGACCTAGCACCCGCCGACCTGGCACCCACCGACCTAGCAGCCGCCGACATAGCGACAGCCGACCTAGCGCCCGCCGACCTAGCACCCGCCGACCTAGCGCCCGCCGTCTTAGCACCCGCCGACTTAGCACCCGCCGACCTAGCGCCCGCCGACCTAGCGCCCGCCGACCTAACGCCCGCCGACCTAGCGACCTAGCACCCACCGACCTAGCACCCGCCGACCTAGCGCCCGCCGACCTAGCGACCTAGCACCCACCGACCTAGCGCCCGCCGACCTAGCGCCCGCCGACCTAACGCCCGCCGACCTAGCGACCTAGCACCCACCGACCTAGCACCCGCCGACCTAGCGCCCGCCGACCTAGCGACCTAGCACCCACCGACCTAGCGCCCGCCGACCTAGCGCCCGCCGACCTGGCGCCCGCCGACCTAGCGGCCGCCAACCTAGCGCCCGCCGACCTAGCACCCGCCGACCTAGCACCCGCCGACCTGGCACCCGCCGACCTAGCGCCCGCCGACCTAGCGCCCGCCGACCTAGCGCCCGCCGACCTAGCGCCCGCCGACCTGGCGCCCGCCGACCTAGCGCCCGCTGACCTAGCACCTACCGACCTAGCGCCCGCCGACCTAGCGCCCGCCGACCTGGCGCCCGCCGACCTAGCGCCCGCCGACCTAGCACCTACCGACCTAGCGCCCGCCGACCTGGCACCCGCCGACCTAGCACCCACCGACCTAGCACCCGCCAACCTAGCGCCTACCGACCTAGCGCCCGCCGACCTAGCGCCCGCCGACCTAGCGCCCGCCGACCTAGCGCCCGCCGACCTAGCACCCGCCGACCTAGCGCCCGCCGACCTAGCACCTACCGACCTAGCGCCCGCCGACCTGGCACCCGCCGACCTAGCACCCGCCGACCTAGCACCCGCCAACCTAGCGCCTACCGACCTAGCGCCCGCCGACCTAGCGCCCGCCGACCTAGCGACCGCCGACCTAGCGCCCGCCGACCTAGCACCCGCCGACCTAGCGCCCGCCGACCTAGCACCCGCCGACCTAGCACCCGCCGACCTAGCGCCCGCCGACCTAGCGCCCACCGACCTAGCGCCCGCCGACCTAGCACCCACCGTCCTAGCGCCCGCCTACCTTGCACCCACCGACCTAGCGCCCGCCGACCTAGCACCCACCGACCTAGCACCCGCCGACCTAGCGCCCGCTGACCTAGCACCCACCGACCTAGCACCCGCCGACCTAGCGCCCGCCGACCTAGCACCCACCGATCTAGCACCCGCCGACCTAGCACTCGGCATCCTGAATTAGGAACATCAATGATCCGGCTGTGCCAAGCAAATGTGTGCGCATTGGTAAACCATAGAACATAAGGAGAAGCTAAAGGGCATTGCGCCGCAGTCGAAATGACTAGAGTATGGCGATTGGAGCTGACCCTGACCCATGGGTCACATGGCGGTGTCTACTATCTCGTCACATGTTTGTTTGACTCAAGTTACATAGGGCGGAATTATGATGCGGATAATAGCAGGCGCTGAGAACGGATAAACAGGAACATGGGTACTAGGGGGAGGCCATGTGAGGTGGCTATTTTAATGACAATACCGTTTGCTGAAAATAAAGAAGCGATCATGCACATCAACCGAGCAACAAGCAACCAGTCAACAAGGAACGTCGTACCTAGGCCTGACGAGGGCCCCACGCGCTCCAGAACCGCTTGCCAAACGTCGAACTATCCTTTTGTTTGTGCATATCTGCTAGATCGATCAGCCATCTGCGCAGCCTGCAAGAAAGAAGCCGCAACGTTTTCTCGATTGTCTATTGCACCACGATTGTGACGCGTGCGTGAGCGCTAAAGCGCAAGTCCTCCCCGCGGCAGTAGATCATTCCGAAAGCAAGCAAGCATCAACCATGGCGCACTCCCTGCCCGCCCTGCCCTACGACTATGCTGCTCTGGAGCCGCATGTGGATGCGCTTACCATGACCATCCACCACACCAAGCACCACCAAACCTACATCAATAACCTGAACGGCGTTCTGGACAAGTTTCCTGAGCTCAAGGACTTGGGGATTGTGGATCTGAACAAGGCTGTAAACACCGAGAAGCTGCCCAAGGAGGCTGCGACCATCATCCGCAACAATGGCGGAGGCCATTACAACCACTCCTTCTTTTGGAAGGTAAACGTCGTCTCGCTGCAGCAGCTTTTGCGGTCTTTGGTGCTTGGCGTTTTATTAAAGTGACCAGACTGCGGCTGCAGTCTTATAGAGCGCTGAAAGCACTCTTGGCTTCTCTCCGAGATGCGATGTTACGCGAGCCCAATGTAACCACTTGAGCAGGAAGACGTTTTTCGGTGCCAGCAATAGCATTGTTATGCACGCAGTAGTCACTACGTTGCTATCCCACTGACGCTGTTACGCTTTTACGCTCCCCGCTGTGTCGTAGCTTTTGCACTTCCAACATAGCCCCCGCACCTGCCCGCCCTCGTAACTTCACTCAACACACCCTTTCCTTCTATACCTGTTCCATCTCTGTTCTTCAACTCCCCATTCGCTTCCTCCCTCAGATCATGACCAGCCCCTCCGACACCAACGGCCCCTCGGGTGACGCCAAGGCTGCCATCGAGTCGGCCTTCGGCTCCGTGGACGAGATGAAGGCCAAGTTCAACGCAGCAGCCGCAGCGCGCTTCGGCAGCGGCTGGGCCTGGCTGGGCGTCAAGCAGGACGGCTCCCTGCACATCGAGTCCACGGCGAACCAGGTGCGGGCGGCTTGTGGTTGCTAGGATCGCGATGTGCGACCCATGGGTCACATGGGTGGCAGCTGTGCACGGTTATGTGCACTCTGCAGCTGTGGGTACAAGCGCCTGCCTGCATGTATGCATGCATGCCAGTGTATTTGTCCTTGTGCGCTTAGTGGAAATTAGGTGTGATAACGTACCCGTACATTGCGTTGTTGTTGCTTCCTCGCTCCTCACTCTCGCCTTCTCATCACCCTCTCCACCCACCCTTCCCCCTCCCTCCCCCCAAACCCGCAGGACAACCCGCTGATGGGTTGCCTGCCCGACGCCACCCCCATGGTGCCCATTCTGGGTCTTGACGTGTGGGAGCACGCCTACTACCTAAAGTACCAGAACAGGCGCCCCGAATACATCGCCGCGTGGTGGCAGGTGGGTGGGGGGAGGTATACCCGTATACCGGTACCTCAGGTTAGGGCAAAGCAATGGGTACCGTATAGAGGGAAGCAAGGAAAGGAAACTGATGAGGGGCGGGAACG